>CAJINV010000015.1:610386-622097 GCA_905178155.1 Amoebophrya sp. A120 | reverse complement strand
CAAAAACGAACCCCTTCCGGATGTCACTGATGCTGAGGAGCAAGCATCCTGGCAGGTGATACAGCAGTACATTCAAAGCACCGCGAAGTACAGCAAGATGGTGGAGGATGGTAGTGACAGTGAGGAGTCAAGTGATGAAGACAACTGATGTTTGTGCACAGGTGCGTGATCTTTTAGTTTGTTTCTTAGCCGGCTCTGGCTCAAAGCATTTTCTTGTATAATTTTAGTACAACTTTGGCTCCGCTTGTTTATTCGGTTTTGGAACGTAGCAGTGGCGGTTCGACTGCTCCGAGACATAACGTTTGAGGCGTTTCATAGTAGTAAAAATGTAGAGTGGACTGCGTGGAGTGCTTCTATAAAACAGCTAGTACCAGCCTCCTACGTTGTTGCGCTCGCCATGAAATCGGCTTCGTTTTGCGTTTTTTCGTCGTGTGTTCCGCGTTCGTTGGGTCGTAGAATGTAACTCTCCACCACTAAATTAATGATGAGATCGAGGCGCGGGTAGCCTTTTTTTAGCGAGAAGTTGATGAGTTTTCACGACCTCCAAAAATCACCAAATCAAGAATCTTGGTTTTTTCCTTGATTTTTTTCCTCCGTTTGGCCAATTCTTCGCCAAAAAGCCAGGTTCTGGCCAAGAATTGTCCATTCGCGGAAAAAAAATCTAGGAAAAAACCAAGATTCTTGATTCGCCTATTTTTTGCGACTTGGAAAAACATGTGAAATTCACAGAAAAATCTATGTTGGACAGCATTCATTCCAATGCAAATACCTCTCTCTGGGACCTGTCGTGACCACTTGAAGAACTGTTTCGGGCCTTGAATTTTCCGTCTTTGATGTGCTCTTACCTGTTGATGATTTGCGAGATTGCATGCTTCGAAAGACGCCTTCAGCAGATAGAGTAGTAGCATTTTATGAGTGTTTTGTAATTTTTCAGGCGTTGCACACACTAGAAAAAAACTGCAAAAATCATGCACGCCGGTGAGGCTTTGAAGGATATGCTCCTTCCGGGCGGGCCCAAATTGGAGTCCGACGAGCAAGAAGCCAACAAGGAAAAAGTAGAAATAACCCCTACTACCTTTCCAACGAAAGAAGAAGCGGACGAGCTGCTCCGGAAGAAGGACGCCGGGGAGTTGGAAAATCAGCAGCAGCTTATCGACTTCGTCGAGGACCGGTGCTACGACCGCACGCAGCCCGGTGATATCCTCATCACCGCTACGATTCTCACCATGATCGCGATGCACGCGAAGAACCTGTTGCGGAAGTTATCGTGGATGATCGAGTTGTTCGGCCACATGGTGAAGGGGAATTTTTACAACACCGCCAGTACTTTACCTGTTTTCAAATCGTTTCCGCATGACAAATTCTCATAGCAGATAAAAGTTGAAAAGCATCATGCAGCCACTCTTCTATTCGAAATGAACAGCATTACAGATTTGAAAAAATAACACCTTCCAGAAATCTTCCTGCTCCGGTCGAAGGGCAAGCTCCGCCCGGTGTCCGGTAATCACAGCATTCAGGCGCTCCTCCGTTTCCATGCGAAGTATGGGGACCGTGCGTTCAAAATCGGGCTCGTGTATTGCATCTGTTTTTGAAATTTTTTTACATTCAAATTCCCAGACACGGTCTTACTGTAAGATTAATAGGGTTAACGGTTTCCCCATGGTAGTTGCGCAGTATCATGGTGGTTCACAGGGAGATGCCTATGATCCGCATGACAAAAATAAAAAACAACCAAGGTGCAACATCTTGGATGAACGACTCGACCAGCCAGAGTTCAGTCGACTTCTCGACACTTACATTAATTGTAAAAACGAGGGTGTTACCGGGATGGAAGCCACTACGGCTGAGAAAGTGCTCGTACTTTTTCCCATGGTAAATTAAATCCTTTTTGCGTTTTGTTTCTTATCAAATTTTGACGAGCGAAGCGGCCTGCAGCTGAAAACTGTAGTCCGCGTTGATGTATCTCATCAGGGTCGCAACAGATGCGTGGCCAGTAATCTGTTGAATCGTTGATAGCGCGACACTGTTGCGAAACAGGTGGGACGCCAGGGATCGCCTTGGCGTGTGGGACGTAATCAGCGTCGCGGGGCAGGAGAGGGCGTTCCGGGTTTTGAAGGTTTGGCGAACCTGCCTCACCTTCAGCTCGAACGCCTCATATCCAAAATTGAAAATCTTATCGCCCGCCTTTTTTCCGTCCTCGCGCATCTGCGCGAGCTGGTTTCTTATGAAGGTGGCCGTTGCTTTCGCCGGATCGATGGGCACCCATTTCAGGTGGCCGCGGCCGTTTGGTTGCTTTGCCAGCTTACTGTTTCCGATGCGCACCCGCCCCGGCTCGACGTCCGCGAGGGTGAGGGAGCGAACGTCGATGCCCCTCCGCCCCGTGAAACATTGCAGGAGCCAGCAAAGCTTGTAGGCCTCGCCGGCCTTCTTTTTCCGCCCTGCTGATTTTGCGAGTTGGTCTGCAAATCGACGGGCGTCGCACATACTCAGGGAACCGCTGCGCTCTTCCCCATCCGCTGCGTTTTCTTTGCCATGCCCTGTCGGCCTCGCCTGCAGTTTTTTGCCCGCCGCTGCCTTCTGCGCAGCCTTTGCCCCGCTCTTCTTGGTTTGGCTTTTACTGCTCTTGCGCGCCATCGTTTGGCCTTTGTTGTTGTTCTGCAGGTGCTAGTCCTTATTGCTGGTTTTGCAAAATCGCGGATGTCGATCAGCGCGGTGGCAATCAAGACTTAGGAAAAAAAATTGCTTTACGTGACTAGTGCGAAGATGATGACGTGACTAATGCGAGCTGTTTTTGGGTTTTGTTTTTGGAAGTTAGCAAAATAGCAAAGCACTTCTTTCACATTCCAGATCGAGAAAGCTTGGAACAAGCACAAGGCAACGCTGAAGCACAAACCCACCCCCCAGGAGGAGCTGGATTTTTATCGGGTATCGATGGTCTTTGTGATCGCTTCTGGTTGTTGTTTAATTCGCCTGAGGAAATTGCATGAGAAATTCTGATCCTATTAATTTCGAAAACTGCATGAGAAATTCTGATCCTATTTCTATTTACGTTCCGAAAACAGACCTATTGCATTGCCACGCGCAATCACTACGAAATTACCGAGCTCTTGTACCTGGGTAAGCTGTTGACCAGGCTGTCGACCAATTGGCCGCATTTTATGCGGCGGTATTCCACGAGGAACGACGAGTCCAAGTATGCCCAGTTCATCAGGTAGTGTGCTGCTTTCTACGCATGACAGATTTGCTTTGCATAGTGCCGTAATGCATCACAAAAAGCACGACGCACTCCCCACCCCACATTACATCTCGCCACAGCTCCGTCATCCGCGTTGTATGGCGCAGACGTTGGTGTTTTGCTTCAACAGAGTTGGTCCGGAATTTGTCTGTATTAATTTTTGTGCAAGATGGTGCTTACCACCTGCAGATCACTGTGTGCTCTGCAGTTGGTCTTGTCAAATTCGAACCGCACCAACCAGCGTGAACCAATTCGCCTGCTTTGCTCATGAATACGCTGTCAAGCTCCAGTACCAAACGCCCCCGGTGAAGGATTACTCGGCGTCTGCGTGGTTGCAGCTGTGGTGCGGCCAGGACGGGTTTGTGAAGACGGAGTTGTACGCGGGGGTGAAGGGAATTAAAATCGGGGTGGAGGAAATGACAGCGATCGTCAAGCTGGTGCGGAACAACTACCTGCGGCCAGACGAAGCTGCGGGCACCCGAATGTCGGAGCGAGTCCAGGAGCGTATGGCAGTGAGTATAATGAGAACAAGGTCGACGCAGGGGAAGATAGAATATATGTTCAGCAAATCTGTCATGCAAAATTTTTATCGCGATCGCGTGAAGATGTTCCAACTCCAGTCGCAGTCTGTCATGCAAAATCATGATCATGCACAGTAAAAGTTAAAGTTTGTCATGCAGAATAAGTCTGTTTGTATCCAAAAAAAAATCTGTCATGCACACTTCCCGCCCAACCTTGATCTCTTTTTTTATTTCTTCTGGATACAAAAGAACTTAATTCTCGTACACATCATCGCCGAGATGATCAGAAACGCGAAGACCGGAAAGCAGTGGGACGAGGACCGGGAGGCGTTGGTGTGGACGGTATAGCTGCTTGCTTTTTTTTGGACTCGTGGAATCTCATCGTTAAAATATTTTTGCAATTTTGATTTTGAAGGAGAAGATTTAGAATTTGTCATGCGTAGAGGTAGAGCCATCTGATGTCGCCCTTCTCACAACAACCCACTTCATCGACCACAGGACCGCGACAACCTGAAGTTGACCGACCTGCAGACCAAAACCGTCGTGGGGCTAACCCCGGAGGACTGTGGCCTGGCCTACCCCGAAACGTGGAAGTTGTCGAAGGCCCGGGCACAGGAGCAGAACAAGCAGGGTGGCTGGCTCAGTCTCATCCTCGCGCCGATTTCGAAGTTGATGGAAATTACCCCCCAGGCCTTCAAGGGCATGACCCAGATCAAGCTGCTCAACGCGCCGGTCATTGCCTGCGGTAACTTGGTGGCGAAGACGGTGGTGCGGCTGGATTACGCCAATGCCGGCGCGTTTCAGATGTTGGACAACAAGCAGTGCGCGATCGTGGGCAAGTGTGAGAACGTGGAGGAGAAGTACTACACCAAGCAGGGGAAGTTGGCGACAACTGCGCTGACCCGGCAGATTAACGACTGCGAATCCAAGTACTCGAAGCTGCGGGCGACGATCCTGAAAAACAAGGAGGCGAAGAAGAAACAAATCAAGCGGAACAACTCCAACGACGACAGCGTGCAGATGGAAATGGCGACGGAGATCGAGAAGGCGCACAACGATGAGAAGGCGGAGTTGCAACGGTTGCGGGATGAGAACAAGAAGTTGTTGACCGACCTGGAGGAGAAGGCGGTGGCCTGCTCCACCCTCGATTTTTTTGAGGTGCACTCCATGATGAGCAGCAAGATCACGACGAAGGTGTCCATGGAGAACATTCGTCTGGACAGCGAGTTTTACGAACAAAAGGACATTGAGGGGGTCAACTCGGAGTTCTGGCTGAACACTGCGGCGGCGCGGAAGACCAAGGTCCGGGGCGTCGAAATCCCTATCACCGTGACCGGGGAATTCGAGGAAGACAAGGCCGCTTTTTACCAGAAGGGGTTGAAGATGGTGTGGAAGTGCACGGCGGCGATCGGCGACGGGGAGAGCATCGTTTTCAAGCCGGCCACGTACCGCTTCGACCTGGAGGGCGACGAGCAGCTGTGCGTGAAGTTCAAGATCCCCTTCAAAACCAGAGAGCCGGTGCCGGCTTTTTTCGACATGGAGGAGGACCCGACGAAGCCGCCGACCGGCAAGACCGCCCGCGAGAAATGGGACAAGAGCCTGCAGAAGGAGAAGGAAGCGTTCAAGGCGATGGCCGACCTGGGGAGCTGCATGATTTCGAGCGACATGGCCGACATCGACATGCAGAACATCTCGAAACACATCGGGAGCAAGGCCGCGGCGGCATCCAACATGCAGAAGTTCACGGAGGAGGCGAAGAAGGTCGTGTCCGAGGTCACGGCGGCCTCCAGCAGTTCCGCTTCTTCCAGCTCCAGCGCGCCGGTGATCAATCCGCATGCGGAAAACAAGGTGGACTTGCTGAACCCGTTCGCATCTATGCGGGCCAACATGATGAAGGCGGAGGAGAAGAAGATCAACTTGCTGCAGTTGGAAGGTGATGATGAGGAAAATGAAAAAGTGGATGAAGAGGAGCTCACACCGAGCAAGAAGCAGAAGGTGTAGTTTATCAATATCAGCAGTTTATATTTAGCAAAAGCAAACTCCATCGCCACGTTTTATTTTCAGTAGCGCCTTTTTCTAATCCGTAGAATGATTTGCAGAAATAGTTTACTCAAACTCTCGCACATTTCTGATTCAGATTCTGAATGTTAATGATAATATTTTACACTCGTATTTCTATACAGCAATAAGCTAACTTTTTCGGTCGTTCGTAGTGTAGATCCGTCTACTCGTGCACCAGCTTCATTCACTTCCAGGTAGGAAGTCAGCACTTCGCTCTCAGCAGTGTTGCGTTGTCGATTTCGCTCGCAAAAAAATTAAGATACACCGAGATGTAGTTGAAGTAGAAGTAGCTTCATCATTTACAGGACCCAGACGCCCGGTTGTGTGTTACCCTATGCAAGTCGTAATTTTTATTTTTTGGCAGCACTACATCACAACTTGAACTTTAGTTGCAACTTCAACATCAAGACCTTCTGCAGATAAAGGCAAATAAGACACAGTCAAACAAAAATAATCGAGGGACGTTGTCACCAAAACTATTAGCAAACCCTGTTTCCTTTTGTCTTCGTTTTCAATGAACCTGTAGCAACGAATCCCAGCATGGTTGCGTGCGCCAACAAGTCACGACTTTCTCCCTCGTATCTCTGTTTCCCCTTGGCGCGAATCCTTGTGGTTCTGTATTAAACCACAAGTTTTGGTCGTATCCGCTCGTGCATGGCAAAAAAGTGCCTGAGATCTTTGCTCTGACGGAGGATGAAGCACGAAGATCAGCAGGCGGTCCGAAACCACACCAGTCGGTTGTGCTCCCAAGTTCTTTCGTCGAATTTGTCTTGCAGGAGATCAAGTCGTGAGTGTTGCGATCCGCGGAGGAGTAGCAGTCGGTCGTTCCGGATGTTGTTTGTAAACACACTAAATGATACAAATCACGATTTTTCTTGGTTTTTTTACTGTCCCGTTTTGCATTTTGTCCGTTCATATACTGAAACACGATGAAGCAGAAAACTACTGCTACCCGTATGTAAAGCAAAAGTGTCTGGGTCTGGAAGAGTCCGAACTTGTGATGCTGCATTTGGATTCCAAAAAAATGTGTATTGCATGACCAGCAAAGGGAATCGATTTTGGCTACGCGGAGAGGGCATTTGTCATGCGGAATAGGCATCGCGAAGCCCTCAAAAAGTCTGCAATGCTAGGGCATGCATCGCAGACATCATGGCCCATGCAAAACGTGCATGACAAGTCTCAGAATCTTCCAGACCCAGACACTTTTACATTTGATAACCCGTTTCTAGACTCCATTTTCCTGAAACTATTCCGGGACCCGAAATTCCTATTGGAAGACTATGGCGTTCTCAAATGTTACATTCTCAACTGTTGCGTGGATTTCTGATGCAAGAAAAGCGAAAGTGAAAGGGAGGACCTTGCAACTCGAGCATCACAAGTTTGGCACAGACATCCATGCTGTTTAGCCCTTCGGAGATTTGTCATGCGCAGCCGCTTGGTCGTGCGGTTGCTTATGGCAATTTTGCATGCCAAAAAATCCATGTAACACTTGAGAATGTAACGTTTGAGAACCCCATAAAGACGTGGGGTTTCTACGGTACTATGCTAGTACGACAGAAGGTGAAGGCGAAGTAGATTTTCTGGACGAGGGGTATGAAGCAAGTCCGAACTCCCATGACGAGCGCATGATAGCGGGGGCAACTCGAACTCACCCCATTCTAGGCCGGGACAGCTTTCAACAGGAGATGACCAACGATTTCTTCCCAAACTTCGTGCGCAAGCAGCAGTCGTTCTTCTCGAGAGTGACATCCAGTAGACCAACATCCTCTTCGAGTTGTCCTTTTTCAACATCTAGTAATTTTAAACATCCGTCCTCAACAATCACGGCGCCCTCTACCACCATCGACTCTCACGTCTCGGTCCTCTTCGCGATCATATCTAGCTTGTACGAAGCCATGGTGAATTCTGTGTCCGACGTGGAAGCGCGAAAGATGATCCCCTTCCGGTTTCTGAAGCAAAATTACAATGACCAGCAACTGTCTGTGAAGCAGTGTCTCGACAGCGTTGCGACGAACCTGATCTTATGAACTGCAAAAGTATCGTACTCGTATAATTGCATTACAAATTTTCTCAGCATGAGAAATGAAATTTGTAATGCAGATTTGCCTTAAGAAAAAGATTTGTAATGCATGAATGCAATTACTACGAGTACGATACTTTTGCACAGGATAGATCTACTCGGTTTCGAAACTCCTCTCCTGGCGACAAAACTACGACCATCTATGGCGTTCTCAAGTGTTACATTCTCAACTGTTACATGAATTTGTCATGCAAATTCACCACCAAGATTGCCACCATTAAGCTGCTTCGCATGACAAATCTACGAGAGGCCAAACAGCATCTAAATCTGTGCCAAATCTGTCATGCGAAAGCAGCAAGCTTGCCTCGTTCATTGTTACCATTCTTGCGTCACAAATTCGTGTAACAGCTGAGAGTGTAACAGTTGAGAACGCCATGCCATCGTGTGGTCGGGTATGAGAATCTGCTGTGGATCGAACACGAAGAGGCGGCGCAAAGTGCAGCGACTATCGGGATCATGAGCAATAACAGTGTAGTAGACGGAGTGTACTATTCCGAGCCGAAAGTCATTCCAGCGATGTTGAATAGTGTATCCAGTGCAGCAGGAGATCATCCTGGAGGTGGAACAGCGAAGCCGGGGCCTCATCAACAAATCTCTGCCGCGCAGCAGCATCAGCAGCATACCAACGAGGAGGCGGAGAGGCTAAGGTTTGTGCAGAAGTTGTGGAAGCATCTGGAGTTTCTGCTGGCTTTGAACGGTTCTTTTCATCTCGAGGAGGAGATGACGCTTTTGTTGCAAAAAACCGCCGACAGCTGCTTAGTGCGAGATGAAGACTTCTTTCATCGCACGAGCCTCACCGGGAGGTCCTTTTTGGAATCCCATCTTCAAGGTGGTCAACACCAAGAGCTTTACCAGCAGTCGGCCCAGGTTTTATTCCAGGACTGCTACTTTGTTGACAAGGCAAACCTGGTAAAAACGAAGAAGCTTATCGACTTGTCGCACGGCTTTGGGTCGCTCTTCAACAGAGACCACTGGCTATGACTTGCAAAAGCATCGCACTAGTAGTAATCGCATCACAAATTTGCTCAGCATGACAAGTGGAATATCTCATGCTGATTTACCTTGAAAAAGAGATTTGTCGCGCATACATGCGATTGCTACGAGTGCGATACTCTTGCACAGCATATTGGCTGGTCTGGCTCCGCGCGTCGTTGGAGATTTTCACGAAGCTCTCCTTCGCCGCAAACGATGGGAACATATCCAAGAAAAAAACGTTGTTAGTGTAAATTTGTGATGCGCAACATGCAAGATGATTGTGTCTGTCATGCTTGGCATGCGTCGTAGGGTGCATTACAGGGCGTCTTCACGTACTATCTGCGCATAACAGGTTTTTGTTGTCATGCCAGACAAATTTGTAATGCTGTTCCTCCAAAAAGGTTACACCTACAATTTTTTTTATTCTTGGATAGAACAAGCTGTTTGCGCAGTATTTCGAGATCGTTCACGGCAACTTTTCCGCGAATTCGTCCGGCGGTGGGCTTGCTTTGTCTCATCTCGTCGGAAGAGCAAGCGCATCTGGAGCTGCAGGAGGTGCAGGCCCAGTAGGTGCCGGTGGGAATGTTAAACGGAAAAACAGCATGAAGCCCGGCGACCACAGTACAAGTAGTACGGCAGCCGCGACATCAGCAGCTTCTTCGGCGGTCGCAGCCATCTCCGCCGCTGCCGACGGTGTTTCCGCACTGTCGTTGACCTCTGCCTCCTCGGGTAACAAGGATTATCAAATGTAAAAGTGTCTCGGTCTGGAAGAATGCAACTTGTGATGCTGCATTTGGATTCCAAAAAAATCTGTATTGCATGAGTACCAAGAAAGGGAATGCAATTTTTGCTACGCTGAGAAGGCATCTGTCATGCGGAATAGGCATCAAGAAGCCCTCAAGAAATCTGTATTGCTAGGGTATGCATCACAGACATCATGGCTCATGCAAAACGTGCATGACAAGTGTCAGAATCTTCCAGACCCAGACACTTTTACACTTGATAAGGATATTACGCGAACGAAAGACAAGGATCCACAGCAGGACGCGCAGCAGAAGGCGTTTTCCGAGCAGGAGAAAAAAACCTTTCTGCTCGAACTTCGGCAGCAGAAGCAGGAGCTGTTGCAAGGGATTCACGCCTATCAACTGCAAAAATGTCTGGGTCTGGAAAAGTGGAACTTGTCATGGTAAATCAGAATCATGCAAAAATCTGTGTTGCATGATGACCAAAAGCTGTCCACTTTCGACCAAGTTGCGAGGGAGTTTCTCATGCAGGATAGGCATGGCAGAGACCTCGCAGAGTCTGTCATGCTAAGTCCCGCATTCCAGACCTCATGGGTCATGGACAATCTGCATGACAAGTTTATCACACTCTTCCAGACCCAGACACTTTTGCAATCCATAACGCTCTGTTCAATGAAGTTTCGGTGAGGTTGTCCGACCGGAATCTCTCGGCTCTGGTCGTATGACACCCTCAGAATGGAAATCCTCAAAGTGGAAATAATTTGTGATGCATGCAATGCGACACCAAAACGACTGCATTGCAGAGAACGCAATGGAGGCCGACCATTGTGCTTCTACGGGTTCAGAATTGGGTTGCTGACTAGCATGAGAGAAGGCACCCCTTTGCCTAACTAGCATGACAGACACGTTTTCAGTACCCGGGAAATAGTATATACAAGGCCGCAGCTTATGTCGCACAGTGGGAAGGTTAACGAGTTGACAGGGGGGAAAGAAAAACGCCAGAGGGGGGGCAAGGGAAAAAAATTCTGATGCAGGGCGGGGCCAAGCCTTTGCGCCGCTTCGTGTTGAAAGAACGAAGGCGGAGCGCCATGGCGCCCGTGGTTCCCGTCGTTGTGCGAGCGCGAGGACCCCGCCCGTATTGGGCCCGCGCTTCTGAGGCGGCAAGCCTTAGGCACAACGACGCAAAGCGCGGCAGCGGGCGGGCGCCAGTGGGCGGGGGAAGGTAGGAAGCAGGAGAACAGCCCGCGCCATGCGCGGCTCTGGCGCGTCACGCCCCGCCCGCGCGTCTGTTTTGTGGCCCGTCTGTGACGCCTGCCGGTGCGCCCTGCTCCTGTGCGCGTTGGTGCCCCCCCGCCCTTCTCCCGCGCTTGGTCTTGCAGGGCAGGGGCTTGCTGGGGCCCCTGCTGCGCGCTTGGGCAGAGTCAGCGAGGACGGGCGCCGGGGCAGGGCATTCAGTCATTGCTGTCCAGGCGCAGGGGCCCACCACCCCCCCCCCCCCCCCGCACCCCCGGGCAACGACGGCGCCCCACGCGCTACCTTGCGCGCAGTCTGTACCGCCCCCGCCTCCCTTCCCTCGCTCGCGCGCAGCGAGCGAGCGAGTCTCCATCCAAGAGACGCGGGCAGGCAGAGAGGCGGATGGTGGCGCCTTCTTCCAGCCCCCTCGCGAACAGAGGGAGGGCCCCGGGGGAGGGTGGTGGGCAGCTGCTCGCCTGCGGGCCTGGTGCGGGGGCCGGGCGCGGCTGTCCCCGACCGTGGGCCGATGCTCCGCGGCCCCGCCCCCCGTGCCTCGCGCCCGCTTCCCCCTTGCTTCCCGCTTACTTGCTTCCCCCGTGCGTGCTTCCCGCTTTCCCCGTGCTTCCCGTTTTCCCCGTGCTTCCCGCTTTCCCTGTGCTTCCCGCTTTTCCCGTGCCTCCCGTCTTCCCCGTGCCCCCGCTTTCCCCGTGCTTCCCGTGTTCCCCGTGCTTCCCGCCTTCCCCGTGCTTCCCGCCTTCCCTGTGCTTCCCGCTTCCCCCGTGCTTCCCGCTTTCCCCGTGCTCCCCGCCCCCCCCCCCCCCCCCCTTTTCCCCGTGCTTCCCGTTTTCCCCGTGGGTGCTTCC
>CAJINV010000015.1:271308-608881 GCA_905178155.1 Amoebophrya sp. A120 | reverse complement strand
CGTTTGCGATTTGGCCGTTGGCCGTTGGCCGTTCGTTGGCGATTTGGCCGTTGGCCGTTTGCGATTTGGCCGTTGGCCGTTTGCGATTTGGCCGTTGGCTGTTTGCGATTTGGCCGCTGGACGTTGGCCGTTGGCTGTTGATCGTTTGCGATTTGGCCGTTGGCCGGTGGCCGTTTGCGATTTGGCCGTTGGCCGTTTGCGATTTGGCCGGTTGCCGTTGGCCGTTGGGCGGTGGGCGATTTCGCAAATCGCGACAGCTTTGGAAAGTTTCAAAATTGTCAAAAAATTTCCGGCGCGGGCGATTTTCCTCCCCGTCGCAAAGTTTTAACTCGCGCAGCTCAGCAATAGGAGTTATAAATGGTGCTCCAACTGGAGTCGTTTTTTTGCATTACAAACTACCAGCCATGCCCCGGCCGACGCCGGGGCGAGCGGCTGTTGTGGTGGGGCAGGACGATTTGCGGATCGGGCCACAGCGCCAGAGCTTTGCGCCCGGCGTGATAGGTCGAAGGAAATACTGGCGCCGGATTGCGCCATCTCAACCCGCTGGGCCTCCTGCGCGCTTCCCGCGCCTTCTGGCGCTATGCGCAGGGAGCAGCTGCAGCGAAACTTGGGGGCGAAGCGAAGCCGCCTCGGCGTAGGTGCCTGCCGAGGCAGAACGGGGGCCGCGAAGCCCCTTTGTGATCACGCGCGAGAGGGTGGCCAGAGAGGGTGGCGCGACAGGGTGGCGCGAGATGGTGCGCGAGAGGTTGGCGCGAGACGGTGCGAACCTACACGACGAAAAAGGCCCAAAAAATCGACCCTGTGCCGGGCGGATTCGGGTTTTTTTAACCCTCTCGCAGACCCTCTGTCTCACCTCTTCCGAGGGGCGCGCCTAACAGTCCGGCTATACTCGCCGGTAGAGGTCTACAGAGGTGGTCGAGAGGTGGCCCAGAGGGTGCGCGAGACGTTCGCGCTTATTCGCGCAACCTCTCGGCACCTCTGTCCCCCTCTCGCTTACCCTCTCTGGACCCTCTCGGCCACCTCCGTGCCCCATAGGCGCGGCTTTAGGGCGACCGGTTCGGCTGGCTATACTCGCGCCACCTCTCGGCCACCCTCGCGAATGACCTCCCGCGCCACCTCTCCACCTCTGTGGACCTCTTTTTGACCTCTTTTCACCTCTTTTTGACCTCTCGGCCACCTCTCTTCTATCCTCTGTAGACCTCTTTTTTCGCATGAATATAATAGATAGCAATTTTCACTTTGAGGACTTCCAACCTGCGGCTTTCATAGGTCGTGGCGGTCTTGGAGTACCTTTTAGAGGTGATAAAGCTGGAGACTGGGTATGGAGTTCTCAAACGTTACATTCTCAACTGTTGCATGAATTTGTCATGCGAGACTACCTTAAGCCGCCACGTGATCAAGCTGCTTCGCATGACAAATCTCCGACGAGAGGCTAAGTAGCATCTAAATCTGTGCCAAATCTGTGATGCGAAAGCAGCAACCTTGCCCCTTTGACTGTTGCCATTGTTGCATCACAAAGCCATGTAGCAGTTGAGGGTGTAACAGTTGAGAACGCCATACTGGGACGAGCCTACTTGCGGAAAGCCCGAGTGTGTCTTCTTTGTCATCTACCTCTTCGGTGTTGACCAGCGCGTCTGGTGCTACTGGCGCTCATCTTCATCCGGGAAGCAGCACTACAGCTAGCGTTGCTTCGGAGTTTCTCGAGGAAAGCAAGGCAAAGCTCGCTTCAGCTACCAGTTCAACATCCGGTATGACAAAAGACCCACAGCAACAGAACAATGCGTCTATGTTTCAGTTTCTCCTCTCCCAGCTCAGTACCCTGATTGGCGTGAACGTCCATCGCATCCACAGGTGCAGCATCGTCCAGAATTCTATGGGACGAGGAATGGGTTCTCACACAGGAGGAGAAGGAGATCAAACGCAACAAGTTGTGCAGCAGGAAGCACCGCCGACTCCAAACGCCGTTCTGATGGATGTGTTGGTGAAGAAGTTTTTCGACTATATTTCTGTGGTGGAAGACTCAACCCTTGTCAACACCGCAACCACAACTTCCTCCAGGTCCAAGGCCAACCAGCAGAACAAAAACCTTCTCCGGAAACAGATCATCCACTCCCTCGCCCTGATCATCGCCGGTGGCTTAGCGAAACCACGGGACAGTTATCTTCCAGGAAAAAACACGAACACCCAAATTTCCATCGAGTTATTTGTCATGCGAAACATGCATATATGTCCTGTGTTTGTCATGCGAAAAATGGAAGATGGGGATCGATGGTTTTTTTTCTGTCAATAACAGCCCGGCGAGGAAAACATCCGACGTTGCAGCGTATCTGGAATCCACTTCGCCGGGGGATTTATCAAGTGTAAAAATGTCTGGGTCTGGAAGGTTGGAACTTGTCATGCTAAATCTGAATGATGCAAAAATCTGTGTTGCGTGAGTGCCAAAAGCTGTCCGCTTTTGACCAAGTTGAGGGGGAGTTTCTCATGCGGGAAAGGGATGATAGAGACCTCAAAAAATCTGTCATGCTGGGTCTCGCATTCCAGACCTCATGGGTCATGGAAAACCTGCATCACAAATCTTGCATTCTTCCAGACCCAGACATTTTTACATTTGATACGATTTCGACCTGGACAATGAAGCCAAGTCGCCCGGTCGACAAGACAAGACCGGAATAAAGCAAAAGCAATCTTCCAACCAAGATGAATCCCTCGGGAACAACCACAAAGGTAGTGGACTAGCTTCTACTACTGCACCAGCCGCTTCGAAAACCACGGTTCATTCCGTCGAGAAAAATTTTCGGAATTCCGACTGGCTCCGCCCGCTCCGATCACTTCTCCGGTCTCCGGACCGAGAGATGCGGCAGTATGTCGTCGAGGCGTTGGAAACGGTTTTGCAGTCGGCCGGGGAGGATCTAACCATTGTCGCGTGGAGTAAAGTCATCGAGTTTCTTATGGAAGCGTCAGGTTTGAAATCGTCAAAGTTGAAGTAATTTGTTATGCATAAAAATGGATGCCAGTTGGAACCCAGTTTTCAAGTGGCGCATGACAAATTTCGACGGTCCCTAAATCCAGTGTGTCATGCTGTCTAGGCAAAGAAGAGCGATTTTCTCATGCTACTTTAGCAGCTCGAGCTATAACCCCAAACAGGCTTACAATCGACCTCACTTGCCTGCTCTGCAACACACGTAACTCGGGCCATGCATTTTATGCATGACAAATCATTTCAACTTTGTCGATTTCAACTCTGACACTCCCATATTTCTGGCCAGCGCGACGAAACTCGAGATGGAGTTGCGGAAAATGAACTGCTATCAAATGCAAAAATATCTGGGTCTGGAAGAATCTAGACTTGTGATGCTGTCTCTGGATTCGAAAAAGATTTGTGTTGCGTGACCAGTAAGAGGAGTAGACTTTGTGCTCCACGGAGATGGCATTTGTCATGCGGAATAGGCATGAGGAAGCGCTCTAAAAATCTGTGACGCTAGGTCGTGCATTACAGGCATCCTGGGTCATGCAAAACATGCATGACAAATCTAGAAATCTTCCAGACCCAGACATTTTTACACTTGATAACTGCTTCAACATGAACATGCAAAGCATCCACAGCCAGGATAGTAACATGATGATGGGCGCAGCTGCAAGTAGTCCTGCCACTTTTTCCGTGGTTGGCGGAGCCGGCAGCCATATTACAGGAGATGGCATCGGGATGAATAGCAGTGAGTCCAGTTTTGATGCCAATGACCCGACATTTGCGACGTTGTTCCGGATCATTGAGCTGATTTTGCAGGATTTTCGGGAAAAAATCTTCTTTCCTTCTTCCGCTAGTACCTCTGCACAAATAAATCCTGCCGGCCCGTCATCTTTTGCAGCGACCGGCGCCAAAACTACTTCTACACCAGCTGTATCAAAGTCATCTGACCGAGACCGGGCAGAGGTGGATCTGTTGGTCTTAATCCAGACAGTTGGCGCGTTCGCGAGATGCACGAAGTTGTCAGTGAATGTATCTTTCACCGCGATTAAGTACCTCTGGGAAAGTGCCGACATTTTGGCGAAGATTTCGGAGGAAGGCCAAGGCAGTGACACGAGAACTACGACATCTGTCATGCGAGGCGAGCAAGACAGATCGGATCTGTCAAGCGGTACCGGGATAGAGATCCCGACAACGCGTTTTCTAAAGCCATCATCTTCGACCACTTCGCCTAGTGCCCAGCGGGGGAATCTCTTGATGGACCTGAATGACAACGAAGATGACGATGCCAGCCCGGAAGACGGCACTAGTGCAGCGACAGGTGGTCGTGGTGGCTCTCAACATTCGCGTCAAAATACTGCTGCGTTTGGGAGCGGTCCAGATGGCGCAGCTGCTGCCCCAGCCGCCCCCGCAGCTGACAACTCCAACGAGCAGCACACTTCTAACTCCTATACTGCTGGCAGCAACAACGCCCAGTGGATTTGGTTGCAGCTCTTTCGGCAACTCCAGATATCTTGCCTGGACCCAAGAAGGGAAGTGAGAGATTGCGCGCTGAAGTCCCTCGCGGGCGCGTTGTGTGGGAGCACAGAACAGGATGTGGAGGTGATAGGACAAGCTGGTGCGCAGACTTCCTCAGCCTCGACTCTTGTATCTTCGTCTACAACGACCACCACTACTTCAACTGCCACGTCCTCGACCTCCGTGAGAAATAAGAACCCCATTCTGGCCCGCATGATCACGAAAAACCAAACCAAAAAGCAGGAACAGGCGGAGGAACTGAAAATTTTGAAGAAGCTACTCACCGTGATGCTCAGTACGCTGCAAAGATTGGTTGACGTTTATTTGAGGTGCGAGACAGAATCCAACGCCCACATGAAAGCGATGAGCACCTCGTCTTCATCATCTACGGGGATGAACATGAATGATCTACATCACAGCAGCAACACGCAACGCAAGCAATGGGGCCAGTCGGTCGGGTTGGCGATGCAGAGCATGAAGAAGGTGTTGTTGTTATCAAAGTGAAAAATCCCCCCTCCCCATATCAAATGGGAAATCTGTGATGCAGGATTTGCGTACACAAATTCGCGCTGTCTTGCAACACGGCATCGCAACCAGATCCGCAGCCTACGAGGGACATTTGGGTGTAGGTGCTTGGCGTTGCAAACGGCTGTCCTCTAGGCCCAGCAGCATGCCAAACCGCTTCCATAATGGCGCGGAAGCCTCTGCGTTTGCCTTCTTGCAAGACAGACGTGATTTGTGGTCTCAAATCAGCAAGACAAATTTTCGAAAGCATGCCTTTTTGTTTTGATATGGGGAGGGGGGATTTTTCCTCTCAATAGTTGTCCTGCTCATACAACAGTGGCGAACAGCAGGGCGGGGGCGGACAGGAAAAAATCATTGCAAATGCAAGTGAGACCAAAATATTAAATCCCCTCCAGGAGTGCTGGACAGAAATCGCTCTGCAGTACATTTCCACCATTTGGCAGTGCCTGAAACCCCCATGGGGCGGTGGCGGATTCAACATCACAGTCGATAAGGATTCGGACTCCTATTTCTACACTGACTTGAGCGGCGGTAATATTAACCCGGCAGGACTGCATTCGAATGCTGGATCATCTCGGAGCAACAGCGGCATTGGCGGCCAGCTCAACATACCGGGCAAGAACGAGGACTCAAGTTCTTCTGCCGCGAGAATATTACAGAGCACCCCGGCCGCAGCAGCAGCAGTTCCAACATCGTCTTTATCCAAATCATCTTCCCTCGACCTCTTTTCCCAAATCGATGAGGACCGCATGCAGAGCCACGCGCGCACGGCTATCAAATGTAAAAATGTCTGGGTCTCGAAGATTGCCAGGTTTGTCATGCACATTTTGCATGACTCCTGATGTCTGTGATGCATGCCCTAGCATCACAGATTTTGTGAGGGCTTCCTGATGCCTATACCGCATGACAAATGCTCTTTCCGTGTAGTAAAACTTAAACTTGGACTCTGTTTGCTGTTCATGCAATACAGGTTTTTTTAGAACCCACAATCAGCATGACAAGTTGGATTCTTCCAGACCCAGACACTTTTACAGTTGATAACGGCAAACACCTGTCTCAAGTGTCTGGGAGAGTTCGTTTTACCGTTCTCTTCCCTCCGGAAGTCCTGCTTCGCGCTACTGTGGCGCTTAACCAAGGCGTTCTTGACCCAACCAGTGTTGCCAGAGGCTCTAGCAGACGGGGTCTTGGCCTGTTTAACCACGCTGAACCAACCGCACCAGCATGTGACGTCAACCGCAACTTCTGGTGTAATATCGTCCACAACGACATCAACGACCACGCTCGCCGGGACTTCTAAAGAGGCCGAAATCCAGTGGCTGCTCCTGATTTCCATGGGCTCCGTACCTACACTTTACACAGATGTCGCGGAGCCGTGGTACCCGATCAGCCAATCCCTTTTGAAAAACACGCCCGAGATAAAAGATTCCGAGTCCAATGTTTGCGAATTGGATGAGCAGATGGAGGTCGAAATTGACAACTTGCTGAACGATATCATCGGGGGTAGTAGCGCAGCTGTAGGTGTAGGAACTGCTTCTAGTAGTACCACCAGTGGATCAGGACTACAATCTTCTTCCGTCGCCGGATCCGCAGGAGGCACAGCCCCGGTCAGTAGGTCGCAAACGCCCAATGGCTCATCTTCGAAGCTGCTAAGTGCTTCTATGCGAAAAAATTCTTACTCCACGAATTTTTCCGGCGCGGCGTGGCTCTGGCAACCGGGTATCAGAGGCAGTCTGCAACTGTACAAGAAGAAACAGGCTGTTCCGGAAGTGAACTGCATAAAGACGACACAGACGCAAAGCAGTAGTGCTGGAGGTAGTAGTTCCTCGTCATCCACCAATTATGTTCCACTGAAGACCTGGCAGCCGCCACCGAACACCCCGCACCAGCAAATGGTGAGGAATTTCGCGGTTTTCACGCACAAGAAGGCGCTGCCACACCCGGTCTCGGGGATTTTTTCCCTGCTGGAACAGCAGAAATGGTTTCACAACTTTATTGCGGACGATGCAACACAAAATCAAAAATCCACAAGCCTTCTGGAGACGTTCGTGAAGCTTTTTTCCAAAGTCTACCTCGGGAAGCAAATTCTTTTTGCGGACTCGCAAAAGCCCATGTTGGCCGTGCGGGTCTGCTACTTGCTTGTCTCCGTCGTGAGGCAAGGGCTTCTGTTGTTGATGCAGGAGAATAATATACCAGAAGGGGGGTCGAAAGGAGTCGCGTCGACGACTTCTGCAGGAGCATCTCCTGCAATGCAAATCATGAAGACCTGCTCCGGCACGAAAATCCGAAACGAAATTGTGCCCTACCTCCTCCTATCCTGTGCAAAAGTATCGTACTCGTATAAATGCGAGTCCTGCATTACAAATCTGGTTCCCAAGGCGAATCTGCATTACAAATTTTACTTCTCATGCTGCGGAAATTTGTAATGCATTTATACGAGTGCGATACTTTTGCAGTTCATACCTCCTCGAGGTTTTGAAGCCGATTTTCTCCTCCAGCGGGAGCTCCGCAAATACAGTGTCTGGCTTTATGGCAGTGCACAACTCCCCGTGGTCACCGTCATTTGTCATGCAAAACCCCAATAAATCGAGGCACTTCCTTGTGGCATTGTTTGCATGACAAATCCCGGAAGCTCAAACACTACTACGCTAGGCGCTCAAATTTGTCATGCATGGACTCCACGTGGGGTGGTGTCTGTTGTACTATTGCTGTTCATGCTACAAGGCCGCAACTTATGTCGCGCAGTGGGAGGGTGAACGAGTGGACGGGGTGGAAAGAAAAACGCCAGAGGGTGGGTAAGGGAGAAAATTTTTGATGCAGGGCGGGGCCAGGCATCTGCGCCGCTTCTTGCTGAAAGAACGAAGGAGGAGCGCCATGGCGCCCGTGGTTCCCTTTTGTTGTGCGAGCGCGAGGACCCCGCTCGTACTGGGTGCGCGTTTGCGTGGCGGCAAGCCTTAGGCCCAAGCAACAACGCAAAGCGCGGCAGCGGGCGGGCGCCAGTGGACGGGGGAAGGAAGCAGGCGAACAGTCCGCGCCATGCGAGGCGCTGGCGCGTGACGCCCCACCCGCGCGTTTGCGGTGTGGCCCGTTCGTGCCGCCTGCCTGCGTGCCCCGCCCCTCTGCGCCTTGGTGCCCCCCGCGCCCTTCTTCTGCGCGCAGCCTTGCAGAACGGACGCTCGCGCGCTGGGGCCCCTGCCGCGCGCGTGGATGGAGGAAGGGAGCCGGGGCGGGGCATTCATTCATTGCCCTCTAGGCGCAGGGGCCCACCAGTCTCCCCCAGCACCCCCGGACAACAACGGCGCCCCCCGCGTTACCTCGCATGCAATCTGTTTCGCCCCCGCCTGCTTCCCTCGCGCGCGCCCTTCCTCCGAGACAGAGACGGCGGACGGTGGCGCCCTCTGCCGGTCTCTTCGTGAACAGAGGGAGGGCGCCGGGGAAGGGTGGTGAGGGCAGCTGCTCGCCTGCACGCCTGGCGCTGGGGCGCGATTTTCCCTTCGCGAACAGAGGGAGGGCGCCGGGGGAGGGTGGTGGGCAGCTGCTCACCTGGTGCTTGGCCGCCGGCGGTGTTCCCCAGACGGCGGCAGACGCCTTTTCAATGCATTTCCAGCTGGAGAAACATTTGGAAGAGGCATCTGCAGCGCGTTTCCGCCTGGAAATGCAGCTGCAGACGCCTTTTGCTTTTCAATGCATTTCCCACCTGGCCTGTTCAAAGTGTTTCCAGCTGGATTTCCAGCTGAAGAGGCCTGCTCCATTTCCATCTGGAAATCCAGCTAGAAACACTTTGAGAAGGCATCTGCACCGCGGGCGCTGCTACAATTTCAGGCGAAGCAAGACGCCTCAAGGCATATCCAGGCGGAATGTCGGCCGGGCGGAGATGGCCCGAGGGTATTTCCAGGGGCGACTTTGGGGCTTTTCGGGTTTTTTTGCAAGAGTTGCTGTGTTTAGCACAGCAATTCTGGCTACCCGGGGAAAGGGTTTATTTTCAGGAAGATATTGGGAGGGTATCAGGATCGTGGGAGGATATTGGATTTTTTGTCCGAGTTGCTGTGTTTAGCATAGCAATTCTGACTACCTGGGGAAAGGGTTCCCAATAGGATATTGGTAGGGTATCAGGATAGTGGGAGGATATTGGATTTTTTGCCCGAGTTGCTGTGTTTAACACAGCAAAGCTGGCTACCCAGGGGAAAGGCTTCCAGTAGGATGTTGGGAGGGTATCTTCAGGATACTTGGAGGACATTGGACAGGGATTGAAAAGATTCACTTTCTTGCCCGAGTTGCTTTGCTTAGCGCAGCAATTCTGGCTACCCAGGGAAAAGATTTCCAATAGGGCACTGGGAGGGTATCAGGATAGTGAGGGGATATTGGGGTAGTGGGAAGGAACGGGCAAAAGGATGGAGCGTTTTGCTTGTTTTCCCCGAGTTGTTGTGTTTAGCGCAACAATTCTGGCTACCCAGGGGAAAGATTTCTCAGTAGGATGCGCTGCCATCCCTGTAGAGTTCGCAGGAATGCGATCGCCGCCTTCGGTCTTCGGCTGCCTGATCGCGTTGCTCTCGCTCCTCGGACGCGCGACCAACTGAGTTTTTTTTTTCCTTAGGGATTTTAGTAAGGAAGTGAAACGGGGAGAAGAGTTTGTTTGGGAGTTTGTTGCGAAATATTTTCGACGGGGCCCGCGAAATATTTTGCGTTGCAAAATATTCTGGAGCTGCAAAATATTTTGGAGCTGTAAAATATTTTGGAGTTGCAAAATATTTCGAGCTGGGAAATATTTGGAGCTGGGAAATCTTTGGAGCTGGGAAATCTTTGGAGCTGGGAAATATTTCGAGCTGGGAAATATTTCGAGCTGGGAAATATTTGGAGCTGGGAAATATTTCGAGCTGGGAAATATTTCGAGCTGGGAAATATTTCGAGCTGGGAAATATTTCGAGCTGGGAAATATTTCGAGCTGGGAAATATTTCGAGCTGGGAAATATTTCGAGCTGGGAAATATTTCGAGCTGGGAAATATTTCGAGCTGGGAAATATTTCGAGCTGGGAAATATTTCGAGCTGGGAAATATTTCGAGCTGGGAAATATTTCGAGCTGGGAAATATTTCGAGCTGGGAAATATTTCGAGCTGGGAAATATTTCGAGCTGGGAAATATTTCGAGCTGGGAAATATTTCGAGCTGGGAAATATTTCGAGCTGGGAAATATTTCGAGCTGGGAAATATTTCGAGCTGGGAAATATTTCGAGCTGGGAAATATTGCAAAATATTTCGAGCTCCAAAATATTTCGAGCACCAAAATATATCGAGCTTCAAAATATTTCGAGCTCCAAAATATTTCGAGCTCCAAAATATTTCGAGCCGCGAAATATTTCGAGCAAATATGGCCGTTGGGCGTTGGGCGACTTCCCAAATCGCGACAGCTTTGGAAAGTTTGAAAAATGCCAAAAAAAGCTTCGGCGTGGACGATTTTCCTCCCCGTCACAAAGTTTTAACTTGCGCAGCTCAGCAATAGGAGTTATACAAATGAGGGGGAGGGGGAGTTGTGCACTTTCATAGGCTCCGCGATCGGTCATCTAGTTGGTGGGGGCACGGATGTTGTCGACCATGAACTCCTGCACAGTCTGAGCATCGAAACAGGATTGTTCAAAGTCGCAATTGAGGCGGGGTTTTACCTCATTGAGGACTGTCTGCAGACGATTTACTGTCCTTCTACGGTCGTGGGGGCTGGGGGCGCCGGCGAGCTTGCAACGCCACCTTCAGCAGGAGCTGAAAATAATCATTTCGACCACCAGCCCTTCCTCGATGCAGCGATTAAGTTCATTGTGGCGATCAATTTCACCGAATTTCATCTTGCAGCGTTCTCCTCTTCCTCCAATTCTCCTGCGATGTCAAGCAAGGCTGGAGGTAGTGGCGGAGGGGGCAATAAGACAACTGCATCCAACAGTACACCAGTATCCACTTCCATTCTCGAATGCGCGAAAATCCACCTACTCGGGTACCAATTGATTCCAAGAATTATGCACTGCAAAAGTATCGTACTAGCATAAATCGCATGACAAATTAGCTCAGCATGACAAATGGGATTTGTCATGCAGTTTTACCTTGGGATGGAGATTTGTAATGCATGACTGCGATTACTACGCGTGCGATACTTTTGCACAGGATAAGAATCTGCGCGAAACAAAGTGAAGAAAGCTTCAGCTTGGTATCGCAGTTGCTGAAAATGCTGATCGAAAATGAACAAGAGCAAATGATTGAGGAGGAGGAGCAGCTCGCTTTATCATCTGCTGGCTCACATAGTAGTGCGAGTACCAGCGGGACGTCAAGTACAAACTCCTTCGGGAAAACTTTCGAGGCCATCACGAATCTGTTGGTTGATTTAGCGACGCGTGGTGTAACGTCAACATTTGGGACGTCCACGTCGACTAGCACTTCGTCCAACGGCAACAAATCTTCATGCCTGACATGCATGGCATACGAAAATTTTCTACTCGGTCGAGTGGCCTACAATAAGGACCCTGCTACAGACGACGACCCTGGGAACCACCACCACGGTGCTGCGGCGGCTAGCGGTGGCGCATGGCTGCAACACAGCTTTACTGGTACAGAGGAATATCCTGCTACTAACCCGAAGATAAACGCGAAAGTCAAAGACTTGGCGAAAAAGTTGCTGCTGGACCGGCTGTGCGAGCAATATGAGCAGTACAGAAAGTGGTCGACTTCTGCGGATGACGCAGCACAACAGAAAGTAGACTCTTCTTCTACAACTGCTTCCCCATCGTCAAAAGAGCTCTCCCCCGCGAGCCGCGCCGGGACGTCAACTTCAAAAAGATTGGAAATCAACAGCAGCACGCCGTCGTCAAAGCGGGGGCAGCACCAGCACCAGAGTGGCAAGGGCGCAGCGCCGGCGGCAGCGACAACTACTGCCTCACCCTCAGCAAACTACATAAGGAGACAAATCACGGCATCCCGGCTCGCGGACACGGTACAACGGATCGCGCGGACGGTATGGAAGCGTCAGGTTTGAAATCGTCAAAGTTGAGATAGTTTGTAATGCATAAAATGCATGACCCGAGGTACGTGCGTTGCAGAGCAGGCAAATGAGGCCGATTGCAAGCCTGTTTGGGGTTGCAGCTCGAGCTGCTAAAGTAGCATGAGAAAGTCGCCCTTCTTTGCCTAAACAGCAGGACAAACTGGATTTAGGGACCGCCGAAATTTGTCATGCGCCGCTTGCGAATTGGGCTTCCAACTGGTGTCGATTTTATGCATCACAAATTATTTCAACTTTGTTAATTTCAATCCTGACAGTTCCATAGACGGGCGACGCAGTGCAGGAGATATTCGCGAGAAGTTGTGCTTCAACTCCTGGCGACCACGAGAGTAGAAATATGAATCCAAGAACGTCGTCGGCCGCAGTGGAGCTGTTGCTCCCAAAGTTGATCCTCTGCGAAGAAAGGGCGATCCGAGACCCGCTAAGTGTGATCTTCCAGCATTTGATGACGGTGAGAACAAGGCCGAGCAGTCGTGTTGTGACTGCGATAGCTGGAGTGACGGCAGCAGCTTCAGCAACTTCTACAGAAGTTGATGAGCAGGGGTCACGAGCAGGACTACATGCGGGGACGCCTGGCGGGAGTAGAAGTGGAAAAGCCATGTTGACCGTGCAGGACAACCGGGGGGACGATCTTCGGGTGAACACGTCGAATGATGTCCAACCTGGACCGAGCAAAAGTCAGAGGACCGCGCTAAAAGTAAAAAGTCCGATGCGAGAGGAGGACGGCATCTGAACTAAGCCGGTAGAATCGCCTTGATACGGCAATGGCTTGAAGATGCATTCTACCTTGGCGATCGTGTTGCAAAAAAAGAAGTAGATGAAACCTACTAGCTAAGGACAGGGACACAATCTCAATCGAAGACAACCGAGTCACGGCTCGCAAAATGCTTCATTGTGGGCCAGGGCCGCATGATGATGTCGCAGCACAGAGGCTTTTTTCACTGTTCGTGTTCCTCTTCCTGCCTGTAAAAATAATTGAACTTGAGTTGACAGTACTGGCTCACGCAAGAACATCTACTTTTTCCCTTCCGAAGAATGAAAACATTCCTTTCAAGATCGTCTCTATGCACAACATCAAGAAAAAGCACGAAGATGAATCCGAGTCCGACTACATCAAGATGTTGCAAATGTACTTAACCGGATTGGTCCCTTTCTTACCTGATACATAGTGGAGAACACTTCTAAGAACATGTGTCTGAGACTGAGGCTGGTTTCTGTTTCTTAACATCTGAAAAGACTCTGCAAAAAGATAAAGAATCAAATATGTTGGGAGGCTTCTCGTCGTCATTCTTCACTTCACCTAAATGGTCGGCTTGCTCCTTTTATCTCCTCATCGCTGTCTATGCGGCCGCGGGCGAGTGTTTCGTGAACGTTTTGCTACCTGCGGTATTGTACAGGAACATCAGCGGTGAAGCGAGACAGACAACTGTACCAACACAGCCACAAACCCTGGCTGTGCCGTCTCTTGAAGATGAAGAAATAACTCCAATTCCCGTAAACGTCACCCTGCTTGCCTGGGTTTCGTTCTTCCTCAACACCTTCGGCTGTTTCCTCGAGGGTGTAGTGGTTTCCGCGATCATTCTTGGAACATCGTGCGGCGCTGTGGAACAAGAACCGCTAGCCAGCTCAAACATGATGGACGAAAAAGCAGGAAGCACATACATATCATCCGGGCGACGCAGATCCACCACACCTCCAACCGCGTCACTAACTACAGCATTACACCGTCTCCACCTCGAGGCGTTTTCAGGCGGCTTTCTCTCGGTCATAACAAGTTTTCCCGACATCGGTGACGCGGCAAAGGACATCATGCTTCTGGATAGCGAAATAAATAACGGCGACAATGATCAAGAAGTAGAGGGAGCGTTTTCATCAGTTTCCGATGAACCCACAACAAATTATACTTTTCACTTCGGGTTCCGCGTTCTGGGTCTCTGCTACTGCTTCACCAGCATGGCGATTGGGTGTTTGGCGTTCTGCCTGGGCAGGCGGCTTGTGGGGGGAGTGGTTGCCGGGTTGCTTGACGAGAATACGAACAACGGGAGAAGTAGAGTTACTGTTTTTACGCAGAGGATGCTGCATCAGGACCAGCACGACCAAGTTCCCCCCATCGTGGAAAGAAGAAACTATATCGTGCAGCACTACTTGTACAAACTTGTAGTGGCAACGACACTGGCCATCTTCACTCTCACGCTCGTCCACGCCGGCGCCTCAATTTTTTGGTGGAAAATGGATAGTACTGAAGGACCACGAGGAACAAGAACTACTACACGCAGCGAGCACGACTTCATAATCGACCTAGCTGAGCCGAATGTGCTGCACAACTACTCGGAGGACCCCCGCCACGACAATAACCGTCACTTTGATGTCGAAACGAAACTTCTCGGCCTTCTCCTAGCCTGTGGCTTTTCCGCTTTCGGTTCCATAAGCGGAACGGTGGTGTGCAAGAAGTTTTCAGCCGTTTTGCAGTTTCTCGCCCGGATGAAGCGGAAGCGTCGAATTATAGAGAACCACACTGCGCCGGACGATGAAAAATCACTTTACACGAAGATGAGCACGTCGACAAAAAGAAAAGCCGGACAACTACTCCTGTCATTATTTCTGCATGGAGATCATCGGCATCACGATGAAGAAAGTACAAGTAGCTTAGAAGACAAGGAACTCAAACAAGTCGGGGAGGTTCTCGGCCGGGGACTAAACAACGGAGTAGCGTGTTTGCTGTGCATGTGGATACGCGCGAAGTATTTAATACCGATGACGAACTCGCTTTCCGCCTCCGCGTCATCTACAACTGAGTTGTCATATCCAGCTTCTACTGCAGCCTCTTCATCCTGGGACTACTTTCTCCTGTACAAACTGAGCACCTCCTTTTGCGGCGCAGTATCCTCGATGAGCGGCACAATTTCCGACATTTGCAGTTACGAGACTACCGAACTTTCTGAAGAAGTAGAAACAGGCCTGCTACCGGATAATTTTTACGCGAGACAGAATCTTCCTCTTCGCAATAAACGCGATATTTCGAATGACAACTACACCACGCTGCACCGGCTACGAGGAGAGCCAACGGCGGTGAAGAGGAGCCACTTTTGCGCCGCTGGGAAACAAGAAGACCTCCGCGAGGCAGCAGGCGAACCTGCTATGCTGGACCTCCTGGAAAAGCACGGCGGAATCGAAATGCCGTTTGACGAACATGAAGATATTAGGACATCGGACAACAAGAACGTGGCCGCGAGTTTGCAACTTTATTCATCTAAGAAATTTCGGATCAAGAACCTGCTCTTTCACCTCCTAATGCTGGTGATGTTCTTCATTGTTGTCTTCCACCTGGCGACACTGGAACCGCTGCTGCTCAGCATGCGAAGTAACGAGGGAAGAAGAAGTAGTAGGGGAACTACTCGAAATACTTCTGCTACAGGCGGTTCAACATCGTCCAAGAGCGCTTATTTCGGCGACGAAAATGCTGTCTACGCAACGGCCGCTGCACAAGAGCATCAGCAGGAGCTTTCGTCGAGTCATGCTAACGCGCCGAACAACAGTGGCAGTGCTGCTAGCGTTCCTGAGCAAGACCAGCATGATTTTTATGCTGGTGGAAAGCCTTTCTCGTCTTATGGTGTGAGTCGAAGTAGCAGGGCAACAAGAAGGAGCAGCTCTTTGCCAGTGCATAATACCGTCCTCGCACGAGAGGTCTTGGACGACGACGTGCGTTTCAATATTTTGGATGGAAGAGATAACGAACAAAGAGATCGACGCACTTTCGGGCGTGCGAAGCAAGAAAATGGAGACCGTTTGAAAAATAATATGCTGCATGATGGTGATGAAATTTGATTTGACTATATGCGTTTCCGCAGGCAGAAGTTCTGGAATGTCTGCCTGCTTTGATTACTACTACTTCACGGTTTCAAGAAGAACATCAACATCTCTGAATGGAAAATAAGAGCATGCCTCTTTCTTGTACTGGTTGAGACCCCCGGGACGTCCTCTCCTGCTGGTCGAATGGAAAAATCAATCGGTCGTGTGAAGATCGATTCAACAGCACATAGAAGCTTTGCTAGAGATGAAAAACGCAATATTATCAGTCGGTATCTGTACTTAGACTTACAACTTATTCGTCATCGTCCATCGAATCGCGCTCGCAGACCGTTTAACATACATTCGGGAAACGTATTTATTTTCGTACAAATCGTACGTCCTCGAGCAGGTGAGTGTGAAGATTTGACGCAGACGAGCTGCACGACGAACGAACCTCGTTATTCGCTCCTAGCTAGTACAGTCAACATCGTTTGATGTTCGCAAGATGAACAGACGAGGAACTACCGACACGATTGCTCGGTCTATTTGGAGCGCTTGCCCTTATTTCGGTGTACTTCAGGGTCGTTTGCACTTTCTCCGGCAGGCTGCCCGCTCTTGTCGGTATGATCGTACTCATCGTGATCAACATCACAAATTCGTTTTCCTCGTGCAAATTCGAACTTTTCGTCAGTTCGGAGTAGCATTGCCCACAGCCTCTTGCCTGAAAAACTCATTTTTTAAACGGAAGCTGTACTGCAGCTCTTTCACGACTCTAAGTAGTGCCAGAAAGAACGTAAAGGCATCTCCTTTCGTTCCAACGTACAATTACCAAGCGCTATCCTCCGTTTGTGTCACAAAATGAAGACGGCGCTTTTATTTGTATCCTGTGTAACAACGTCTCCACCGGAGAGTCAAGATGAAGGGAATTTCGTAACACAGTAGATCCAAATGATTGTTTGGGAGTCACGCATGACAACAAGTAACTTCTCATCTCTCTGTATTGTTCGTAGAAGTGCAGGTTAGCATCACAATGTCATCTCCTCTTATTTTTGATCTCAGCTTTACAAATTATGGCAAACCGCGATTATTAGAAATGCCTCTCATGATCGCGGGGATATGCACGTTGGCAAATGTTTTTGTAAAAGTAAGTGCAAATCTGCATGACAAGTCTGTGGTGGGGACGTTTTTTCTCAGGATGTTTTGTTTCCGTTGCGGTCTACTCTTGCTCGCCGACTACCGCGATCAAGCTGCCCCCCACCGATGTTGAGGGAATCGATGGGAACGGGTGGAACGGGCAAGCTTTTATGCGTTGCAAATTATATGCCTTTGCCTGGGTCTGGAGCAGACAAATTGTGTTGCTGCTACGAGCATCGCGATCGCGGAGTAAGTAGCCGCTTCTTGCACGACATAATCGACACCAACAGCAGCGCCATCTGAAGATGTTATTTCATTTGAGGCTTAGCGCAGGTGTATAATTCGTTATCACAGAAACAGATCTCCATCTTGGATTGCGATTGGTGTTGGTCCACCGTCAAGAAATCAACTTGCATCACAAATCCCGACCCAGATCATGTTGACATTTTTGCAACGCATATATAACTTTCGTGAAGGCCAACAAGGCCGGGACCAACAAGGCTAGAATGAAGAAGAAGCTCCTGCGTGCGGGGACGGCGAAGGCCAAGCTTTCGGATCCGACGCCGCACTTTCCGTGTATGCCCGGGACCTCTTGCGCCATGGGTGGCCAGACGTGTTGCAAGTTTGAGTGTGCCGCCGCCTCCGGCGGAATGGGCCTCACTGCGCCAACCTTGGGTCGTTGCTTCACCCTTGAAGATGGTGGTGAGTGTCCAGAGCACACCAACGACAATGTCAAAAAGTACTGTCCCGAGTAATTGCAGTAGACCGACAGAGCGGAGCAAAATCACGACCACCAAGCAACTGCCCTACAATGTGAATCGAACTGAGGCTCCTAAGAGTTGAACGCATTGGGGTCATCTTCAGGTACCGTCGTCTCCAAAATGAACTTACTTAATTTATATCAAAATGTATGTGTCAAGCTGAAGACTCTGTCTACGCATTGCAAAAGTATCGTATTTCTAGCATACTCTGACTGTCGTGCGGGGACCACTGGCACCCGCATCGCGGGGCTGGTGGCGTTTTCAAAATCAATCTGAGTAAGAAGTTGAAGTACCCCTCAACAAATAAAATTCTTGCCCCACCCTAAAATCCCATCTCTTCCCCAACAAGTCACACCCAATCTGAAGGAAAACTTTAGAATGCAGTACTAATTTACTTTACTTAGCCGAGCCTAGGTCATTGTGCTCGTTACTTTATGCAGCAAGCACGAGAAGTTCCAATCGGTTTTCAACAGCAGCACGACAAAAGATATACCCAGGAACTATTTACACGGAGGACATGATCAATCTGGTCGTCCATATTAAAGTGCGACGATCCGTTTCTTCAGGCAGTGCTAGCGCTTCTAGAGCTGCGTCCTAAATCCTGACCTCCCGTCGATTTTTCCGTGAAGTCTCCTTCTCTTCCTGGCGTAGAGCAGTGGCTCGATCTGCACAGATAGTTGGTCCGCTTGCTTGTTCGTGAACGAAGATGCAGTCGGTATGTTCCTTTCATCAATCTAATATCATGGTCATGAATCCAAGACAGCACTACATCAAAGTGATACCGGACGCAAAAGAATGGAAAAATCGGTCGTGTGAAGATCGATGATGAACACATAGAAGTTTATTTGCTAGAGCTGAAAAGCGCAATATCAGTCGGTATTTGTACTCAGGCTTACAACCTATTCGTCATCGTCCATCGAATCGCGCTCGCAAACCGTTTAACATACGTTCGGGATACGTATTTTTCGTACATTACGAATCGGACACCCACGTCGAGCAGTGTGATGTGAGACACATAGAGCTGCACGACGAACCCACCTTCGCTACTAGCTACACTCGAAATTTTTATCGCACTTGTTTCATCGCAAAATGAACAGACGAGGAACAACTTCTACCGACTACACGGTTGCTCGGTCGTGGAGCGTTTGCTGTCTTCTCGGTCAGGGTCGTTATATCCACTTGCAGCTCTGTCTGACAGGCTGCGGCTGCCCTCGCTCGGTTGGTACTATGTCTATGAAAATATCGTTTTCATCGTGATCAACATCACATTCGATTTCGTCGTTCAAATTCTACCTTTTCGTCTGTCGTTTCACCGATTGCTCGTGCTTGACAACGCAACGACTCGGATTTAATTTTACAAATAACTTCTTACCACCAGCAGACCACTAATCGGAAATCGCATAACTGCTCCCATTACAAAGTGTTACCCCCAGCATCATCTTCTACCCCGAAAATCCTAAAGTAAGCATTCACAAAAAAGAATGACTGTACATCATTATCTACAGCTATCCTTAGCTTGTCGCAATTCATCGGAGTACAGTTTTCTCTAGCATTGGCGGTTTTTTATAAAAAGGCTTACCGCGACCCACTGTTGGAATAATTGATAAAAAAATGGCACCTCCCACCCAGTATGTGCTCAAGCGGAAGCAGGGTAAGGGTAGCGGCGGCTGCTGCGGTGGTGGCGCGAGGCTGGTCCCGGTCACCTGCTCCGTGGTCCCCTCGCACTCCGGCCCGGCGCGGTTGTGGGTCGGAGATGACCAAATGCGCGTCACGGATTGCAAGTATATGGAGGAGTCCAACATGTATCATTTGTAAAAACGTCCCCACCCCATAGTCAAGATGGAAACTCTGCAACACAGATCGAGAAGTTTTGGGAGTCACACATGACAAGTTTTTCTCTGTACTGTAAATGTAATGCGGGTTAGTACCAAGGACAGCCACAGCCGCATCACAAAGCCATTCTGGTATCCTGTTTACAGCATCACAAATTGCATCGCGCGATTGAAAGAGCCTCTCATGGGGATTCGCATTACAAGTTTTCCTGTGACTGCAATTCTGCATGGCAACTATGGGGTGGGGGCATTTTTCCTCACAATAGCATTAGCATTCGCTTCTCGACCGAATGGGCCACCTACGAACTCTTCGGGGAGCGGGCGCGGTCTCTCGGAACGGAAATTCTGAAGGCGCAGCAAAGTGGAGAAGACACGGCACCGGCAAAGAAAAAATCAAGTATTGTTTGATGAAGATGTGACGATTACCAGTTTTGTGTACAACAAACAGTTGTAGTTCTTGATTAAGCACAGAGGCAGATGGGAGGCAGGTCCTCGTCGTGCATACAATTCTTCATACCAATCTGTTTTTTCGTGCAGGCATTCGTTGTGACTGCACAAAAATATTCTGTATCATGATGATCTAGAACGACATGCAGATATGTTGGAAGAAAAAAGAGCTTCCGCCGTCTGAAACTGAAACTGAAAAGCTGATGTGAAAAGAATACCTACGTATTTACCAGGTCACCACGAGGCAGACACCCCCGAGATTCCGGCCCCGCAGCCCAAGCGAAAGTCCGGCCAGGCCGCCATTTCTACGGAGAAATCACAAACAATCGAGTTAACTGAGCTCCCGGACGGGAATGAAGATAATGACGATCAGGACGGGGAGCAAGAAGACGAGGAGGACGGCGCCACGCCAGAGTACAAGGGCAGATCGGTTGAGGACATCCTGGCCGAGTTGACGGATCTGATGCACGTCTACTCAGCAATGAAGGTGGATTACAAAGCGGCTCTGGGGAGAAAAGCCGGGTTGGAAAAGGAAAAAAAGAAAACGACCGAGGTATAGTACATAAACGTAAATATGATTTTTGTTGTGCAGAAAGAATATTGATCGCGATGCGGCAGCATGAGAAGGAGAACCGCACTTGGGCGGTGCATTCTGCTTCTGATTGTGGCACTTTGCTTATTTCAATTCGATGTAGTACATTCATGGGAATAAGCTGCGCCGCCTTATCCTTGGGTGGACAACCGCACTTCTATACCACGTGTCGCTTGTATAGAAGTAGCATTCCCGCTTTGCATGTGAAAAACAACATAGTGCGAGAAATGCTTTAATGGTACTGAACTGATCAAAAAATTTCAATAATTAAAGGTCGACGAGTCCATTGGCATCATTCTGATGGGGCGATATCCCAGAGAAAAAAGCTGGCAGGTCATATTTGTAATGCAAAAATAAATACACAAAAAAACCTATATTGCATATCCGGAGCAGCATGCTATGGGGCCGCCCATGACAAATTTTTCTGTGTATTCATTTTTGCATTACAAATATGCCCTGCCAGCTTTTTTCTCTGGGATAGCCGAAAAGCGTTGATGAAGGACCTGCAGAAACTGCACGACGAATATCAAATGCAAAAATGTCTGGGTGTGGATGATTGCAACTTGTCATGCTAAATCTGAAGCACGCAAAAATCTGTGTTGCATGATTACCAAAAGTCGTCCAGTTTTGACCAGGTCGGGAGAGAGTTTCTCATGCAGGATAGGCATGAGAGACATCGCGCAAAATCTGTCATGCTAGGTCTTGCATTTCTGCAGGTGCAGACCTCATGGGTCATGGAAAGCAGCATGACAAGTCGCGCATTCTTCCAGACCCAGACACTTTTACAATCCATAACGAACTCCAAGACACCATGAACTGGTGCGCAGAAAACGACCCGGACAACGCAAACGAATCCGTCGGCGGCTCCCACGCGTTCAATGACGCAAGAACCATCCTCGCCAAGTGCCAGGAGCGCATGCTGGACGAAGACGAGACCTTCAACGTGGGGCACACGATCGACCCAAAGAAAGCGCCAAAGGCGGTGAGCCGAGGTGGAGCAGCTAGTACGCCTGCGAAAAAAGAAGATTTGAAGTCGGAAGCAACAAGGGCGTCACAAGTGGCAGCGCCGGAGGATGTTAAGGTATGAAAGATTGCATTTGCAGTGGTGCCTTGATGAGTTTATGCATCGCAAATAGTAATATGAATATCCTGATCTTCCTTTCCTAGTATCTATCGATAAATTTCCCCAAGGTGAAAATGAAAAATCGTGTCTGTAAAAAAGCTGGTTTTGGTAAGAAGTCTAAGGTTGTAGTCTTCATGTGTGAATGCAATGACAAAACAGGTCGACATGGAGGAGGAAGAGTATGAGAAGAAAGAGGGCGAATTAGACAACATTAACCAGTTATCCATTGCAAAAGTATCGTACACGTAGTAAGAATCGCAGTCATGCATTACAAATCTCCATCCCAAGGCAAATCAGCATGACGAATTTCATTTCTCATGCTGGGCTAATTTGTCATGCGATTTATACTAGTGGCGCGATACTTTTGCAATGCATACCAGTACCTGGGCGACGATTTAGATATGGTCGACGTGAACATCAGAACGATCGTGCACGTATCAAGTGTAAAAACGTCCCCACACCATAGTTGTCATGCAGATTTGCCATGACAGGAACATTTGTGATGCGCAACCCCATGACAGGCATTTTCAATCGTGTTTGGGAACTTGTAATGCTGTAAACAGGATCAGCAGGTCGATTTGTGATGCGGCTTCCCTTGCTAACTTGCACTACCTTACGGACTGAAACTTGTCATGCGTGACTCACAAAACTCCTAGGTTTGTGTTGCAAAATCCCCATCCTGACTCTGGTGTGGGTACGTTTTTACTCAGCATAGCACGGCTTCGAGGAAAAAGTCTCCCCCGGGCACATCGCGCGGATTTTGAAGCCGAAGAACGAGAAAAACTGGATTTTGATGGAGGACGTCGCCACCGGGATCTCGCACTGGACCCCGAGTTGGGTCGTGTCCAAGGGGTTCTTCCGCACGTTGGCGGCGTATGAAGGTGTCTGCGAAGAGAACGACCTCGTGGAATATTTGAAAGGACCGCTGGATGGCTGGGTGCTGGTACTGATAACTAACTCTAAATGAACTCTTGCAGATGATCAAGTAGAGGTTTTGCGGTTCACTTCATAGGTGGTTTTATTCCTACCTGTACCTTCATGTTGGACTTGGATCTTGCATGATGACATAATCTTCGGAGCAATGCTCTCGTCGAAGAAGTTGTCATGCGCCGGACGAAGATGCGAAGATGAAAACAAAAGCGAAAAAATTCTAAATCAAAAATCCAGATCCGCAACGTGACGAACCATGCTACACACGCGGATTGGGTTCCGCTTGCGAACCTCCCAGACCACGCGGTGGAAGTGAAACCCAAGAAGGAAGACGGTCCCGTTCAGTTCCACGCCTTCCACGATTACAAGTCCAAGGACGGCAAAATTACCCTGAAAAAAGGGGAGGAGCTGAAGCTGCTGAACGGCCCGACAAACGGGTGGATCGGCGTTTCCTGGGTCAACGAGAAGAAGAAAGCCTACGTACCCTACTGGGTTTTACCCCACGGGTTGAGGCCCGCGGACGGGGGGAAGAAAAAGGAGGATAGTACTCCTTCCGCTGCTCCGGCAAGCAAGGCAGAGGAACCGAAATCGAGTGCGAGCAGGGGGAGTAATAAATCGATAGTTATCCTGTGCAAAAGTGATGTCCTCGCGCCATCGTACTCATTCACATGCGACAGCAATTATACACCAGCATGACAGTGATACTATTACTAGATGACAGCTGGAGATCTTCTTCTTTGTCACCCTGTTTCTTTAATCATGAACTTCACCTGCATGATCGCAGCCTTTTTTTCTTCTTGAAAAGATTAAGATTCGTCATGCCATTTTTTGTGCTGGTATTATTGTGCGATGATACAAATTTTGCGATGCATAGAACGCGACGCTGCGGAGGAGCATGAAGACTACCACCACGAGGATGCAGATCATCACCAAGACAGCGCCCAGCCAGCGAGTCGAGCAAGTGATAGCGCAACAGGAGCTGCAGCCAAAACTAGTACATCCGCATCTTCCCCGAATAAGGTACTGGGAGGTGTGAAGCACAAGGCCAAGGCGCATAGCACCTCCGGCGGAACTTCTGCGGTGGGCGCGGGGGCGAAGGCACACGTCGCGCACGCGAAGCACAAGGCAAAGGCGCATGCAAGACCAACTAAGTAAAAAAGATGTTTGAGTTGGTGTTCTTGCTGTCGCGGCTTTACTTTTATATATCAACTTCATCGCAAATCGAAGAAAATTCGAGAAAAACAAAAGTCTCACAAAATCATAATGTGTCGTTTACAAGCATCTACCACGGACGAAAGAAGATTTCAATGTGTCGAATCTCTCTGTACTGCAAAATTCGAAGTAGTAAACTTGTTTCTCAACGTATACAAGTTGAAGTTTCAGAAGCTACTTCTTCGTATCGACGATTAGTCATAGAATATATGCAGCATCTACGTGGTTTTATTCGAAGAATATCTTACAGCTATTGTTTCTAATTTGACTCCCGAGGACTCTGTATTATTCCATCTTGTATGATATTATGTCCTCCACCCTTTGTTCCACCCTAATTGATATTAATCGTTGCGCCCTTGTAGTTCCCAACAAGGTTGTAGTTCCAGTAAGATTTTATTGCCAGCAGACAAACCTGTACAAGTAACATCAAGTGGCAACGCAACTACTTACAAGAGGTGAGAATTAGTTTAACAACCACTCGAGAAACAAGAATCCGCGTTGTTGGGATGAAACGTAGTGGCAGTATCAGGCCAGCAGGAAGACTGTACAACTACAACAAGGCAAAATAAAATAATCCAGACCGAGTATCTACTAGTAGTACACAACTTTGTACAAATAAAAATATACTAAAAAAAAATCAGCTAAGATAAAAAAGTGTCGGATCATTATCCGACGGGAACGAACGGCGACGAGTGGGCGCCCGCTCTCGGCGCGGTGTCCTCTCGAATAAAGGTAGTTGTATTGGGTTGGACTTGGATCTATTTCTGTTCTAACGACAAATAAAAACGCTGTATTGTTGTAAAGAGTTGAATATTTTTTGTGGAATGCGAGCGTGGAAAGAAAACGAAAGTCATGGAGGTGGTCGTGCGGTGGTTCATCTTCTTCGGGGTCAGATGAGCAAGCATTCTTTTTGAAGACGCGAGTAATAAATTCGTAGAGGAGTTGATGTGGTGCCTTGTTGTACTTGCTGTACTACACACAGATGTGATGAAGAGAAGAGTGAACGGTGGGTTTCTCTTTCTCCTGGATAACAATAACTTCTAGCTGGGCTCGTCGAAGATTAGACAACACAACTCGGCGGAGCAGTGGATCAAATGGTATTATAGCACTTAGACGTATTCAAATCATGATGAGCCTGCGTCAACAAATGAAACTCGCGCCCAGTCGTGTGGCCTGCAAACCGTTTTTGCGGGCGGAGCGCGGGCGGAGCTGTTGTACCAGAAGCGTTGCATCGTCAACGACGTCCTCTCATCGCTGTGCCCCAGTACTAGCCAGAGCAGCTGCAACACCTCTTCGACGAGAACTTCAGGCTTTCATCAGTACGCCTACACCGAAAATAAATTCTACCCACAAGAATCACCCCCGCCATTTCTCCTCCATTTTCAATGACCTCCAACTGGCGCCGCCCGACCCGATTCTCAATACGGCGCTGCTGTACCAAAAAGACCCGGACCCGCGGAAGGTAAACCTGGGGATTGGGGCGTATCGAACGACCGAGTAGGAAAGAAAAAAGTTTTACCTTTAAAAAACGGGGAGTAGTTCATACTAGATTGCACTCTTTATGCATGACAACAATTTTAATGAAAACGCATGGAGGTTGTATGTTGCATGAATGTAGAATTGTGCAGTCTTTGCCAGCGACATTCATTTGTGAATACTTTTGCCCAACGATCGAAAAAACGAAGTGGTGGTGCGAAAATACTTAATATATTTTTGATGTTTTTCATTAGAAATAGAATGCTCACTGGGTTCGGCGACGTCCAAAGGTCCAGCTTTTGCAGCCTTCACGCAAAGTTGCATCTTTCTATCTTGGCACTAAAATAAAGATATTTGCAAAAATGCATAATGCCAAGCAGTATCGCTTTAACATTTTTCTGCGAGAAACTACGGACGTCGACGATTACTTTGTCGGTTTCATCGGCAACTGCATGACACGTAACGCATTTCTCCCGGTGCTCGATTGGCACTTGCCGACCGACAACGCAGTATAAATTGCAGGCGACCTCTAGTCCAGAGCGATCGGGTGAAGAGTTGCATTAGGGAACTTCGCTGGAAATCAATTTGCTCATGATTCCGTTTTTAACGTTAACACTTTTTCTTCGCCATACCAAGGGGAACCCGTTTATCCTGCCGGTTGTCCGTTCTGCGGAGGAAAAAATGCTCGCGGAACTGGGTGGGGACGCGAAACTGAACCAAATCAACAAGGAATATCTCCCCGTGGACGGGCTGCAATCCCTGAAGCCCGCGTATTCAATGCAAAATTATCGTGCTAAGTACAAATTGCATTACAAACTTTCTCAAGAAGATGAAAAGTGGAATTTGTAATGCTGATCCACGTAAGTGTAGGAAGAACTGTCATGTATGGGAGTGTCAGGATCGAAATCGTCAAAGTTGAAATAATCTGTAATGCAAAAAAGCGATACCAGCTGGAGCCCAGATTGCAAGTGGCGCATGACAAACTTTACCAGCATGGAAATCCAATTTGTCATGCTGTTTGCGCAGAGAAGACTGCTTTTGTCATGCTATTTTAGCAGCTCTATCTCACACCCCAAACAGGCTTACAATCGGCCTCAGTTGCCTGCTCTGCAAGACAGGCACTTTGCGTCTAGCATTTTACGCCTCACAAACTATTTCAACTTTGACGATTTCAATCCTGACACTCCCATATCATGCAGACCTGCAGTCTAATAAAACGACTGCGATACAACTTTTGCAAAGCATGCCGCGTGCCAGAAGCTGATTTTCGGCGAGAAATTTTTCACGGACACTACCGGTGGGAACAATGGCGAAAAGATCGCCAGCGTGCAAACGTTGTCGGGAACGGGATCCCTGCGGGTTTTGGGGGAGTTTCTGAATCACAATTTGCAAATCAACCACCTGTTTTACTCCGATCCGACCTGGGGCAACCACGTGGCGATTTTTCAGAAGAGCGGCATGGCGGTGGAAAAGTACCCGTACTACGACAAAGCGACGAAGTCGTGCGACTTTGACAAGTTTTTGGATCACTTGGAAACTAAGTCGCCGGAAAAGTCTCTGTACTTGCTGCACCCCTGCGCGCACAACCCGACCGGGGTGGACCCGAGCTTGGAGCAATGGAAAAAAATCGTGGAGGTGTGTCTGCGGAGAAAACATTTAGTGATTCTGGACAGTGCCTACCAGGGGTACGCCTCAGGGTCGCTGGAGAAGGACCGCCAGGCGATCGAACTGTTTGCGGCGTCCGGGATGGAATTTTTTGTCTGTCAGTCGTTTGCGAAGAACCTGGGGCTGTACGGCGAGCGGATTGGAATGCTGCACGCAGTTTGCAACAGTGCGGAGAGAGCGAAGGTGCAGATTTTGTTCTAATGTGACTCGGGGACTTCATCTTGTTGCGTTTACGACCATATTGCTTTTCCTTTCCGCGAGTTGATGCATCCCTCGTACTCTGCCAATGCCCCACCCAGCACAGGCAAAAAATAGCATGGTAAGAAAGAAGTAAACTTGATATGATTAAGAGTTGCTCAGCATTCTGCTCTCTATTTCATCCAGGTCGTCCTCTCCCAGCTCAAGCTCATCATCCGTCCGATGTATTCCTCTCCTCCGTTGCACGGGGCGTGGCTGGTTTCGAAAATCCTCAACAGCGACGCTATGTACCAGCAGTGGACCAAGGAACTGAAGGAAATGGCGGACAGAATTATGCAATGCAAATTTTCCGTACGTGTACAAAATGCATGACAAATCTCGCTAAGTTGGTGTGTCCAACTTGTCATGCTGAAGAAGATTAGAGGCAAGTTTTGTCATGCAGATTCAGCATCTGTACGTGTACAGGAAATTTACTGTCGATAAGAATCCTGCTTATCCGCGAGACGCTGCGAAAGAAGCTCGAGGACAAGAAGACCCCGGGCACCTGGAACCACATCACGGACCAGTATCCTGTGTAAAAACGTCCCTACCCCATAGTTGTCATGCAAATCTGCAAGCAGCTTCAAATGTTTGTCATGTAGAGCCCCATTAGGAGCATTGATTCTGTAATGCCTTCTGGTGGTTTGTCATGCTAGAATCAGCATCAGGGGATCGATTTGTGATGCAGCTACAATAGCTAAACGCGATGACACAGCCAGCCCAAACTTGTCATGCGCGACAGCTAAAAGATGCTGGCTTTGTGTAGCCAAGTCCCCATCTTGACTATGGGGTAGGGACGGTTTTGCATAGGATGACCAGATTGGCATGTTTTCCTTCACGGGATTGACCGAAAAACAGTGCACGAAATTGATCGACGAACACCACATCTACTTGCTGAAAACGGGTCGGTATGAACTGCAAAAGTATCGTAATCGTACTAATTGCAGTCACGCATTACAAATCTAGTGGGTTAGGTAAATCCGCATTACAAATTCACTTTGTAATGCAGAGGCAATTTGTATTGCGATTTATACTAGAAGTACGATACTTTTGCGTTGCATAGTCGCATTTCCCTCGCGGGGTTAAACGAGAACAACTTGGAGTACGTTGCGGACTGCATGAACAAAGTGGTGTTGGAAGATAATTGAGTCAACATCTGCTGGGGAAGAGTTCAAGCAACGGCAGCTGCTAAGAAGTAAGTACAAGTAGCCTGGTTGTCTTGCACTCTTAGCTCTTGAAGACATGAGCGAGCTACCTTCTTCTACATCAGAAGGGGTGGCCGTTGTGTCTTTTGTGTATTCAAAAACCAAGTGAAAAGTAACTACGGAACCAACGAAGAAAAGGACCTTCTGAGGAAAATAACCCGTAGAGTTGTCATTTTTTCCTGCGCTTTATCAGTAACAATTCTTACGCAAGATGAAGTCTACTGAAAATTATTGTAGCCGTGTCGCGCTTCGCATCCTCATACATGAAGGTCTCAAAAGAACAAGCAGGCTTCGGCGAAAAGCGCTGCGGGCCGTGCTTCCAAATGTACGCTCTGCGGAGGCAGGAGAATTTGGAGATAATGAAATGGATCGACAGACACAATACTTAAGAGATGAAACTAATCGGATCTGCAGGAAGTTCTTTTCGATCGTGAAGCATCAGAAAAGCTTGTCGGTTCGACACCTTCATGTTGTGCAGCAGCATCAAGAGAAATACATTTCGGTCCTAGGTATAATTGAGACGAACAAAAAAAAACACGTGAGCAAAGCGTTCATCACGACACGAGTGTTGATCTCTACTTCCATCTTTTGTCTTTTCACCGTGAGGCCCACAGCATCTCGCTTTCTTTGGACCCCCCTAGTCGCGCCTCTTCCCATTCATCCTCTACTAGCCTTATTTATTTCTCCCCTGTACTAGCTTTTCTTCGGCCCTTCCGCCTTATGATTTTGATTTCTTCATCTAGTACTTGCTCCAATAACATGATCGCTTTGTCACTTCAGTAGCTTCTTGATATATTCAGCAACTGCTACATTTACGCGTTTATGTCCCTCATACTGTCTGAACAATGGGACCCAACTACCTCTAGCTGCACCTAGTACATCAAGGACAGTCACCATGGCCATTCCCGCGGACCAAACGCTTCGGAACCACTTGCAGCACATGCAAGATCATTATGACGAAGAAGCGCCACCGCCGTCCCCTTATAAGGACAACGTTGCGACTGGCCCAGCACACCAATCTTCTGCAGGTGGTCCTTATCAACATGGGCGAGGAATCATTGCAGCAGGATCTTCCCCCAGTTCCTCTTCAACTACCCGGGGCGGCCCACGGTACTTAGAACAGCCGGATGGCATCGAGCTGATCGACCCGACAAGTGCGCCAAATACAAACAAAGTATGAAAGCCTCAGGTTGGAAATCCTCAAAGTGGAAATGGTTTGTCATGCTTAAAATGGATACCAGTTGCAGCGCCATTTGTAGTCCGCGCATGACAAATTTCCCGGGCACTCAAAGCGTGTCTGTCATGCTAGTTAGCCAAAGGGGTGCCCTTCTGTCGTGCTAATCAGCAGCCCAATTCTTCACCCCTAGCAGGACAATAGTCGGCCTCCATTGTGTCCTCTGCAATACAGTCTTTTTTGCCTTGCATTTTATGCATGACAAATCATGATTTCAACTTTGACGATTTCGATCCTGACGCTTCCATACAAAGACCGCAGAAAGTACATCACCCATGCTGATGTAGACGGGGAGGAAGAAAATATCCTAAAGCAATCCCTCGTGCCCCTCTGCGGCGGGTTGCTGTTTATTTTTATCGTCCTGTTCATCGTCAACACTCTGTCGAAGAACGGGATTTTCGGACGGCACAACAAGCACTTCTTCAGCAAGTACTTGGCCGAAGAGGTTGGGATCATCAGCGAAAACGGGTATATGCAGCACACACTAGAATGGGTAGAAGACGAAATCGAGAATGATTTGGACAAATGGCGGGACATTCTGCACATGGAGAATGGCGGGATGGACAGCGGCGCCGCAGTTGCAGCGGATGAAGACCTCCGCGCAGCAGGTGGAACGAGCGCATCATCTCCTGCCTCTGTAGGTCATCGCGACAACGGGGCCATAATTCCTTACAAATCCACTTCCGAAGAAAGCCCGAAGCATTTATCGGACCACCCGCACCCGAAGGAGACCAATCTGATGAAATTGCCGATCACCTGGGAAGACGAAATGCCGTCCGACTTGGATTTCCGAAGGAAGATGCGCAGCCGGGTCTTTGTACAGCTAGATACGAGAAAGTCGAACGCGAAGATGTTATTACCTCCGAGAAATTTAAATGTCCACGGGTATCGGGGGATCAGTATCGGGAAATATGGTGCGACGAGTGCGACGACGTCGGAGCAGGGGAAGTCCTCGGTCCTCTACTTCACGTTGGAGATGATAAATCAGGGTAACCAGCCCTGGGAAATTTCCGACCACATTATGCTCCGAGAACTCGCTGACAGTTACTTTCACCACGAGATTTTGCATGATGAGGAGGAGTTGTTGAAGAAGCACCCAGACGGGTTACCACCAGGAGGTGAAATAAATGATGACACCTCCACTCCCTTCTACGACGACACGCGCGGAATGAAGAAGATCCCGCACGATTTGCTGATGCACCACCGAGTCGGGGATTACGACCTGCACGACGGCAAAACCGCGGTGCAGGAGAAACTCTACGAGGATAACGACGTGGACCACGACGACGATGTGTTTTACTCCCATAATCTCCACCACGACTACTTGCACGATAAGCAAGCGCGGGAACACCACGGCGTTTTCGGGCGGGATTTGAGTTTCACGCACGGGGAAGTCGACAAATTGGACACGCATCTACACGATCACAAGCTTCACTTGACCCACGACTTCGCCGTGCCGCACGTTCACAACGACGACACGGGAGAAGGCGGAAAGAACGCCGCACCGTTTGTCACCTTGCTGTCTGAGGGAGTCGTGTCGACGAAGTACCAGAACCACAAGGAAACAAATGTGAAGGAGACGCCGATTCCGGAGAACGACGGCGCTCCCGGTGTAAAAAAGAATGCTGCAATTTCTACTGCCACGCCGGCCAATGGCATTGGGATTCCGATCAAACTCCACCCGAATCAGTCCGTCAAATGGCACTTGCGGGTGAACTTCAACGCAGCGAACGCAAGCGCCATAGCGCACAAGAAGTACGCGTTTTCGGTGGTGGAGTGGATGTTCGATGCGGAACACCAGTTTTGTGACGACGACGATGCTGACCACAGTATGTGTTCCGGCCAGAAAAAACCGGTGCTGCGAAATTTCGGGCCGGTGATCATTATCGAGATGGAAAATAAGGAGGAACATGCTCATGGTGCCGGGCAGCAGAGTGAGAATAGGTAAAAAGTAGGACCACGACGACCACGGTCGTGTCGCTTGGGAATATGAGTATACTAAACTACGCGACATAATAAATTGTAATTCTTTCATAGTGATGAACGCACAGCATGGCAGATACAGATTCCCAAGAAACTACTACTCCGCAGTGCGACACAGAGTCAGCAGATCAGTCAATCGAATACCACATACAAAAGCATCAGGGTCCTCCATAAGTACAACAATGAGGCTCCACCTGCTTCCGACGGACAGGCATGGGCACACGCTTTACGCCAAGAGCGCAACAAGCAGTGCGGAAGTGTTCTGGGCAATCTTTAGCTGCTGCACCAAGGGACGGCTTCGACAAAATGAAAGAACATCCAAGAATTCTAAAAGTTTCGCAAGGGCTTGAGTTACAAATAGTAAAACGGCTTTTATCTATCGTCGAACTCGAGTAACAGTGTCGGCTTTGGTAGACGCTTCTTTCGCACAAATTGGTTTTAAAATCGATCGCGAATTGTTGCAATATCGGAAGAAATTCGTCCATCGTGATCGTTGTGTCGTTTTGTCGTTGCGTTTCAGGCGGGTGAACAAGTTTCGGTAAGTAGCGTAAAAGCGCCCGCCGGGGGATGAACTGGAAAGATTGGGGATGAAGTGCAAGGTGCTATATATGCTGCTTTTTCATTGTCCTAGAACCTGTTTGAAGACAAGGACAACACCAGAAGTGTCGATGAAAGTCCAAGCAAGACAAGAATAGTGCATTTGTCTGTAATATCCTCTGTCCTGTCCCTGTGTCTGTGTGTTAGAAGTAGTTTTATTTCAGCGATAGCGCTACTTAGCGTTAGCTGCTGCGGCTGCTCCCGCCAGGGCAAAACTGAAAATCTACTGAAGAAGAAACAGAAGCTTTTTACTTTTCGCCACGAAAAATCATGAGTGAAGGAGGTGGAGAAGTGCAGCTACCAAGGGACGGAATGCGAGGTGGCCTGACAACACATGATAAAGGCTCTCCCAACAAGAACATTGTCCAGGATGTGTTCAATCACATCAATTATATCGTCGACGAGACCTCGCTGTTGCGCTTTCACCTCGACGCAACCATCTTTCCCTCCAAAAACGCCACGGACACCTATGAAATGCAAAAGCATCGTGCTAGCTAGTAGTACTCGCATTACAAATTTGATCAGCATGACAAGTGGAATTTCTCATGCTGATTTACCTTCTAAAAGAGATTTGTCATGCATAAACGCGATTACTACGAGTACGATACTTCTGCACAGGATAACACCTGCATCGGTACCATCGGATCCTCTTTCGCCATCGCGGTTGTCGCCACATTTTCCGGATACTGGATCTTGCGCGCGCGCAAGGTCGCGGAGAAGCCGCCCCGGCTGATGTTCTCCGCGCACTTCTACTGGCTGGGGATTGCGTGTGACAGTGCACAACTCCCCCTCCCGCTCATTTGTCATGCAAAATACCAAGTCGAAGCGCTGCCGTGTGGTACTGTTTGCATGACAGATTCCTGCAGAAGCCCAAGCAGTACTAAACTACGCGAATGAACCTGTCATGCACAGGGTCCGCATGTGCGGGTGTTGGTATTGCTGTTCATGCAATACAAATGAGGGGGAGGGGGATGAATTGTGCACATTCATATTGCGTTCGGTTTGTTCGGAATTTTCCAACTGTGGTCGTACGGAAAAGTAGTCGCCGCGTCAAAGTTGTCCAGCACGACCGGCAGTACAACAAGAACCGAAGGAGGAGGAGTTGTAGAAGACGACGCTAGCTCGACATCTTATCCAACAGTATACTCTGCTGGAACCGCCGCGGTCGTGCAAATCGAGCACAGTGAGTGTGCTCTGTACTTTCTATGTTGCGTCGGCATCGTCTCTTTACTCGGCAGTGGTTACTTCCTCTGGTATTACTTCTGCACTTATCCACAAAAAAAGACCCATCCCCATCCAATTTGTCATGCAAAACATGCATAAAGTCCTGTCTTTGTCATGCAGAAAATGGATGGGGATGGATGTTTTTTCCTGGATAGCACTTTGGCGTTTCTTGTGCGCGAAGAAAACAAGTGCGGGTTAGGGGGCAATACTCTGCTCGACGAAGACGGGGCGCCGGGAGTGGACCAAGAATCTTCATCTTCCACGACTGCTCAGGGTTTGTTCGGCGCAGTTAGGTCGTCGAGTTCTGAGCCCGCAATTGCAGCTGCGAGTGATGATGTCGAGGAGGATCCGCAAGAGGCGCGGCGCTCCAGAGTGGTATAGAATCAAGCTTCATGATGGCATGACAATTGGGTGACGAAAAGAAAAAAATTTGGAAATACAGCAAGAAAAGAAATGAAAAAAACCTAGCTTTTCACTCAAACAAGCAAACAAAAAAACCGTTCTCTCCCCTATTGCTATTCACATGAAAAATCAGTCCGCCGGGCTGGGATCTCGAGGTGCTCATTCCTTGGTGATTTTGAACGAGAAGCAGGAATCTTTTCTCTGCTGGATATCGAAGAACAAAAACTTCTGACTGTGCTGCTAGTGTAGCTGTCTTGCAGTGACAGCATCACAAGTTTAAGTTTTGTTTGATGTTCTGCATGACAGGCTGCGTGACTGGCTCGCATGACAAGTGTATACTGTGTTGCATGCTTTGCATATACAGACTCGCACAGTACACAGCTTTTTTCCTTGCACCTTGGAAAACATGGGAATTTACTTTGGTGCTGGTCGTGTATGCTATTCACAGGAAATTTTATCCCGCACACGTAAGTACAAATGCGGTGCCTGCATGACAAAGCTTGCGCTCGATACTAGTTAGCATGACAAGTAGTGACAACTTGCGCTAGAAGGCTGGCAATATTTGTGATGCATTTTGTACATGTGCAGGAAATTTCCTGTGGATATACGCACTCTTCGCGGCCTTGAGCTTCCTCGTCCGTTTTCCCCTCTATCTCCTCCACCTACTCTTCCTCTCGCCCTACCTCGCCGTAGCGATCGTCCAGAGGCGGTTTGTGTCGAAGATGGAGGGGGAGTACAAAGAAGTGCGTAAAAAAACACTGAAGGAAGAGAGCAAGCGGATGAAACTCAGCACCGATGTCGAGGCCTTGCAAAGAGGACAACGACACTGCAAGCGGTTCTTGCGGCACACGATTTTCATCGTGGTCTTTTTCGGCGGTGCGGACCTGCTGCAGCGGAAAGATTTTTGCGGGAACTACAAAAAAAACGAGTTGGAGCGAAGCTGCTGGTTTTTATTCCCGCCGCTGTTCGCCGAGGATGACGGTGCAGTAGACAAGGACATGTTTTTTTTCCGCACAGAGGAAGTGAAAAGCGGCGATGTTCATCCCACACAACATCCTCGAAACGCATCCTCGACCGCCGAGGCGTCCTTTCTGGAGCACGAGGTAGAAGTGGTCCTGGAACGTAGAAAAAATAACCAGAACTTTCACCCCGGACATCACCCGCTGCGCGGCACGAGAGGCCACCGCCGCGCAAGTAGAAAAGCGACGGCGGTGGTGGTGACCGCCGGCGGAGAGGTTGGCGCTGCAGCCGACGTCGAGAAACAAGAGGACGAAGAGACCGCCCGGGGAACAGGAGCATTGCAAAGAGCAGAGCATGTAGTTGGTACGACGACCAAAGATGCTGACACGACGTCAACATCAACTGAGGGAACTCCTCTAAGTAAAAACGCAGATGACGCTGAGCAGCAAGAAGATGAAATTGAAAAAGGAACGGATACAACGCACGCAGAAGACGAAAAGAGGTCAAGAACTGCTTCTGCTGCTGCCGTCGCTGCGTCGAAACTACAGCCCTCTTCGTCCAGAACTTCTACTTCGAACTCGTTCTTCAAGAAGGCCTGGAATTTGTTTGCGAAATTTCTCCGGGTAATCCTCTTCCCGCACCTGACACCCCTCGCGCTGGCGCAGCTTATCTTCGCGTTCCTGCTCATCGACCTCGCACGGGCGGCCAACGGGGTAGTCAGCTTGATTGAGTTCTACGAAGCGACAAACGGTTTCGACCGGAGACTGATGAAGCAGGTGGAGGAAGTATCACAAGAAAAAGTGTTAACGTTAACGGTTCTCATAGATTCCAAATATGCATGCGCTTGGCAAATTGTTCCTAGCATGCATGCTATGCATGACAAATTTGGGCACGTTTTGTCGTGCGTTACTGCATCACAAATTCCGTTCCAGCACCTGCGGAGGCTTGCCTCCAAAGCTACGCTGGACAATGGCAATGTCGGTGCGGTTGTTTTAGCATCACAAATTCCGTTAACGTTAAACACTTTTTCCTGTGATAGGAAGCTACAGGCGGAATTTCATCCACTGTCGCGGCCGGGACGTCGAGTGGTCCACCTGTCGCCAGGATCACTGGCTACACCGATAATTTTCTCGGGTACGATCGGACGGGGGCAGTGCCGAAGGGAGTAAGTGTGGACTAGACAGATTTGTCAAAATGCAGACCGACGACGCCGAAATCAAAACCCCCATCTCTATTGCATCGTACAGCTGGAAATCAAGCAGTATTTTGTTTGGGGAATGATATTGCAAGCAAGGACAAGGTCCATTAGCTCCTCCTCCCGTAGCTCCCTGCTCAATTTGACCAGATGAGATGGATGGAGATCTACAAGAGTTCGTCGCCTGTCCTGCTGGTGAAAGAACATCATGAATAAAACGGATGTGTACCTCCAGAAATATAAGTAATTCCTGTCAGCGACGATCTTTCTTCGTGGATTCATTTGTGGATCATGACAGAAAAAAAGTGATCATCTGGTGCAAATTCTCTCACATAGAAATTTTGGGCACTAGACTACCAAAACCAATCCAGGTGGTAAAATCAAAGGATCTTCATGGATATGCCAAGTTTCAGACGGGGTCCTACAGATGAAATGAAAAACAAATCACAAGATCGATCAAAGAAAAATATCTGTTGCCGAGTGAAAAACGGAGTATAGACACCAGATTCAAGTGAACGGATAATCTCCATCACCGTTTTCCATTTATTTTCAGTCACAGGTAGATTGTGGATTTTTTGTCTTTGGTGGTGCATACATATCTGTTTTACACACTGCCTGCATCTATCATGACGATCGAAGTAGAAAAGATCTCGAAGAAAAAAATGAAGCGGCAGCGAGCGGCAGAGCAGGAGGAGGCGCCTGTCGGGAAAGTAGAAACTACCGCATGTAACGAAAACAACACAGCTGAACTTCTTGCTCCCGCCAAGAAGAAAAAGAAGAAGAGCAAAAAAACAGAAAGTACAGCAGAAGCAGATGAACTTCCGTTCTGCTCCGCTCCGAGCCCAAGCTCGGAAGACACCACGACTACTTCGCCGGCGGACGGCGCGGAGGCGGAGAGCAGCCTGAATACAGTGAAAGAATCTACTTCCGAGGACAAGCCGGAAAAGAAGAAAAAAAAGAAGAAAAGCAAGGGCGAAAAAGAAAATAATGCGGAGGTCGAAGTTGCTATAAGCCATCAAGCAGTGGCTACTACGAGTTGCGCAAATAAAATCGACCCGGCTACTCTGGAAAAAGCAAAACAATTCCGGGCGAAACACCAAATCCGCGTGACCAAGTTTCAACTCTTCGCTACGGAACAGCAAGAGAAGAAACCATCAGCGGAACAACAACCGGCTCAATTGATCGAGGCTTTCCCCCCCTCCGAGCACTTCGAAGAGTCGCTTTTCGGGCCGGAAGTCCACAAGGAGTTGCTTGCCGGCGGGTTCACCACTCCCACGCCCATTCAAGCTCAGGTTTGGCCGATCGCGAAAGAGGGGCACGATTTGGTCGCCGTGGCAAAGATATGAAATGTAAAAATGTCTGGGTCTGGAAGAATGCAGCTTTGTCATGCTTGTCCGGCATGACTCTTAAATCTGTCATGCACGTTACTCAAGAGCCCCACTTTTCTGTCATGCAAAAACGCAGTTTGTCATGCAGAATAGGCATCATATAGAAGCTCAGAAACTTGTCATGTTGAGCCAGCACCTGTGGCCTCCTTATGATACGCCACCCAGCATCACAAGTTTCCAGACCCAGACATTTTTACACTTGATAGAAGACGGGTTCGGGAAAAACGCTGGCGTTTCTGTTACCCTGTTTTGAGAAAATTTTGCAGTCATCTTCGAAAACTGACTCTTCTATCGGAAATGGTCCGAAGCTGCTCGTCCTGGCGCCAACGCGGGAGTTGGCAACGCAGATCGACAAGGACGCGAGGCGGTTTTTGGGGAAGTTTGCGACTGGAACTAAGGCTACCGAAGATCGTACTAGAAGTGCAACTGCGTGCTGTTTGATCTACGGCGGCGTGCCGAAGTTTCCGCAGCAGAAACAGCTGAAGGAGAGCAAGAATCTTTTGGTTTTAACCGCGACCCCGGGCCGACTGTGTGACCACATGAAGGATGGTAGTGTGAAATTAAGCAGTGTTGCCTGTCTGGCCATCGACGAGGCGGATCGGATGTTGGAGATGGGATTCGAGCCCCAGATGAAGGAGATTGTGAAGGAATTACCGAAATCCTCCGACCGCCAGACCCTGCTTTTCTCCGCAACCTGGCCAAAGGCAATGAAAAAACTTCTGTTGCAAAACGACTACCTGGTGAGGGAGGAGGAAAAACAAAATGTTGAAGGAAGTTGTTCATCAGTTAAGAAAGTCACCTACCAGATCAACGTGGGCGAAACCGACGACTTAGCCGCGAACAAAGCGGTAAAACAGGAGTTTTACGAGCTGTCTGACGATGTAAAGGACGGGAAGTTGTGGAAGCTGCTGGATCAGTTGAAGGACTCCGACAAGACCATCGTTTTTGCCAACACGAAACGCAGGGTCCAGAAGCTTTCGCAGGACGTCTGGGCGAGCGGATACCAGTGCAGTGTGCTATGCATTGCAGAAGTATCGTACTAGTATAAATCGCAATACAAATTGGCTCAGCATTACAAATCAAATTTGCAATGCGGATTGACCTTAGAAGCAAGTAGATTTGTGATGCATAATTGCGATTACTACGAGTACGGTACTTTTGCACAGGATATGTGCTGTCCGGCGACCAGACGCAGCAGGACCGGGATAAGTCCCTGAAAGAATTCAAGGAAAACAAAACAAAACTCTTATTCGGGACGGATGTCTGCGCCCGCGGCTTGGACATCAAGGACGTCACGCACGTCATTAACTACGACATGGCCCGAGATGTCGAGTCCTACATCCACCGGATCGGCCGGACGGGGAGGGCGGGGAATAATGGAACTTCTATTACCTTTGTCAACTCCGATTACGATATGCAGTGCTCGCCGGCTTTGGTCAAGATCGCGAAAGAAGCCGGCCAGGAGGTGCCAGAGTGGCTCGAGAAATTGGCCAAAAAGAGCGCGACCAGTGGGAAAAAAGTCGACAAATTGTGGAAGTATTAGAAACAACCACTACTTCATGGCGAAGTGGGAGCGGTCGACGGGATGTTTGCATGAAGATGTTGAAGACATTATGCCTCAACTCGATTGCAAAGTATTGCAACTCTACACGTTGAGAAATGATGAACGAAAATTCTGATAGGATAGAGACATGATGAACGCGCCTGCAGCTTACCGTCTCGGGACTTTCCAAATCAAGTGTCTTCGCGTATATACATCTACTGCACCAGGGGAAAAATGATACTTGAATCGACGCTCGCTGTCTTTGCCTCGAGCATAGCAGCTCTCGATGGATTTGGATTTGCAGCCCGCAGGCATCGTCAAGTGTTCTGTCTCTTCTCACAAGGAGGCGGTCGGCCACGAGTGGTTGGTACCGCCGCCACTGAGTTCCTTACTATCCGAGTTCTTGCAAATTATTTAAGTCGGTTGCTCTTACGTATGATCGGATTTCTTGTCCTGGTTGTGTATTCGGGCTCGATCGTCGTTGCCCGCTGTCTGTATGCAGGTGGTGAATCTGGTTCTGGATGGTATTATCTGCTATTTTTTCATGGTGATCTACTTCAGCAGTCCACGTCCACCTTTTGTTTCGTGTTGTCCTTTTGTTTTTGCGAAGATCCTCTTTAGATGATTTGTTTTTGTTTCTCCCCATTTTTGGTTTTTTTCTGAGAGAATCCGCAACTTGCGTGGTTTGAGAGGAGCTGGCCCACCTTCCACTGGAGAGATGAATTTTTCGAAGACGGTAGTGCCATGATCCTTTCTATTTATACGCCACTTCTATCTTTTCCTTTTGTTTAGCGCTTGGAATCGATCAGATCTGTTTCCTCTGTCTGTGCAGTGGTGTTTCGAAAAGGACAGAGAGGGCGTGACCTTGGTGCAGGCCTTCTAGGAGATCGCAACTTTATTTTTACTGCCAGCCAAGTAAGAACATCATTTCAGCAACAAAATGGCCTCACCACCAGCATCTTCTTCCAGTAAAAATACGAAGTTTCTCCCTTCCCTCCCCTGGCCCGATGATTTTGGGTGCGAAAAGTCCATTCTGCAGCGGTACCCCGCCCTGTTCCTGTGCATGCGGTCTCTGCTCCCGATGTGGTTCCCGGATTTCCATGGAGAAGCGGAACATGCGATAGTGCGGATAAAGGAGGACTTTCTTGGTGCAGGAAGCAGTAGTTCTGATGCAGTTACTATCGAACGACCATCACGCGACATTAGTGCTCTTGCAACATCATCGCCAGGTAGAAGTTCTTCTATCGGAGTAGATGACGAGCACGAGAACTACGTTGCCTACGTCAACGATTCCTACGCAGTGCAGCAACGGATCGCCGAAAATACCCGGCTGGCTTTCAATCACAAGGTCTTGTCGACAGGAGCACCACACGATGTTGGTGATGGACATTTGTTTGAACCTCAAGCTCAAGCTGCATCATCAAGCTTTCACTTCTGGACCGAGCATGCGCACCAGCAAGTGACTATGCAATGTAAATTTCCCGTACATGTACAAAATGCATGACAAATTCTGCTAACTTGCAGTGTGCAACTTGTCTTGCTAGACTAGGATGGAAGGCAAGTTTTGTCATGCAGAGACTGCATTTTTTTTTGTACGTCGTGTACGGGAATTTTACTGTGGATAGTTACCTCGCTCGACAGCCTGAACGCCACCTTCTGTACGAAGATTCTGTGGCTCCGGGGGGAGCTATTCAGGAAAAAACACCCATCCCCATCCATTTTTTGCATGGCAAATAGTGGAACTTATGCACGTTTTGCATGACAAATTGGATGGGCATGGGTGTTTTTTTCCTGGATACAAGCAGAGATCCTTCTACGAGCAGTTTAAGCGCGAGCAATGCCCGGTGCTGCGGTCGCTGATTCAAGTGATCGCGCTTTCGGAGAACCTGCAGCACAAGGGCCGGGAAGCGATGAAGTCGGACGAATATTTGAAATCACGGGACGTTTTTTTGTCCTTGTTTCTCGGAAACTTCTACGCGAAAAACCTCTTGGAATCTCAGTCGTTTTTCAATTACTCTGTATGACTTGCAAACGCATCGACGTACTAGTAGTAATCGCATCACAAATTTGCTCAGCGTGACAAATGGAATTTCTCATGCTGATTTACCTTGAAAAAGAGATTTGTCATGCATACATGCGATTACTACGAGTGCGATACTTTTCCACAGCATACTCTGCCGACTGGAGCAATCCCTTCATCACGCATTTGCTGGTACAGTTGATGGACTGCGTCGTATTGTGAGGAAAAATCCCCCCGTCCCATATCAAAGCGGGATACTTCTGAAAATTTGTGTTGCCGATTTGAGACTACAAATCGGCCCTGTATTGCAAGAAGGCAAATCCAAAAACTCCGCCGCATTCTGCAGGTCACTTGTAATGCTGTATGGCCTACGGAGGACATGCCTCCCTTGCAAGGCGCCTACACCAGAACGCCCCTACTCCGGCTTTGTGCCTGGTTGTGGTCTTGTACTGCAAGACAAAGCCGATTTGTGTACACATATCCCGCATCACAGAATTGCATTTCGATATGGGGAGGGGGGATTTTTCCTTTTGATACGTCGGTTGGGAATCCGAGTACGACAAAACAGCGCTGAATGGCAATACCAGCAAGGAACGGATTGCCGTCACCGACAAGAACTCGAATTGGATGGGGTGGAGCTTTCGAATCCAGCGACGAGAGCAATTGATGACGGGGTTCGGGAGCACATGGCTGCAAGACAGATTGGAGATGAAAGTGGTAGAAGTTCCTGTAACTGGCACGACAACTAGCAGTAGCCGTGCTGCTCCTGCAGGAGCTGTTGCTCCTGCGTCAGGATCTAATGTCGCAAGACGGAAGATCGTTTTCCAATTTACGCGTGTTCAGAGCCCACGCACAACTACAACGCAAGGAGAGAACATCAATACCGGAGAAAGACAGTCGACAAGGGACGCTGAGGCAACCCTGAAAAATTATCAACGACGACGAGATTTTGCAACAGCAGTGGATGTTGGGTTTTTTCTGTTCCTTTTGGACAAGTACGAGAAGGTGGAGAGCCTCGGCTTTGAGCGGGAAAAGTCTTCACCTGCGGGAAGACAAACAGAAAGAACAGAATCACCTTCAGCAAGAGCAGGACCGACCTTGCTCGAGGATTTCGCACAAGTCCGCGGGTTGCTGGAGGAGACAGCACAGAGAGAGCAAGCTGTTGCTGAAATGCCGACTGTAAAAACTGTTCCGTCAACAACGTCGTCATCATCAAAAACTACCACGACCAGAAGTGCACTGACAAAGATAGAAGACTTCAAACCATCTTCTCAGCAAACAGATCGTAAGCAACAACAGCAGGGGGCCCCGCTTCAGCTTCTCCCTCTCTATGTCGCGAATCTCTTCCAGAAAACGGCGGAGCGGTACGTTTTTTTCTACGATTCTTATCCTGAGTAAAAACGTCCCCACACCAGAGTCAGGATGGGGATTTCGCAACACAAACCTAGGAGTTTTGTGAGTCACGCATGACAAGTTGCACTCCGCAGTGTAGTGCAGGTTAGCAAGTGCAGTCGCATCACAGATTCATCTGCTCATCCTGTTCACAGCATCACAAATTCCAAAGCACGACTGTAATTGGCTCTCATAGGGGTGCGCATTACAAGTCTTCCTGTCTTTGCAAATCTGCATTACAGCTCTGGTGTGGGGACGTTTTTACTCAGGATAATTCTTTCTACGGCCGGGACTGGCTGCTGTACGAAACGACGATAAAGAGGAAGCAGGAGTTGCAACTATGTATTGCAAAAATATCGTACTAGTGGAAATTGCATTACAAATTGACTTCGCATTAAAAATGAAGTTTGTAATGCGGATTTGCCTTAAGAAAATGACTTGTAATGCATAAACGCAATTATTGGTTTTAGTACGAGTACGATACAACTTCTGCACGGGATAGCAACATCTCTTCAACAAAACCATCCACGAGCTTTACTCGCCGAAGAATTACAACGAGTATGTCGGGAAGGTTATGAAAGCCTCAGTATGGAAATCCTGAAAGTGGAAATAATTTGTGATGCATGCAATGCGACGCAAAGAAGACTGTAATTGCAGGGGACGCAATGGAGGCCGACTATTTTCCTACTAGGGGTGAAGAATTGGAGAGCTGCTTAGCAGGAGAGAAGGGCACTCCTTTGCCAACACCTGCATGACAGACATGCTTTAAGTGCCGGGGAAATTTGTCATGCGCCGAAGACAAACGCCGCTTCAACTGGAGTCGTTTTTTTGCATCACAAATTATTTCCACTGTGGGGATTTTATTCAACCTGAGGCTTTCATAAAGGTGGTTGAAGCCGTCAAAGACGCGGTCAAGCACGGCGACGTCTGTCCCGGGACAACCTCCACCGAGGGGGACTGCTGGGTGCTGCAGCACCACCTATCGCCGATATCCTTATTCTACACGCAGTCGCTGCGCTCGACGTCTCTGCCGTCTCTGCTCGTTTTTGAGAACCAACCACTGAAAGAGAAAAACTGGAAGACAGAGTATAGCAGGCGGTATTGGGAATCGCGGTACGTCTCTGGTGGGGATTCCGGGAAAGGTAGCTACGGGAAGGATGCGGAATTTAAAGCGGGGTTTTTGAATTCGTTTTTTGAGGAGCACAGCAAGGGCACCGAATCTGCCGGCATGCAGGAGGAGAACACTAGAGGGGGAAACGCCAGAACGATCAAGAGAGTGCTGGAGCTTGGCGTGGGGGATGGCAACCAGCTATGCATTGCAAAAGTATCATACCCCTGCTTTGTAGTTCGTGGCAATCATGCAAATCGAAATTCGCCTCCGCGTTGCTGATTCCATTTGTCGTAGTGAAGGAATTTCTCATGCGATTCCTCGTCCTAGTGCCAGTGCGATATTTTTGCACAGGATGCCAGCTGAACCAAGCCAATTACACCTCCTGGTTGGAAAAATATGTCGGTGTGGACGTGAGCGAGTTTGTCGTGAAGAAGCTGAAACGGGAGCTGTGGCCGGGTGGGATAGGAGGTGGTAGTGCAACAAGAGTTACTGCTGCCGCCGTCTCGACGTCTCTTACGGCCGAGCGACCAGCCGCAACAACTCCTACCACCAGCACCCCCGGCTCCTCCGCGCCAGAAGAGGAACAAGCTACGTCCCTGAACCGGTTGAAGAGAGCAGCGAAGGAAAATCGTTTGGAGATCCTTCACGACTCGGAGTGGAAACGAAGAAAGATAACCACACACAGGGAAGAAGTCGACGTGGTAGACACAGAAGACAAACTGCACGACGATTATGAACGCAGAAGAGAAGAAGTACAAGGAGTCCCGCCTTCTTTTGACATCACTATTTCAATGGACGTGGTCTATCATCTGGTAGAAGACGTCATATACGACAGCTACATGGCCGAGCTCTTCAACTCCGCCAAGTATCAAACAAAAAAGTGTACATTGTTAACGGTTTTCATAGTAAGTAAGAACCACTCCCCACGACTGCGTCGTGGGGCAAGGCTGATTTGAATTGCTGCTGGCCCAAATTTGGAATTATTGCGTGCATTGCAGGCGCTTTCTGCTTGGTCAGTGAAAACAGGCAACAGGTAGTCATAGGCGACGCCGTCCGCGGCCGGGCTCACTGACCACTCGAGGTAGTACCCAAATGCCAAAAAGAACCAAAAAAGATTAAGATAAAAAAGGCCGACGTCTCCAGGGCAGGGCATTCACCACGGCCGAAGAAACTGCTTTCCAGAGGCAAAAAGCAGCACAGGCCTCGACACAGAATGGAGCCGCAGGCGCCGTCGGCTTTTTTTTATGCAAAAGTCGTTTTTTGATGCAAAAGTCGCATGTTTGTCGTTTTTTGTCATCGGCTCCAAACCCTATAGAAGGTTTTCACTCTTCAGAAGAATCTACAGAAGACAGTCTTCAGAAGATCAAACCTTCTGAAGAAGTTCAAAAACGGAGCACAGAAAATTGCAGAACTGGAGACAGATTTGAAAAACCTTCTGAAGGTTTTCAACCTTCTGGAGGTTGGACAAAACTGGCATACTTGACAGCGTTTTTTTGTCGCAAAAGTCGCAAACTCTTCTGAAGGTCAAAAAAATGCCGTCTTCTGAAGCTTTTTAACCTTCTGAAGAGTTGGAAAGCGGTCACTTTTAGCCTTCAGAAGGTTTTTTGGCTGATTTTTCGTTTTTTTCTTCTGAAGCTCAAAAAAAACCTACAGAAGGTGTGACCTTCAGAAGAAAAAAATGCTCACGGTTAAACCGATGGTATGCTCGCTCAAAAAAAAGAGGCTTTTTCCATTTCTTCTGAAGGTTCCAGTGATGATTTTGGACCTTCAGAAGACCTTCAGAAGAAAAAGCTTCTGAAGGTTCAGCAGCAATTTTGCCAAGCCTTCCCCTTATAGTTATTAGATTGATTGCAAATACGCATGACAAACTTTGCCTAGAATGCATGCTATGCATGACAAATTTGCGCTTCGCCTTGTTTTGCAATGCATTACTGCATCACTAATATGATATTATCGTTAACGTTAACACTAACACTTTTTCCTGTGATATCAAGCAGTTTGTCATCATCTTCAAGCACGCCGAGACCAAGGACACAGATAACCTACCCAGATTGGAGCGGCAGCACGTGCGGCATAGGAAGGACCTATCTAGCGCAAATCCATCGCACTTCCACGCAAATAAAATTGCACGTTGGCAATCTTTTATCAGAGTGAAACTGGCTCTGGCTTTTGTACCATAGTTTTGGGTAAGGTAGCCATCCAGTCTGTAATGCGATACTGCGATTTTTATGTTGATGTATGAGTGCAATACTTTTGCAGTTGATAGGACCTGGAATATATCAATGCCACGTTTAGTCGGGATTTCGAGTTCTATCGGGAAAGCGGCATCTATCGACTCGTGCAAAATTCAACATCCCCCGGAGATGAGAGGGCCAGGTGCGATCGAAAGTTGCACTATAAGATGCATGCAAAAATCGAAAAACAAAAGCTCATACAAGAATAGCCTCGGCAACATAAGCCATGCGCATGCTTGTCCGTTGACTCCAGTCCTTGGAATGCATTGTGTGGCACACGCATGACGGTGCTCTATCTCTATGCGTTTTTCTAATTAAACGCCTGCTGCTCATGATGCTGTCGCATTGTTGCCTTGGCCGCTCGCCAACAGGGGGAGGGGTTGATGTCTTTCCGTTGATACAAGCAATCCGGCGGGGATGTGCAAGTTCTATGTTTTCAGAAGAAGAAGACGTGACAAGAAGTCCTAGTAGACGAACATAGAATAATTAATAGTTTACCGGTCGAACAAGACTTCATATCCATTCAGCTCAAGGGTAAAAAGTAGATTGACGCCGCATCAACAGCATGACCCGTCTGCTTCACCCGCACTTCAGGCGCTATGAAACGGCGGCTCGTAGTTGCTGACCATGCAAATTTCGCCCCGTGTTGTGCATCATACAGCTTGAGAATCTCCACACAACAGCGCGTAGCTCGGGAGTTTTCAGTGCGGGGCAGTCTTGAGCTGCCACGACTTGACGAATACCATCTAACTGCGAATTTCTTGCCAGTCTCTGTATTCTGTGAATTCCAAGACAACTGGTGTTGTGTGAATACAGTTACATCATGAGATGGACTACAGGAGGGACAACTTCGACACCACAGCATTATGATAAGAAGTTGTGCGCAAAGCTGTGCAGGTGCATTCACTTACTTTTCCAAACGCAAAGTTGTCGAATGCTGTCGTGATTGCACTGTGTAATCATGGGCAGGTGAAGAAGGCCACTTCATCTTCCATGTGTGGGTTGAAGTTGATGTTCTTGAGCTAGTACTAGTTTGGCTACGGCTTCTATGGCTATTTTCATTGAGATGAACGAATAAAAGTAGGCGGACATCAGCGAGCAACAGCAAAGCAAAAACGCGTGTGAAAGTGGTTGTACAGATGCAACCTTGAGGTTAAAAAGAGGTCGACACCGAGCGAGAAGTTGTTAAAACACGAAAGTATTTTTTGCTTTTCAGCAACGAGAAGCTGACCGAAAAAATCGTGTGCTCAAAAATTCGTTGAAAAACACTAGCAATTTTCTTTAGCGCGTGTCAAAACCAAGTAGGTACAGTATACCATGAACCAAAATTATACTTGACAAAGAGCAAATTTTTATTTTTTTGATCAAAGCACAAAAAAAAAAAACCATGTCCGGCCGCGTCCACCAGCTGAAGTTGGCGAATTTCAAGTCCTACGAAAAGCCCACCAACATCGGCCCCTTCCTGGACTTCACCTGTGTGATTGGCCCCAACGGGTCCGGGAAATCCAACTTGGTGGATGCGTTCGGCTTCGTGCTCGGGATCCAGGCGAAGGACTTGCGGGGAAACTCGCTGAAGGACCTGGTGCACCGGAAGCCAAATGAGCCCGCAGATGTGGTTATGAAATGCAAAAATGTCTGGGTCCTCTGGAAGGTTGCAACTTGTGATGCTGTCCTTGGATTCTACACAGAATCTGTATTGCGTGACCAGCAAAAGAGGTCCATTTTTTGTTACGCGGAGAGGGTATTTCTCATGCTGGACAGGCATCGCAAAGCCCGCAACAAATCTGGGATGCTAGGGCATGCATCAGAGACATCAGGGGTCGTGCTAAATATGCATGACAAACACTTCTTTTTTCCAGACCCAGACATTTTTACATTTGATAGTGGTAGACGGTCGGGAGGGGAGTGTGGAGCTGGAGTTCTGGCTGGATGGGAAGAAGGATCGCGGGATAAATCCAACTGATGTAGTTGACCATCAAGCAGGATTACTAGGAGACTTCGACGAGGAAAGTGAGTTTGACGATTCTTCCTCATCAGAAGGAGACGACTACAACAGCGAGGATGAAGAGGAGGACTACAATACTGATGCTGATATGAAAAACCAAAACGAGAACCTCCAGAAGAGTGCAGGGAGGAACAAGGACGGAAAACTGACGAGAAACAAAAAAGCACTAACCACGACTGGCAAGAAGAAAAACCTGAAACGCGGGCGGAACAACAACTTGCAGCTGAACGATTTAGACCTTGAGGATGAGGTTTTTGGGGAGGACGAAGAGAACATCAACGATCTCGCTAACTTCGACCAAAAGACTCCTGGAGGTGGTCCATCGAAACGGGGGAACAAAATGACCAAGCAGGGAATGAATCAATCAAGTACAAAAAATCGCCGCGCCGGCGCCAGTAGATCCGGGAAGAAAAACCACAAAATCCGGCTCACCCGTTCGGAGAAGCTCCACCAAATGCTGCAGCGAGCCGGGATCGTGCTTGCGGAAAACAGTTACGCGACGAACTCCTCGTCGTCAAGTGGGGAGTTGGTCCTCGCGGGGTCGAATCCAGTTGCAGCCGGGCCGGGCGTAGCGGCGGGTAGTTCTTCCTCCTCATCTTCCTCAGCACCGCAGCCACTTAATATGCAGCAGCAGACTACCTCATCTTCGTCTACTCTCACTCGATCCTACCACCCCCTCCTGTTCGGGCGCTACATCAACGGTCGGACGGGGGATTCAACCTACAAAATCAACAAAAAGCCGGTCATATGAATTGCAAAATTATCGTACTCGTATAAATGCATTACAAGTTTCCTCCGCATGAGAAATAAAATTTGTAATGCGGATTTACGATAAGAAAAAAATTTGCAAGACTTGCATTTATACGAGTGCGAAACTTTTGCACGGGATAGGTCACGACGGAATTTTACCAGAAAGTTTTGGAGAAGATCAAAATCCTGACGAAGGCGAGAAACTTATCCTGTGGAAAAACGTCCCCGTTCCACGGTTGTAATGCAAATCTGCATGCTCAGAACGTTGCTCATGCGCCGGAACACCACGACAAGAATTTTCTGGCCGTATTTTGGAATAATTTGTAATGCTCCAATCAGCGTGATAGACCAGATCTGTGATGCTGCTGAACAAGACGCTAAAAAGGATCACGCTACGAGGTCAGACTTGGCATGCGCAACAACCAAAGCTGACTGATTTGTCTAGCAGATTTCCCATCTTGACTAGAGGGCGGGGACCTTTTTGCTCAGGATAAAGCTTCCTGGTCTTCCAAGGGGACGTCGAATCCCTGGCCAACCGGCAGGGCATGGAGCTGACGCGGTTCTTCGAGCGAATATGCGGGTCGGACCTGTACCAGAAGGAATGTGAAGCGCTGGAGAAGGAAAAGAAAAACTCGGAGGAAAAGCTCCGGCTGCTCTTCAGCAAGAAGTATCCAACAAAAAAGTGTTAACGTTAACGGTTTTCATAGGTTGCAGATATGCATGACAGGTTTTGCCTAGTATGCATGCTATGCATGACAAACATGGGCACGTTTTGTGATGATTTACTGCATCACAAATTTCGTTAACGTTAACACTTTTGGCTGTGATAAGAAGCGACAAGTGATCACGGAGAAGAAACAGGTCGAGTTTCAAAAGCAGGAGGCGGAAAAGTACCGGCAATTAAACGAGGAAAGATCGTTGTTGTTGAAAGAATATGGATTGTAAAAATGTCTGGGTCTGGAAGAATGCAAGATTTGTCATGCATAGTTCTCATGACCCATGATGCCTGTAATGTATGCCCTAGCATCACAGGTTTTTTGAGGGATTCTTGATGCCCATTCCGCATGACAAATGCCCTCTCCGCGTAGCAAAAATTAGATTCCTTTTGCTGCTCATGCAACACAAATTTTTTAGACATCGAAACACAGCATCACAAGTTGCATTCTTCCAGACCCAGACATTTTTACAGTTGATAAAGAATTTTACCTCTACAGGATGAACACGATCGAGGTCTCTCTAATTATCCTGTGCAAAAATATCGTACTCATATTGCAATCATGCATTACAAATCTTTTTCTTAAGGTAAATCAGCATTACAGATTTCATTTCTCATGCTGAGAAATTTGTAATGCATTTATACGAATACGATAGTATTTTTGCATCGCATACTAACCAAGGAAAAGCAAAAGTTTGGAGAGCTGAAAGCCACGAAAAAGGAAGCGGAGAGTGCGTACAAGGAAGAACTGAAATCCTGCAAACAGAAGGAAGAGCAAGTGAACCAACTAAGCCTGCAGATTCAAAAGCTGACGAAGACAAGTGCGGGCGTGCCGGCGCACGGCCATCTTTTCGGAACCACGGGGGCAAACGACCAGGCGAGTGCAGCAGCGTTTTCCGACCTGTTGATATCCATAAAGAATTTATTTTTCCCGTACACGGCATGGAGATGCGTCGGCTGCATGTCAAGAATTTTCATTTTCAATCCCCTTCAGTGTGACAAATGGCATGCTTCTCTACTAAGTAGTGGGCGATGTTGTAAAAAATGCATTTTGTAGATGAACGTGGGCGGGAAATTATTTGTATTGCATAGTTCCTAACCGAGAATCACAAGAAACTCCGGACGGAGAAAGGGCAACTAGAGCGGCAGCTGCAAGACCGCAAGCAGCAGTTAGAGCATTGCGAGAAGAAGAAAAACGAGATCGAAAAGCAGTGCGACCACAAGAAGCAGGATATCGGAAGTTTGCAGAAGCATATCAACTGCAAAAATGTCTGGGTCTGGAAAAATGCAACGTCTGTCATGCATGTTTTGCATGACCCATGCTTCCTCTGATGCATGCTCTAGCATCACAGATTTTGTAAATGCTTCCTGATGCCCATACGGCATGAGAAATTCCCTCTCCGCGTAGCGAAAACTGGACCACTTTTGCAGTTCATGCAATACAGATTTCATGTAGAACTAGAATCCAAAGACAGCATCACAAGCTGCAATCTTCCAGACCCAGACACTTTTGCAATCCATAAAGCATCTGGAGAAGGTTCAGCGGAAAATCGAAAGCTGCAAACTTCCTTTCAAGTCCACGGAGCAAGAACACCGATACAAACAGGCAGTGAAATATGGAGGTGCCAGAATCGAAATGACAAAATCGAAATAATTTGTCATGCATAAAATGGATTCCAGTTCGAACGCAGTTTCTAAGTCGCGCATGACAAATTTCGGGAGCACCAAAATTCAGCCTGTCATGCTGTTTGTACAAAGAAGACTGCTCCTGTTATGCTACTCTGGCAGCGCATTGCATACCCCTAAACAGGCTTACAAGAATCGGCCTCATTTGCCTGCTCCCCAATACAGGCCGCGCGTGCCCTACATTTTAAGCATCACAAGTTTTTCGATTTTGTCCATTTCGATCCTGACACTCCCATATGAAAAATTCGGAGTCTTCCATCCCGCTAGCCATGATTGACGAGCAGCGAGATATGGATTGCAAACAAAAGCTATCGTATCTATTAGTAGAAATCGCATGACAAATTCTCTCAGCATTGGCAATTCAATTTGTAATGCGGATTTACCGTTAACAAAAAAATTTGTAATGCATGAGTGCGATTACTACGATTAAATACGATACTTTTGCAGTGGATACGAGATTTGGAGTACCAGCTCTCCTCCGAGCAGCACCACTTGCAGCGCAAGCAAGCCGATTTGGCGAATCTAAAATCTCGGTATGCAATACAAATTTTATTTCCCGTTGTACATGTACAAAACAAAATGCGTCACCAATCTCAACAACTTCTTTCTTAGAACAAGCAACTTGTCATGCTGAAGAGGCTTCCAGGAAAAGCAAAACCTTGTCATGCGGAAAACGCATTTGTACTTCGTGTGCGGGACGAAGATATTTCCTGTCGATACTCGGCTCACGACAAACGAGAGCCAGATCGTGCAGTTCGCAGAGCAGGTGGAGTCACAAATGGAGGTCTTGGAGAACCTGAAAGCAAGCAGTGCGCAGAAGAAAACGGAGCTATCGGCGGTGAGACAAAATCTGGAAGAGAAGTGGGCAAAGGAAAAACGCACACTGAATGAAGAGAAGGTACTATCAAATAGACTTGGAAGTGGTGTTGTCTTCTACAACACATGCTTTTTACTAGTAGTACATGACTTTTCCAAAAGGTATAATCGGTTGAGAACGAACGTGCAGCCACCTGTCTACCAGTGCATGATATTGCAAAATGTTACAACCACAGCCCACCAACTTCTAATAGCAGTTCTGGTTGCGGCGCATGACCACCAAATAGAGCATTTTATTTCCGTTGAAAAAACCTTTATCAGCGCACCATTCTCGACGGAGTTCAGTCCGGCACGATTTCTCAACGGCAACTGGAGCGTGAGCAGCGCCTTTTCAACGTCAGCAAGGAGATATGAAAGAGCACAACTCCAACCCGCGGCCCTCCCTCTCATTTATATGGCAAGAACTACTGGACGAGTACTTGCGATTTCATACAAGAGAGATGAGAACGAGGGGGACGAGTTGTGCACTCTCATAGAACATGACGCAAACCATTCCCGGAGTTTTCGGCCGGATTTGCGACTTGTGCAAGCCTACGAACAAGAAATACCGGGTTGCCTTGAATGTGGCGATTGGCTTTTACCTCGACGCGATTTTGTGCGATACCGCCACGACCTGCAAGAAGTGCGTGATGTTTTTGAAGGCAAAGCACCTCGAGCCCATGACGTTTATCCCTCTCCGGAAGGAAGACTTATGCATTGCAAAAGTATCGTACTCTTATAAATGCATTACAAATTTTCTCGGCATGAGAAATTTGTGTTGCTGATTTACCTTAAGAAAAAGATTTGTAATGCATGATTGCAGTACGAGTACGATACTTTTGCACAGGATAGGACCTGCGGGGCTACAAGGGCGACAACGCCTCGCTGCTCGACCCGCGAATCATGCAGGACCCATATTGTGAGGAAAAACGTCCCCACCCCAGAGTTGTCATGCAAATCTGCTTGCTCAGAACATCTGTCATGCGGGCCCGCATGGCGGGCATTTTCCACAAACTGTGTAGTTTGGCAATTTGTCATGCGGGAATCGCGATAATAGAGCGGATTTGTGATGCGTCCGGGCTACCTAGGCAGGACTATAGTACGTCCCGAATCTTGTCATGCACCAGCGCCAAAACTTGTGGATTTGTCTAGCCGATTTCCCATCTTGACTATAGGGGATGGACATTTTTACGCAGGATGACCCATTTTTGAAGAAGCACGTCGTCCCCGCGCTGCAAATTCTCTCCATCGGAGGGGGATACAAAGTTGTGCCAGGCGGCAGCATATGCTGTGCAAAAGTATCGTACTCGTAGTAAATTGCAATCATGCATTACAAATCCTTTTCGTAATGTAAATCCGCATTACAAATTTTATTTCTACTCATGCTGAGTCAGAGTCTGAGAAAATTTGTAATGCATTTCTACGAGTACGATACTTTTGCAATGCATACAGCAGCTCGTCTGCCCTAGGTCCAAACGGAGCTGGTCGGAGCACGTTCCAGACCGCGTTCAATTATTTGCTCTATCGAACAAGAAAAGTTCGTCACGATCCCTCATGCGCATTCTTGCAATACAAAACTGTCTGTAATGCGTGGAAATGCACAGCAGTCGAATTTCATACGCGATTTCTCTTGTTTCTGCAATACAAGTAGAAAGCTGCGACGCTAGAAAATTTGTGATGCAAAGCCTGCAACGTAGGGGCGATGTGACGAACTTTTTTCTTTCCATATGCTCTCCAACACGATCATTGTTGAAAATTTGGAAGTCGCGCGGAAGGTTGCGTACGAGCAATTGCCGAAGGTGTTGAAACGCAGGGACCACGGCCTGAAGATCGTCACGCTGCTATCCTGAGTAAAAACGTAGCCACACCAGAGTCAAGATGGAAAATCTGCTAGACATATCGGCCAACTTTGCTTGTTTCGCATGACAAATTTGGACGCGTAGTGTAGTGCTGTTTGAGCTAGTTCAGCAGCATTACAGATCTAGTCTCTCATGCTGATTGGAGCATGACAAATTTCAAAACACCATTAGACAATGCTTCTCATGGGGCTCCGCATGGCAAACATTTTAAGCATGCAGATTTGCATGACAACTATGGTGTGGGTACGTTTTCACTCAGGATAGCTGCATGGTGAGATGATCAAACCGAACGGAAACATGACGGTGAATTCCGACGCCACGCAGGAGGGCGGCACGAAGTTTATCAAATGCAAAAATGTCTGGGTCTGGAAGAATGCCAGACTTGTCATGCAGGTTTTCCCTGACCCATGAGGTCTGGTATGTAGGACTAGCATGACAGATTCTGTGTTAGCTCTATCATGCCTATCCTGCATGAGACACTGCCTCTCGATTAGGTCAAAAGTGGGCAGCTTCTGGCAATCATGCAACACAGATTTTTACATGATTCAGATTTAGCATGACAAGTTGCTTTGTTCCAGACCCAGACACTTTTGCATTTGATAAAGTTTGACATCCAGCAACTCCAACACGCTTCTTCCCGGCTGGAGCAGATCGACAAAAACGTTTTACAAATCGTCAATTTGGAATTGGTATGCTCTGCAAATGTATCGTATTCGTAGTTGTAATTGCAGTCATGCAGTGCAAATCCCTCTCTTAGGGAAGACCCGCATTACGACAAGCTCCATTTTTCATGCTAGGACTTTATTTCTGTCTTTGCCTCAGCCGTTCTGCTTCTGCCGCCTAGGAATCGCTCCTCCCCCGTGGGCCGGCGGTTTTTTTGGTTTTTGCGGCCATTTTTCAAACAGTTGACGCTGGCCAATTTTCGCAAATTGCAAGTTTTTTTTCATTTGCCTCTGCCGTTCTGCCGCCTTGGAATCGCTCCTCACCGGTGGGCCGGCGTTTTTTTCGATTTTTGCGGTCATTTTTCAAACAACAGACGCTGGCTAATTTGCGAAAATTGCAAGTTTTTTTTCATTTGCCTCTGCCGGTCTGCCGCCTTGGAATCGCTCCTCACCCGTGGGCCGGCGGTTTTTTCGGTTTTTGCGGTTATTTCTTAAACAGCAGACGCTGGCCAATTTTCAAAAGTTGCGCGATTTTTTGTTTTTGTCTCAGCCGTTCTGCCGCCTAGGAATCGCTCCTCACCCGTGGGGAGCAGGCGGCTTTTTGGATTTTTGCGCTCATTTTGCAAGCAGCACCAGAACAAGTTGGGGCGATATTTTTTCGAGCTTAAAGTAGTAGACTTGCATTGCCTACTACTACCTAGTACGATACTTGTGCAATGCATAATCTGCCGGACAACGGGAGAAAACAGCACTGGAATCGGATTTGCAGAGGCTGCAGAACCGCATAACCGAGCAGACGATGCGGTTGAACCGCTCGGAGGAAGATCTGAAACGAAAGAAAAAAGAAAGGGATTCCGTCTTGCGGCCGCAGCTGGACAAGTGCGAGAAAGAGAAGAAAGAAAAGGAAACTGACATCAAAGAAAACGAGACGAAACAGGTGAAGATCGAGAAAGAAATCCAGGGCATCGTGGGGTCGTTCTTCAAAGAGCTGAACGACGAAATTTTTGTCGACGACGGCGAAATAATTGGAGGTGACGGCGATTATTTATTCGGATTACAGGTTCACAGTCCAAACCCAAACGAGGATCAGGACGTGGAAATGGTACCCGTCGAAGAGCTAGACAAGGAGAACATTCCCCCGCCCGGAGCAGCATCAAGCAAAAACACCCAGCACGGTCGTGGTGGTGCATCATCTTCTTCTTCAAAAAATTCAAATCCGCCGTCCCCGATAAGAGACATACGTGCACTGGATTTGCAGCAGAAACGGGCGCGGGAAAAGCTGCGTATGGAGGAGACGAGGCTGCAATATTCCGTGAAAATCAACCATCCCCATCCATTTTCTACATCACAAACACAGAACTGACTACGTGTTTTGCATGACAAATTGGATGGGGATGGTTAATTTTCAGGCAATATGCAAACCGACATTGAGAACCTGGAATCGCAGCTGGAGTTGCTCCAGGCAAGCGTGAGTGACGGCAACAATAAAGGGAGCACTAATGCTATCACGAGAAAAAAGTGTTACTTACAGTTACACATTTGTTGGAGTATCTGCATCACAAATTTTCTCTGTGTGGCAGAGAAAACTTGCAATGCAAAGATCATAAGGGAAAACACGAAGGAAACGAGTCTCCAAAGCATTTCCTGCATGACAAAGGTTGTCTGTGTTGCCGGTCGTGCAACACAATGTGTAACTGTAACACTTTTTTCTTTGCATAAATGCAAATGCCAGGATGAACTCCAGCTCTGTCATTTCCCGCGGCATGGCAAACTTCGGCGGAGGTCGGTATTCCGCGAATTCTTTGAAACAGCAGCAAAATGTGATCGTGGAAGAGGATACGCATGGTAAATAAAGCATCGTACTAAGCAGTTATATGCATTAGATTACAACTTTTCACAGGAGAAGGAATGGAGGTTGTCATGCTCAAGAAGGGTAGGAGCAGATACCTGCCATGCATGATTGAGATTGCAAAAACTTCTACTAGCAAAACAGAAATCAGTACGATGCTTTTGGAGAGGATAGAAAAGGAGAAACTCCAAAAACTGACCGCCGAACTGGAAAAGTTGGACAAGGAGCACGATGAATTTTGCCAGAAAAAGGAAACGGCGAAAGCCAAAATTGGCGAGCTGAAAGAGGAAAAGACTAACAAAGAGCAGGAGTTTATCGCCAGAGAACGAACTACGCCCATCCTCATCCAATGAATTATTTGTCACGCAAAATACAACATGAACGTCTACAGCCTGCGCTTGTAGTCACCTGTCTTCTACTATCAAATCACGCAAAAGATGTATTGGGAAGATGGATATTTTTTTTCTCTGGATAGAGCTGACCGAGCAGAAGAGACAGTTGATAGAAAAGCGAAAAGCCAGCGCAGAAGCGGGGAAGAAGCTAGACGGTTGCAAGGGCAAAGTGGAATCGCTGCAAGGTATTAGTTGACTCTGTGTCCTCGTCTGCTGTAGTGGTCTCAGAGCTTTTTTACAATAGCAGATGTGTTGTTGGTATAAGGTTATCTCAATTTCTATTTCTGTGGCTGATTTTGCCATCTAGTATGTAGTGTTTTATTTCTACTGGCCCTATAATCTTCACTGTCTATCAGGTTGGCGCAGCGATTTGTGGCGTCACGCGCTAATGGACGCGGTGCAAATTCCGGTGTTGCAGATAGTTGGTACGACCGGTGGCCAACATGTTGCAGGTCCTGCTATAATCGGAGGTCAAAATCCAAATCCAAATCCGCAGCAGAAGCACAAGAAAAAGCAAAACAAAAAGAACCTCCTTCTGCCGCCGGAGTCCTCGGAAGAGGACCAGCAGCAGCAGCAGAACAGCATTTCGCTTTCCGCGAAACAGGTCGAGGCGATTGTTTTGGAGCTGAATGACAACAATCTAACCTCGTCCGGCGGCGCACAACAGAACGGGCGGGCTGGTCCTGGAGCCAGCAGTATCCTGAGTAAAAATGTCCCCACACCAGAGTCAAGATGGGAAATCCGCTAGACAAATCCATAAGCTTTGGCCGTTTCGCATGACAAATTTGGACGCGTAGTGTAGTGCTGTTTGAGCTAGCTAAGCAGCATTACAGATCTAGCGTCTCATGCTGATTGGCGCATTACAGATTTACAAACCGCATTAGAAAATGAGTCTCATGGGGCTCCGTATGAGAAACATTTTAAGCATGCAGAGTTGCATGACAACTATGGTGTGGGGACGTTTTTACACAGGATAAGCAGTTCTTCGTCATCCTCCAGTGCGGCTGCAGGAGGAAGTAGCAGTTCTTCTAGACCAGCAGTACAGCAAAACTTCCCACAAATCCAGTCGTCCGCCGGGTCCACGAAAAATCTTACCGTCAACGACCTGGAAATCGATTTTCAGGCGCTTCCCGACGACCGGAAGAATCTTACCGACCTTGACACCATCCGCGAACAGACCGCCGAGTACGAGCAAGAGTTAGAAAAAATCAAGCAGGAGCTCGACGGTTTATGAGAGTGCAGAACTCGTCCCCCTCCCCCTCATTTGTCATGCAAAACCTCAAACCACAATTGCTTCGCTCCCCGTTCCCTGTGGCACTGTTTGCATGAGAGATTCCGGAAGCCCAAACAGTACTACACTAGGCGCATGAATTTGTCATGCACAGGCACCACGTATGCTGGTGCTTGTATTGCTGTTCATGCAAAATGCAATACAAATGAGGGGGAGGGGGAGTTGTGCACTCTCATACGGTTTGCGGCCGAACCTGAAGGCGGCGCAGCGGGCGAATGAGGTGGAGCTGGATGTCAAGGAAAAGACGAAGCAAGCCGAGGAAATGCGGACAAGGACGGCGCAGTTGGAAGGTCGGATCACCCAGCTGAAAGAAAAGCGAAAGCAGTGCTTCGTAAAGTGCTTCGAAAACGTGTGTTTGAGTATCAACGACATCTATGCGGACCTATTCCCTGAAAATTAACCTTCCCCATCCACTCTCTGCATGACAAACACTGAATTTACTACATGTTTTGCATGACAAATTGGATGGGGATGGATAATTTTCAGGGGATAGGACCTGACGGCAACGTACGAGGAAGAGGATGTAGATCAACATGTGAATTGCAAAAGTAACGTACTAGTATAAATTGCAATACAAATTGGCTCAGCATTACAAATTGAATTTGTAATGCGGATTTGCCCTGGGAACTAGATTTGTAATGCATAAATGCAATTAGTACGAGTACGATACTTTTGCACAGGATACAACATGCTGATGAACAAATGGATCCTGACGATAAAGCTGCAAACCGATCCGGCTTGCTGCAAGACAGAAAATCATTGTCGCACCAACGCCAGTTTTCCAAAAAGCGCACCCGCAACCAAATTATCGACGAAGGCGGCAGGGCATTTTTGGACTTGGAAAACCCGGAGTGGGTATGCAGTGCAAATAGGCAGGCTCGTCCTGGGTCTGGATCTGATGTGATGCAAGATTTGCATGTCGATGTCGTCGTTAAGATCTGAACTTGTGACGCGTTCCTGTAGCCTACAAAACACGTCCATCTCATGCAAGACCGACGCAGCATGACAAGCACAAGTAGTCGTTGATGCGTTATTTCTCCAGACCTGGGTGGGCACACATGTTTGCAGTTGATAGTGGCCGTTTGAGGGCGGCATCAAGTACACCACCATGGCGCCGTCGAAGCGGTTTCGCGACATGTCCTTGCTCTCGGGCGGGGAAAAAACGCTGGCGGCCCTGGCGCTGCTCTTCGCGGTGCATTCCTACCAAAAACCTCCGTTCCTGATTCTGGACGAAGTCGACGCCGCACTCGACGCTTACAATGTGCAGTCGGTGCGGCGCTTCTTGGCGAAAACCTCGACTTCCTCCTCAAAAGCTCCATCTTCACATCAAATCGGGAAAAACAACAACAGCCAGATCATCGTGATTTCCCTGAAGGACAAGTTTTTCTCCAAGAGCGAGGGTCTTGTGGGCGTGTACAAAGATAAGCTGAATGACTGCAGCGGTGTGCTGACGCTGGATTTGCGAAAGTACAGCAGTAACAAGCCGAGGCAGCTGCCGCCAGCGAACAACGAGGACGCCGGTTTATTTACTTCGTCAGCAGGAGCAGGAGGTCGTGCAGCGGGTGCTTCTGCTTTTCTAGGCGGTGCTGGCCGCACTTACAGCGAGAAAGAACGACCGTCATTTGCCTCGTCTGCTCGAGGTGGACTGCTCGCCGACAAGAAACTGGATCAACGAGGAGGACCTGGGCGTGCTGCGGCATTCAAAGGTCAACAGCCGCCGGTCGGTGGCTCTGCCGGAGAGTCGGAAGTGGAAGCCTCAGGGGAAGCAGGCGCCAGCAACGACGTCGGGAGAACCTACACGAATGATAAGATGGAGGTGGACTAGTCGGAGCACTTACGCTTGTTCCAAGTGTTGAATCTCTGCGTGCCTGGTGTGAGTGCAACCGGATATTAGACGGAGAGCACTGGTATTCCTGCTCCCGATGCACGCGAGGGCAGCTTCAGCTTTTTATCGGTTCGCGAACTTGATTTTTTTGCTCCACCATTGGAGCCTAAGACTTCGATAACGAGTATAAAATTGAACTTCAACACATTCGAAAAATCATACAGAATTTATTTTGCTCTCTTGTTTCCTTTGCGAAGGCTCGTCGATTGTCGTTTGAAAATGATCTTCTTCCGACGGGTCTCGTGACACGACCACGACGACCCTGGTATCTACTTTGCCGCTTGTTTTTAAGAATACAGTTTTCAACTACTTGATAGTCGCTCTCTAGTAACCGACTAGTTTGGTGCTGAAGAAAGGTCGTGTGGGCGGTCCAGTTCATCTTTATGCTACGAAGATTTCCGAACTACTACGACCTCTTTCGCATCCACCCTCAAAACGGAATATGTCCGTGCCTAGATGAATGATCTCTAACTCTTAAGAATTTGATCTCGCATTCAATCCACTTTCTGGAAACCGCACCGGCTGAACGAGCCAGAAATTCCAACGAAATGCGTTTACTTTTTTGGCGATGAACTTGATTCCGCCCTTGAACTTATACAGGAGTGCTCGAGTTAATCTAGAGCATTCTTTCAAAGATCGCAGAAATAAAAAAAAACGCCAGCTACATGAAGTGCCAGCTGACAACAACGACCCAGCAGGAGATTGGTTGTTCTTGCCGCGGCATGCGCATGCTTACAATGTCGGCGAAGTAGCAGATGTGCCAAATATGTATTTCGTGTTCCCTCGTCTCTTGTTGGACGGAGATGTCCTGCTCCTCCTCCTCTTCTTGATGTTGCTTGCGGTGTTTTGATGTGCATGTTATGTAGGAGGGGTTTGCGCATGTCTCCACTTATTACTTTTCCGTGTGGTTACTCTGCAATATGGTAAGAGAGAAAGAAAACGAATATTAGCCTTTCTTACTAGAAGACGAGATCAACATCAAGTGGTTACCGTTAAAGACAGAGCTTCAGTACGACGCCGTGTCATCTATCTTGCACGGCGTGAAGAAATACAAGAGGGTGTGTTGTACGTACGCGAGGAGACCAGGAGATTATAGAACCCAAACGTACAAACTCCTACCGTTCGAGGACAAATCCTGGAAATAAGAACACACTCTGGTAGATCACCCGCACGTGCGACTGTAGTACGACGGAAAGACAAGATCAAGATTCTTCGGTCATCACATAATGGACAGCCTGCATTGCTCTGCTTCTCAACTGCCCCGGGTCGAAACGAGGATGGTACTGGAGTTGCATCGTCTTCTAAGTGGATTGACACGAAACAAAGTTGAATTGTTTTTTGTACCCAGAAAAAATCTAGCATGAGAAGTTTTGTTTTATTGCATACGCGCATGAGGAGTATTTCCCTGTAGCGCTGCCGCTGGCGCTTCCTTCGGTTTACCGGCGATACGCCAATACACAACATCACAGGCCTCGCCGTTGTTGGAGGAAGCGGGTACTATGGAGGGCGAGAAACCAGGCACGCGCCATTGCTCTGCTTCTCAACTGCCGGGAACCATGGTACTGGATTTGCATTGTCTTCTAGATTGAGACAAACAAAGCGGACTTTTTTTGTATCCAGAACAAAACTAGCATGAGAAGTCTTGTTTTATTGCATGTGTGCATGAGAAACAAATATTTGGCCCGTCGTTCGGTTTACCGATACGCTGGCTCATACAAAACATCACAGGCCTCGCCGTTGTTGGAGGAAACGGTTACTATGGAGTGTGAGAACAGGCCTGTTGTTTTCAAGACGAACTATTTGTATCCCATCATCCCCCGTGGTAAGAACTCCCGCATGTCGTTGCCGCGGCGTGGCAGCACCGTGGTCACAGCACTGGCCGTTGTCCACATGATCGACGGCTCCGGTCGCGAGCAATTCGTCAGTGTATCAAATGCAAATGTGTCTGGGTCTCGGAAAATGCGAGATTTGGCATGCTAGTCTGTCATGGCGCTAAACTCTGTATTGCGTGGCCGCGAAGAGCTCCTCCTCCCTGTCATGCAAAAACGCAGTTTCTCATGCGGGGCCCACAACTCAGGACCACGAAAAAACTTGTCATGCTTGGCAGCGCATTACAGTGAGGTCACCACTTTTCCCTTTCTTGCATCACAAGTTTCGGACCCAGACATATTTGCAATGCATACAGTGCTGAGGTTGTGGATTTCGATGGCAGTTTCAGTGACGAAGCAGGGGCCGGCAGCCAGGAGGAGGGAAGTAACCCGGGAGAACTCCAATCTACCAACTCCCTCCTAGACGTGCAAACGGTGTCCAGCATGACAACCTCCTTCGACAAGGATGACCTCTACCGGTATCTGCTGGAATCCAAAGCCGTGAAGATCACGGAAAGTCGTATCCTGTGCAAAAGTATCGTACTCGTACTCATTGCAAATATAATGCATGGCAAATCTCCTTCCTAAGGTAAAAACAGCAATACAAATCTCACAACTTTTCTTCTTGCCAAAATTTGTGATGCGATTTATAAACTAGGACGATACTTTTGCAATGCATAAGTCGGCTGAAGGCCCAAAGCGGCGCAATTAGTGGCGGCGAAGTGGAACTGAAGAAGTGGGAGAATTTACAGGTACGAAGACTTTTTTGTTTTGCTCCTGGGCACGTGATGTTACAGCGAAGAAACGAGGATGGATTTACCTGATCTTGTTGCGCTCAAAAATATGCTTGCAGCGTATGATTATGTTCATGTTGACAAAATCTAAAAGAAAAAAATGATTCAACTTCATTCTCACAGCAAAACGTCCAGACCATCCTGATTACCCCGTCGCTGCAGATGATCCCCTTTCCGATGTTGGTGAATTTTCTAAACGAGTTTTCCACCGTGGACCAGAATTCCTCCAACACTATCGATGTCGCGGAGCTGGCGAAGGTTCTGCAATCCCAGAGCGAAATCGAAGCGCAGAGAATTATCGTTGGCATCCAGTCTCTGTTCCTCCCCGGTGGACCGCTGGCGCAAGTTTTTTCCGGGGTACCGGGAAACTCGAAAAGCGGCCAGCATCTGATCAACCCATCGGACCAGAAGTTGTCGCCGGTCTATGGGGTGAAAAAATGAAAATTGCCTGTTGTGTCCTCAATTTGAGTTTCATCTTTCTGTTGCAACAGAAACAGTAGTCCACTCTTTATTTTTGCTCCTGCCTTAGGAAAAATAAAACGGTCCACCTGCTGGATTGACGTGGTCTGCATCTCAATCTCTATCAGCATCAAAAAATCCTTACGGTTCAGCATGGATTTCTCAAATTGAGGAGTACTACAGCAGGCCACTTCATTTTGGTTGCATTCCCTCGAGTTCTGCAGTGCTTGCGAGTTTTTGAGAATGCTGACGGATAATTTCCGCAACGACTTATCAAATGTAAAAATGTCTGGGTCTGGAAGATTGGAACTTGTGATGCTGAATTTGGATTCCGAAAAAATCTGTATTGCATGAGCAGCAAAGGGAATGCAATTTTTGCTACGCGGAGAGGGCATTTGTCATGCCGCGGAATAGGCATCGCGAAGCCCTCAAAAAATCTGTGATGCTAGGGCATGCATCACAGACATCATGGCCAATGCAAAACATGCATGACAAGTCTCAGAACCTTCCAGACCCAGACATTTTTACATTTGATACGACTTTTATCAAAGCGAAACACTGACGAGGCAAGCAGAATGATTCACGAGCCAGGCTGCAGCAGCAAAGACTCTGGCATGAAGATAAAGATCACCAGCATTACATTCTTTCACACCTACGGGTAGTACAAGTCTGGCAAGAGAATAACGACCTTTTGTCGTCTTTTTGTACTTTTGAGTCCTTTTACTCAACATGCGATGTCGTGTAAATGAATCGGCTTAATCCGGCAGCGTTTGGCTACATCCATAGTGCGCAGGGCACACAGTCTGGTGCGGAGTCGTCGTTCGTGGAGATGGGGCTGGAGCCTGGTTCTGCGGCTATGCTGGCACTCGGAAAAGGCTTGGCACATGCGTGCACACCGGGGCAGTCGGGCACCGGTCGAGGGCTCTTGCCACCGGCAATTATTGCCGCGGACGAGATAAGGCAGTGGAGGGAACGCCGCCAGGAAGCCGGGGCTTCATCCGCGGGCGGGTCATCATCCTCGGGGTCTCCATCGTCCACCCCCGAATCGTCCCCAACTGCGAAGAGTGGCGCGAGCGAGGTCAGTCTGCCTCAGGCTTAGCCGTAGGATTGTATAGAAATAAAACTGAAGATGAATCGCCTCGACTCTCATGCGTGCGACTCATTTGCGGTGGCTTTGCGATATTATATATAACCAGGTGTTTCAATACTAGCTTCCTGGAGTTCATCACATCATTTTGTTGTTGCAGCTTGTGTCAAAAATCAAGTCATGGATGCCTTTAGTCCTGGACGAAAGTCGCGAGCGGTGGTGGTGGACAAAATAAATTGTTGCTCCATGTAGTTGATGATCACAGTGACCTGCAAAACTTCGCTCCTCCTAGTACTGCGTTTTCTACCAGCAGTGAGCTTCACCGTCATTGCGCGCCAATCCCAATCTTGAAGTTGTTTTATATGATCTCCCCATTGTTGTGATCTTGCTAGGGAAATTTTATTCCATGATCGAGTAGATCGCCCAGTGCTACAACTTGATTGAAAAACACCGGGACCGACGCTTGTTCCCATGCGTCAGCATCTGCGTCCTGGTGAGATCAAGAAAGATGCAATGCTGATGGTAATTTTATATTAAAAGTAGTCCTCCTATTTCCTCTCTTTTTGAGACGTCTAAAAACGCCGCCTCGTCCCTTCAAAAAAAATATATCCGAAAAATAAAAAATGCCTTTCGATTCGTTCTCGTATCCTCGTCGTCCGAGGTTGGTGTTACGCTCCTTCATCTTTACGCTGCGACTTCCGAACTACTACAACCCTTTTCGCATCCGCTCTCAAAATGGAATTATGTCCATGCCTAGATGAGTGATCTCATATGTTGAGCGCTAACTTTTAACTGCGTCTCGTCTTCAATCCACTTTCCGGAAACCGCACCGGCTGAACGAGCCAGAAATTCCAACGAAACGCGTTTACTTTTTTGGCGATGGACCTGAATCCGCCCTTGAACTTCTACAGTGCTCGAGCCAATAAACAGTATTGAAAGATCGCAGAAAACCACGTCAGCTGAACATACTAGCTGACAACAACGACCCAGCAGGAGATTGGTTGTTCTTGCCGCCGCATGCGCATGCTTACAATGTCGGCAAAGTAGGACACTGTGCCAAATATGTATTTCGTGTTCCCTCGTCTCTTGTTGGACGGAGATGTCCTGCTCCTCCTCCTCCTCTTGAAGTTGCTTGCGTTTTTTTGATGTGCATGTAGGACGGGTTAGCGGATGTCTCCAATTACTTTTCCGTGTGGTAGAATTACTCTGCAATATGGTAAGAGAGAAAGAAAACGAATATTAGCTACCTTGCTTAGAAGAGATCAATATCAAGTGGTTACCGTAAAAGACAGAGCTTCAGTGTGCGGACGCCGTGTCAATGTCATCTATCTTGCACGACGTGAACAACAGAAGTACGAGAGAAGGTGTTGTATGTACGCGAGATAACCAGGAGTAGAGAACTCAAACGCACAAACTCCCACGGTCCGAGGACAAAGACAAACCTTGGAAATAAGAACACACTCTGGTAGATCACCCGCACGTGCGACTGTAAAACGACGGAAAGACAAGATTTTTCGGTCATCAAGCAAAATGGAGAGCGAGAAACCAGGCCTGCATTGCTCTACTTCTCAACTCCCGGGAACCGAAACGGTGGTACTGGAGTTGCATCGCATACTTACTAGATTGACACAAACAAAGTTGAATTGTTTTTTGTACCCAGAAAACATCCGTTTTGTTTTATTGCATACGCGCATGAGGAGTATTTCCCTGTGGCGCTGCCGCTGGCGCTTCCTTTGGTTTACCCACCGATACGCCCATACACAACATCACAGGCCTCGCCCTTGTTGGAGGAAACGGGTTCTATGGAGGGCGAGAACACCAGGCCCGTTGTTTTCAAGACAAACTATTTGTATCCCATCCCCCGGCGTGGTAAGAACTCCCGCACGTCGTTGTCACGGCGTGGCAGCAACGTTGTCACAGCACTGGCCGTTGTCCGCATGATCGACGGTTCCGGTCGCGAGCAATTCGTCAGTGTATCAAATGCAAGTGTGTCTGGGTCTCGGAAAATGCGAGATTTGGCATGCTAGTCTGTCATGGCGCTAAACTCTGTATTGCGTGGCCGCGAAGAGCTCCTCCTCCCTGTCATGCAAAAACGCAGTTTCTCATGCGGGGCCCACAACTCAGGACCACGAAAAAACTTGTCATGCTTGGCAGCGCATTACAGTGAGGTCACCACTTTTCCCTTTCTTGCATCACAAGTTTCGGACCCAGACATATTTGCATTTGATACAGTGCTGAGGTTGTCGATTTCGATGGCAGTTTCAGCGACGAAGCAGGGGCCGGCAGCCAGGAGGAGGGAAGTAACCCGGGAGAACTCCAATCTACCAATTCCCTCCTAGACGTGGAAACGGTCTCCAGCATGACAACCTCCTTCGACAAGGACGACCTCTACCGGTACTATGCGTTGCAAATATGTAATCTGGTGTTAATAGAAGAAAATTGGAATTTGTATATGCCGGTCTTGCATTTCTGTGAAGTCTGTATTGCATGAACACCAAAAGTCGCTGCCTCTCTTGTTTTACAAAATCGCAGCCTCTGTCTCATGCGGACGCGTATGAGAAAGCATTCTACTGCAAAGCTGTAACTTGTCATTTTTTTCTGCATTCGAAAGTGTTTGAAAAATCGTCCACGATGAATAGGTACCTGCTGGAATCCAAAGCGGTGAAGATCACGGAAAGTCGTACCCTGTGCAAAAGTATCGCACTCGTACTAATTGCAAATATGCATGACAAATCTCCTTCCTAAGCTAAAAACAGCATTACAAATTCCACTTTTCTTCTTGCCAAAATTTGTGATGCAATTTATACTAGGACGATACTTTTGCAATGCATAAGTCGGCTGAAGGCGCAAAGTGGCGCAACTAGGGGAGGCGAATTGGAACTGAAGAAGTGGGAGAATTTACAGGTACGCGATTAAACTTTTTTGTTTTGCTGAGCATTTGATGTTACAGCGAAGAAAATGGAGAATGGATTTACCTGACCTTGTTGTGGTCAAATATATGCACAGTATGATCTTCATCATCATGTTATACAAAAAATTGTTTACACTTCACTCTCACAGCAAAACGTCCAGACCATCCTGATTACCCCGTCGCTGCAGATGATCCCCTTTCCGGTGTTGGTGAATTTTCTGAACGAGTTTTCCACTGTGGACCAGAATTCGTCCAACGCCATCGATATCGCAGAGCTGGCGAAGGTTCTGCAATCCCAGAGCGAAACCGAAGCGCAGAGAATTATTACGGGCTTCCAATCGCTCTTCCTGCCCGGTGGACCGCTGGCGAGTGTAGCGCAAGTGTTTTCGGGTGGACAGGGAAACTCGAGGAGCGGCCAGCATCTGATCGACCCATCGGACCAGAAGTTGTCGCCGGTCTATGCCGTGTGAGAAAAGATGGCTTGTTGTGGCTTCAGTTTGTATGTTCAGCAGCAGTTACCGCAAGCTCTTTATCTTTATACCCAAATAGTTACTGGCAGTATCAACTTCAACTCCATCCCCCGTCCTGTTGGTCGTCCGCAGACTCAGCCTCGAAAAATCAGCTTTAACAGCATGAAGCTCTTTTCATGGCACATAACAAACTGAGGGGCAAAATAAGCCATTTTCTCTCTGGATTCGTGTGAGTTCTGCATATGCATTGCAAAAGTGTTGCACTAGTAGTGAAAAAATAAATGGCACGGTATATTTTTTGCAAAAAAAAGCCCTTTATCGTGCAAGATGAAGGCAATTCTGCATCTTCAACTAAGTTGAAGATGCAGCTATTCGTGTAGTACCAGTGCGATGCTTTTGCACTGGATACCGTAGTGCGTGCGAGCATTTCAGGATGTTGAGGAGCAGCAACGATTATGCCAGTTGAATGAGTCTGACCCATAAAAAAGCGAAGCAGAGCTTTGTCTTGCAATAAATATGGCGAAAACAGGCCGCACCGCAGCAGAGGCAACATAATCGTGAAAATTGAAGACGCGAGCTCTCCCACCGGGCATGTTTAGAAGCTGTAAAACCTTTCTCTAAATTAAGTGTTGTTCTCGTTCCGTCGGAAAATAAGTGCTGCGGCTCGGACTGTAGCTGTTGTTGTTCTTGGTACTTCTACAACTACAGGTACTGACCTTGCATGCGAACAAAGATTTGTTGAGTTGAGTCAGAGTTTGACTGGCATATTCGTCAAGAAGTGGCTGCGCACCCATTCGCGGATTCGTCGTTTGTCGAAATGGAGCCTTTTCTGGCGACCACGGGGGCGGCAGCGGCTGCTCATCAGCTGACCGGTGCCGGTGCCGCTCATAGTGCCGGTGCCGGTGCCGCCCAAAGTGCCGGTGCCGGTGGCGCCCATAGTGCGAGCGCAGTGGGATCACATAGACCGAGCCCGTTGGGGCTCGCTCCTGGCGGGTGTTTTACGACTTTGAAAGCAAATGCTTTCCCATTCAAAGACAGAAACTTTGTTGGTGTCCTTCTCTTTGCGGCGGTCCAACTTATCATGTATGTCGAGCGTTCGCTTCAAGAACAGCGACAGGGATGGAAAAGTTCTGGTCTTTGAATGCCGTGAAAGCAACCTTTGCCGTCGTCATATTTGGGGCCGTGGCTGGAAGATTTTTTCGCGCTCGTGAACCTGCAGACAGTGACAATCCGAGACGGGTGGAGGAAGAGCCAACGGGTGTGTAAACGAAAATGAAAAGTGTCTCTGAAGAAGGCGACTTTGGTTGTAGTCCAGAATCTTTTATATACTGAATTCCTTACCCATGTTGAGGATCACAGTGACTGGCAAAAATTCGCTCGTTCTTCTGGTGCTGTGTTTTTTACTGGGGGGTTTGATGATCGTGCGCCAATGCCAATCCCAATCTTGAAGCTAGCTAAATGATCACCTTACTGTTGTGTTCTTGGGAGAGTAATTTTCCATGTTGATCGAGATTGCCCAGCGCTTCTATGATTAGAGAACACCGAGACCGATCCTTGTTCTCATGCGTAAGCATCTGCATCTGCGTGGTCCTGGTGAGATCCAGCAAAAAATGCTGATGAGAATTTCAAATGTAAGTAAGCCACTGCAGCAGTTTAACAAACTATTAAGAGCGTCCTCTTGTTTCTCTTTTTTCGAGACGTCTAACGCAGCCTCCCTTTGAAATATAATCAAATAAATTATCAGATGAAAAATAAGATAATGAGAATGACTTTTTTATTCGATTCGTTCTCGTATCCTCGTCGTCCGAGGTTGGTTTTCGTGTCAGAGCCAGGCTGCACCAGCAAAGACTCTGGCATGAAGATGAAGATCACCAGCATTACGTTCTCACACCACCTACGGGTAGTACAAGTCTGGCAAAATAAGTAACGACCTTTTGTGGTCCTTTTGTACTTGTGAGTCCTTTTGCTCAACATGCAATGTGTAAATCGGCTTAGTGCGGCAGCGTTTGGCTACATCCATAGTGCGCAAGGCACACAGTCTGGTGCGGAGTCGTCGTTCGTGGAGATGGGGCCGGCCCTGTCGGCATTGGGAGGCGCCCTGGCGCACATGTGCGCACCGGGGGCGCCGGGCCACGGTGGACACGCCATGCCAGCCGCAATTATAGGCGGAGGCGAAGCAGCAAGGAGGTGGGCGGAACGCGGCCAGGAGGTCGAGTCCTCATCCTCGGGAGGCGGGTCTCCATCCTCGGGAGACGGGTCTTCTCAATCGTCCGCCACCACGGACACGCAATAAAGAGATGACGTTGCTGCTGTGCAAGAAATGACGTGAACTTTCTGGAACTTGAAAAATGATCTTCAACGACAAACCTGCGCAGAATTCAAAAATGCGCCGAGCGCTTATTCGGCGACGGTCTTGATTTCGCCCTTGAACTGTTACAGTGATGAAATTAATATAGATGCACAGCTTGGAAAAGGCTGAAGAGCGCCGATGCTTGTTCCCATGCGTCAGCATCTGCGTCCTGGTGGTGAGTTCCACCAATAGAAATGCAGATGAAAACTTTAAATGTATGTAAGCAGTTGAACGTGAAACATGAGACGGTCCTTCCTCTTTGCTTGAGACGTCTAGCACCGCGTCCCGTACCCTTTAAAAATCATTCGAAAAATAAAAAATGCCTTTCGATTCGTTCTCGTATCCTCGTCGTCCGAGGTTGGTTTTCGTGTTACGATTTTTTTCCGTCGTATTGTTTGCCGATCCCGCAAGACAAAACGGGAATTTCTGTAGTGCGAGCCACCAGGACCATGAAGACCATGATCATGATGATGTTGTTCCTCATCGTCGTGGTCTGGGCAGTTACACTTCTACTGCGCGAGTGGGCACCAGGAGTAGCACCACTGCGACATCAGCCGCCATGGAAGTAACTACACCCGGCGGGGAGATGATGGAGGGTGGCGCGTCTGCAGCTTCTTCACCCATGATGGTTGATGAACGACAAGACACGGCCCTTAGTTCAAAACGAAGTAAATCCCCAGACCGTACAACACGACCAGCTCAGGAACAGAGTGCAGATAAAAGCGTCAAAGATGCCCAGGGTTCAACATTGCGGACCACGTCGGCTAGATCTTTGATGCACCCGGCGGTAAAAATAGCAGGGCAAACGCAGGCCCGACTGTCTGGCTGGGAAGAATCTTTATCCGAGCAAGAAGGACCAAACGCGGAAATGACGATTACAGAAGTTGCACAACGAAGATTGCAGGGAGCAGGGCCCCCGCTGCTCTCGGAGAAAGATACAGACTTCGCCCACAAGCTTCAATCTCGAAGATCATCTTCATCACCGACTGCGAGGACATCAAGAAGCACCACGGGTGTAATGGATGAGCGGCAAAAATCCTCTCCCAGTACTGGCCGAGCCCTTCTCGCTGGCGACAGTCCGGCGGGAGCGGTGCCGCAGCCCCGGCTGCGCCTTCATTCCTACACGATTGGAACAAGGATGAACCCCTTGCTGTTTTTACCTTAAGTAAAAACGTTTTCAACCCAGAGTTGTGATGCAGATTTGCAGTCACATGAAAATTTGTAATGCGCATCCTCATCAGAGGCATTTCCGGCTGTGTTTTGGAATTTGTGATGCTGTATAACAGGATATAGTGGATGGCTTTGTGATGCGGCTGTACTTACGAAACTGCACTTACAAAACAGAGAAAAACTTGTCATGCGTGATTCCCAAAGCGTCTTGATGTGTGTTCCGCGATGTCGCCCATCTTGACTCTGGGGACGTGGGGACGTTTTTACACAGGATAGTTTTACCTCCAGCATTCCGCGGAAGTACACAACTTGCCGATCCTGCCGTATCGTGCGAGGAACCGAACGATTCCTGAGTCGTGTTCGTATTTCCATTTCGAAAATGAAAGTTGAGTTTGATGGCGCCTGGTCATGCATTCGTTTAGGAAGACGAACGGGAGATCGGGCCAATCATGAATGGCTGCGTGGCCTGTCGTTCTCGTTGGTATGCTTCGACCTGCTGGTTGTGATGCATATTGATTTTGCTTTAGATTATCTAGTACTGGTAGTACACCAGGCGGTTTGCAATTGCAAAAATGTCGACGCAGGGAAAAAAAAACCGAACTGACTCAGAAGAACAAGTTCGGCCTGATAGACCACGTGGCATGGGCGACCCAGTGTTGCAGAAGTGGAGTCGAAAAGCCCTGCAGCGTATCAGCAGTGAACGTGAAATATCCTGTGCAAAAGTATCGTACTCGTATTGCAATCATGCATGACAAATCTTTTTCTTAAGGCAAATCTCCATTACAAATTTCATTTCTCACGCTGAGGAAATTTGTAATGCATTTATACGAGTACGATAATTTTGCAGTTCATATGAAATTGCCGTCTACACCAGAGCAAGAGGCTGATCGGTGCATGATCCATTTGCTTCATCAATACCTAGTTCAACTATGAAGTTCTACACGCGTTCATGCGTGATTGAACATTGCGGAATGACCAGGATCTTCGGCTCCTTGTTTGTAGTAGTATGTAGAAGCAATTTTGTCTTTGCAGTCGATACTTGAGAAGCTAGTCTATCACCAAGACGAGGCGTACCGGATGAAGGGAACGGGATCGGTATCCACCTCAAATTTGTTGTACTGCATGACACAATTTTCGGATGATGTTGATCACGAAGGATTGTATATGCGTTGTTTCCACCTTTCACAGCTAGAATTAGAAAACAAAAATTAAATTATCTCCCGCAGGTTCTTTTCTTCGCCGACGCCTATGACGCCCTGCTGGAGGCTGGGGAGCCGGAACTTCTTTCCCGTTTCAAGCAGCTGCAAGAGAAGAGCAATGGCCAGTGCCGCATTTTTTTCTCAGGCGAGGAGAACTGCGGGTCTGCTTGCATACCGGGGTATCTCGGCGCTTTCACCACGTCGGCGGTTAGAGGACCATTGGTATCCTCAAGTAGTGGCACCAGTGCGGATGGTGCAGTAGCCGCTTTGTCTGCAAACACAACGAGCAACAGGTTTTCGCAGTTTTTGTGCTCCGGCGGCTTCATCGGCGAGGCGGAAGCCTTCGTGGAGCTCTTTCGGAAATACCCAATTAAAGAGTTCGCAAAAAACTACCCAAACCAATCCGAGCAGTACTACTGGGCCCTGGTCTGGGGCAAAGAATTCGAAGAGAAGAAAAACAAATCTTTTTTATGAACTGCAAAAGTATCGTACTCGTATAAATGCATTACAAATGATGTCCACAGCATGAAAAATGAAATTTGTAGTGCTGATTTGCCTTCAGAAAAAAATTTGTGATGCAAGACTTGCAGCTATACGAGTGCGATACTTTTGCACAGGATATTTTTTCTGCCTCGACGACCTCGGGATGATTTTCGCCAGCAACTTGGGGTATCTGAAGATCGAGTATGCTATGTAAATTTTCTGTACATGTACAAAATGCATGACAAATTTTGCTAACTTGCAGTGTACAACTTGTCATGCTACACTAGGATTGAAGGCAAATTTTGTGATGCAGAGACAGCATTTGTACGTGTACAGGAAATTTACTGTGGATATCGAGGTGAAGAACCAGCAGGTTTTGCAAGACGAAAAATTCGACCCCGCCGTCGAACCGTTTCAGGAAAACCCTGGGCTGGTGATTGACTTCGCGAAATCCCTATCCTGTGCACAAGTATCGCACTCGTACAAATTCAGGTCTTGCATTACAAATCTTGTCTCCAAGGCGAATCTGCATTAGAAATTTTTCTTTTCATGCTGAGGAAATCGAAATTTGTAATGCATTTATACGAGTGCGATACTTTTGCACAGGATAATCCCCGGGCTCCCGCGTTTTTTCGCCGGCGACTGGTACGAATCCGGTGGTGTTGCATTGGAACGGGTACTGGAAAACGAATTTATACAAAACCTACGTGGAACTCACCAGGAGCGGGTACTGGAAAACGTCTAGTTCACAGGAGTACAATGCGCAGTTCGAATCGGTGTCGTCTTCTCCAAAACCCGGAACTACTAGAACCAGACGAATGTTGCCGTCACCGCCAGGAGAGCGTGAGGGACGAGAGGAAGATGAAGCTGCTTTGGAAGAGCAGCATCCTCAGCATCTTCTATCGGAAGGAGGAAGAAAGATAAAAGCAGTACCACCATCGGACGCGGATGAACTTTCATTTGAGCAGCAATCTGTTGCGCCTGGGCGACGGCACAACGAAGTCGCGGATGATGAAGACCAGAAGCCGATGACCCACCTTCGTGCTCTCGAAGCTTACGCGCAAATCAGCTCAAGCGGAGGAAAAACGTCGAAGACGGAAGGTTTTGCAGACGGGGCGGCAAGGACTCGTGCATCAGCAGTGCCGGTTTCTATGCAAGAATTCACGAAATCCACAGTTTTCCAAGACTGGGACGCGGACGCGGTATGAAACAAGAACAAAAAAAGGTTCCTGCATATTGTATCAGTGTTGCGGAAGCACCAGAATTGCAGTGGTAATATGGTTTGTAGTTTCTTTGTACAGTACGAGCACGCGGAGATGAGGAGAAGTAGAAGTACAGCAACGTACCCTTTGCAAGGTGTCACGTGCTACACGACCTTCTGTGAGAGTGCATCATAAAACGTAGTACGTGGACACCACAACTACTAGCCATTGAAAGAAGTAGAACGAAGTCAAAGATACTGATACAACTACAAGCCCGACCTTCCCGCTTTTCGCTTTCATACCAACCGTCCTTCTTCTTTCTCGGCGGTCGGCTGTCCATGGCGATGGCGAAACCGGGCCAGATTGCCTACATCTCTTTTCTGCTGCTCCTGCTGGTGCGACTCGTCTTTTTCGTGCAAATCCAGCTCTGGAAACGCCGGAACAACGGGAGAAATCTCCGGAAACAGAAGACACTACCGGGTGGCGGAACTGCCAGTGCAATAAGCCAGAGAGGGACAATACCAGACGAGGACTGGAACGCGGTTAATTTAGATCAGGTCGAGGACGATACGGAACGCATTATCGGGGCTGCTGCAACTTCCTCCGTAGATCCTGATGTTCTTACGGGGGGCTCCACCACTGTAGAACTGGCTTTGTCCGGAGCGGAGAACGACGATCTTCCGGCCGGGAGTCGTGCTAATAAGGCAGGAACAAGTGGGATCAACGGAGGACCAGATCTTCCTTCTTCTTCGACTGGAACTTCTACTCTCGACGTCCAAGAGAGGACAACTGCATTACGGTCGAGCAACGGCAATACCATAATATCCCTGCAGACCTTCCTGCGGCACCACAAATTTTGGAGTGAAAAAGCGGTGAACAGACTGAGAATAGGGCTACTGGTTTGCTTCACCGTTTTCTGCGTCTTCCAGCTGTATTTTCTGTACCAGCTCTCGTGCAACGTTTCCCTGCCGATGTCGAAGTTTACGAGCGTGGCAAAAACCGTGTTGAAATACACCCCGTCGGGAGGGTATTATTTTCTCGGCTTCTGGCTAGACCAGATGCCGATCTGCTTTTTGCTCTTAGGGTCGGCCGTGATTGCGGAAAGCTTTTGCAACTGGCTGAAAAGGAATGAGATGGGGTGGTGAGTAGTCCTAGAAGTCGTGTGTAGCACTAGCACGTACTTCTTGCACGGGATAAACAAACCCAAATTTTTCACTTCTTGCTGCATCGAAAATTCTGGACTTCCAACCGTGACACTCCGACTAAATCACGGCTAGAGAGCGGCGGTCAAACAGTTGTTCGTCCCACTATGGTTCTGTGGAATTTCAATTCTGAAGTCGAATCGAACTCAAAGTTAGCAGCTCACGTTGCTCCTATGACGTTGCATCGCTGGTGCTGGTTCAACAACGAACATATCCACTCTTTACAACTCTGGATGCTGTCTAATGTGGTTGCTTTGATCCCCCTTGTGAAGGATCTTCGGTGCTGTCAGTTTTGCAATAATCAACAGTCCAAGGCCGCGGGACTGTTCTTCAGACTACATTGATCAAACTTTTCGAGAAGCTCTTTCAGCAGATTCTGGTCTTGCTTCTAGTTCTAGACGAAGTTTAACTTCTTCAACGTGTAGTTGTAGTGAAGATTCGTAACTCATACACAGTAGAGCAGAAAGCCAAAACTATGTACACATTGTCAGTCCTCGTGCTGCTTCTATTACAAGTGCGAGTCATATAACTGGAGGTCACTCAGCCACCAGAAACGAACATCATGTCTCGTACCCTGCTCACAGGAGCTGCCGCGCCAGTCTCTTCGCTGGCTCAACAACGGCAACGAAATGTGGAAGCAGAGCCTCGCACTGGAGCAAATGATGGAACTAGCTTTACCACCACAGGAAAAACTAAAACTGCTTCAAAGTCTGGCGGACTGACGTTTTTCAACATCTTCCTCCTCCACTTTGTTTTAAAATCTTTTTTCCTCCCGCCCACAAACCCCGGCAGAACGGCCGGCGCAGTTGTGGGGAAAAGCGCAAGCAGTCGTGCCGTGGATGACTCCACCAGCAACCCAAGCGCGTACCGAAGCACGGATTTCGAGGTCCACAGAAATTGGCTGGCCATCACCGGAAATCTTCCGTTGAGCCAGTGGTACCACGAGGAGAAGTACTCTGAATGGACGCTGGATTACCCGCCCATGTTTGCGTACTTCGAATTTTTCCTCTATCTAGTCCTGTCATGCGGGAACGGGATCTTCGGCGGTAGTATTGGCAGGAACAAAGTCCTCGGGGATTTCCTTTTCGACTTCGAAAAGGCGGTAGCGTCGGTGAGACACTCCGTCAACTTCGCGAGTACGAAGTTCATCTTCTTCCACCGCTTGAGCGTGATTTTGTCCGACACTGTTCTCGTCTACGCGGTCTGGAAGTGGGTGACGAAAGGGACGACGGGTGGATCCCGCGGAAGTACAACTACGACTAGAGGTGCAAACAGAAACACCAGCCACGGTCATCTTCTGCTCCCCTCTCTAATCTTCGTCGTATTCAACGCGGGTCTGCTAGTCGTCGACCACATGCACTTATGCACAAAAACCGATCCCTCCCCATAAATCCATTTTGGCATGCAAAACGTGCATCAGAGCCAGTGTCTGTCATGCAAAAAATGGATGTGGATCGGTATTGGTCGTTTCTTGTGAATAGAACTTTCAGTACAACGGTATGATGTACGGAATTCTTCTTCTCTCCGCCTTTGAGCTCTACGAGAAGAAACACTTGAAAGCCGCGCTGTTGTTCACCCTGCTATTCAACATGAAGCACATTTTTCTCTACTGCGCCCCGGTGTACTTCGTGGTCTTGCTGTACCGAGAGTGCTTCGTTGGTGGCGAAAAGGACTCGTCTTCGAAGATGTTGAAGGGCGACAACTCTTCTGTTGTTCCTGCTACCACGACGACGAGCAAATCCACCTCCCGCTTCTCATTCTTTCGATTTTTGCGGTTGGGACTCCTCGTTCTGGTCACAACTTTCCTCATCTGGGCGCCGGTCACTGTTTACCCTGCAATAGAAGAATCTTTGGGTGGTCGAAGAGGCGGTGGAGTCCTCTCCTTTACTTCTTCGCTCGATTTGAAAACGGTTTTCGTCGCTACTGTTGCGGAAGTGAAGCAGATTTTGTCCCGGCTGTTTCCCTTCGGCCGAGGCTTGACGCACGCCTATTGGGCACCGAATGTCTGGGCGCTGTACAATTTCGCGGATAGGGTTTTAGCAAAAGTTCTCAAGAGAAGCAGCAGCAGTGGTACCAGCAGCAGTACCACGGGGTTGGTGGAGACTTATTCGTCTGTTGTCCTGCCGACTATCACGCCGATGGTTTGCCTTTTGCTGGTAGTGAGCCTGTACTTCGTGCTGGGACTGGTGTTGAAAAGGAAATACACCACGACAACGAGGAGCACGAACATATCTTCGAAGGAAGGTGATAGTGCGCCAGCATCAGGCTCTGACAAAGCAACCTCAACCAAACAAACGACCCTCATCAAACAAACGAAATCCGTTCACGGCACGGATTTTCTCTTCTTTCTCTCGATGGGCTCGGCGGTCGCCTTCTTGGTCGGGTGGCACGTCCACGAAAAGGCGATTTTGATGGTGACCATCCCACTGCAATTGTTTGTGCATCTAAGACTACCGACAAGGTCAAGGACCAGCACTTCTACCTCAGTATCTTCAAACGCTGACTTTCTCCGCGCCTTTCTCCTGCTCCACATCACCGCAACGCTGTCCATCATGCCGCTCGTACCAAATACGAGTCACCCGCTGAATTGTTTGGCGAAGTATTTCCTCGCGGCTGGAGTGCATTTGTTCGAAATCGCGTATTTGCACGAAAGGATTCCGATGGTTCTTGCGAGCAGTAGAGCCGCACCTGCTGGAAGGACCACATCAAGCTCGTCTTTTCTGTTTGTTTTCCAAACCTCCGATAACTTTCTACTCACCGGCGTCGTCGCGACCGCACTTTACAACGAATTCTCCACGGGTTTCGGCCCGAACGGACTGAACGCACTTTTATTTGGGGAAAGGTACAGCTTCGTTCCTTTGATGCTCATGAGTGTCTGGGACGCGGGGGTGGTCTTGGTTTGTTTGGCCAGGATTTTGAGGGCGTTTTGAAAGCCTTATCCATGATCAGGAGCCACCACGTCACCGCAGAGATTCATGGACATCAAGATAAATGAGGCGCAGATTTAAAAATTCATTTTGCGCAAAATCAATTGATGAAGTTCTCAAATCTAGCAAATAAACTCGATTGCTCTGCTTCTTGGCAGTGGCAAAATTCAGGTTGTGACACGTCGTCAGTTGTCCGAGGATGTTTGCGGCTGCACAGAAGTTCTTGCGCAGTGAACCAATTCGAACATCTGTGTCTGTCTGTTCTTGAATTTCTGATGAAAGTGTATCGTTGTTGGAGGTTCGTTGTCGTCGATCATGTTCGTATGTTCGCGCAAACGAGCTTTCATCATGTTCGAGTAAGACGTTGTCGTCGACCCATTGCAGACAAGCCAAAAGAGAAAGAAACAGAGAAATTTCCACCTCTTCGCTTCAGTGTCGTGCAACAGCATGAGAGCACGTTGTGAAACTGCAGGAAGTGATTGGTTTCTGTCAAGAGGTGCCCTAGGAGAGCCATTCGCTTCTTGTTCTTTAATGTGTGCGGGCCGTCCATAAAGTAGTTGGTGGAGAGAGACCAGTCAAGCCTACGGAGCGGTATTAAAAATCTGGTATTTTTAGCTATTACAAAGCAAACAAAAGACTTTTTGCTTACTAGAAGCCCCTGCTGTGCAAGAAAAATCCCACATTTTTTCCAAGAAAATGAGTCACCCCAACGTGCGGCACAACGTGGTGCACCCCACGGACAAGAAGGGCACCGTGAAAGAGGAACACTGGGCGGGAAATCGCGATGACGTTGCGAGCGCGGCCGCGGCGGCCCATCCCGGTTACAAACTCACCATCCTGCAGTACACGGAAGAAGATGTGGTTACCACGGCGCAGGTCGCGGAAGCGTTTGATTACGCGTTGGAGGTGATTGGGATCGAGGGCGAGGTATCATATGTAAAAACGTCCCCACCTCCCGATAGTTGTCCTGTAGATCCGCAAGCCCAAACATGTCTCTCATGCGCAGCCGAATGAGAGATGCCATTCTACTCTCATGCTATCTGGGAGTTTGTCATGCTAGAATCAGGATAAGATAGTCATCAATTTGTCATGCGGTTGCACAACTAGCTAAACAGGATAATTACACTACGAGCCAGAACTTGTCATGCTCGACAGCCAAAGCTTGTGGATTTGTGTAGCAGATTGACTATGGGCGGGTGGGGACGTTTTTCCATAGGATATGAGGCGGAGGTGGATGAGCTGGATGACGGGATCGATCTGACGCTATTTATGCAACGAAAAAAGATTGTAGCGTGTATAGTAAAGTTGTGTTGCAGACGACGCAAGGAAGGGACACTTGTCATGCTGAGTATGGCTTACAGGCTACGCTAGTCTCATGTCCTCACATACGATCTGCGCATGACAAGTTTCTGCTGTCATGCCAGACACGGCATTTGTAATGCTGTTCCTGCAAAAAAGTTACACCTACAATGCTTTTTTTCTTGGATACTGTTTTTCAACATCACGCTCGTCGAGCCCGTATCCTGTGCAAAAGTATCGTACTCGTAGTAATCGCAATTATGCATGACAAATCGCCTTCCGAAGCATAAGCTAAAACAGCATGACAAAGTCCATTTCACATGCTAAGGAAATTTGTAATGCAGTTTATACTAGTGCGATAGGATACTTTTGTAATGCATAGCCCGGGGTGAAAAAGGACCCGCACTCGCGCATGAACGCGCAGCAAGGGTTGTATGAAACTGTCAGGAATGGAATTGTCAAAGTTGAAATAGTTTGCGATGCATTAAATGGATGGCGAGTCAAAAGCCCAATTTCTAAGCAGCGCATGACAAATCTCGGCACCGTCTAAATCCAGTTTGTCATGCTGTTCAGAGACAGACGGCGTCTTTTGTCATGCTATTTTAGCAGCTCTATAATTGCCGACCCCAAACAGGCTTACAGTCGGCCTCACTTGCCATCCCTGCAAGAGAGGCACTTCATGCGTTGCAATTCCTGCATGAGAAATTATTTCAACTTTGACGATTTCAATCCTGACGCTTCCATAGGTTGCAGGTGTACGTTATGGTGGACGAAGATATCAAACAAAAAAGTGTTAACGTTAACGGTTTTCATAGATTGCAAATATGCATCACAAATCTTGCCTAGCATGCATTCTATGCATGACAAATTTCTGCACGTTTTGTGATGCATTACTGCATCACAAATTCCGTTGTTAACACTTTTTCCTGTGATAGAAGAGTCGGGTGACAAAGCGTGGATGGACGAACTAGTGCAGGAGTACTACATAGATATTTCGACTGCATTTGTTCATCATTTGTTGTGTACAACTGCTTGCTAGATTTTTCTCGAGCTCTAAGTCTAACTTTCTGTAAAAATTGTCTCATCGAACACGAACAACTAAACCATTATGCAAAGAAAAATCCTGCTAAGGTATCTCTCCCGTGTGGCTTACATCCAGGGTTTCCAGGTGGACGAAGTGACCATCATGAACAAAAGACCCCCACCGAAACCGCCGAAACCCAAAGCAAAGCCACAGCCGCCGCCGGCCCCCGTTGTAGTACCCGGTGCGGCTTCGTCGAACTACGGACAACAACAGCAGTCGTGGCAGGAAGAAAGCTGGCCGGAGGAAAGCTGGCCGGAGGAAAACTGGACCGCCTGGCCGGAGCCCGACCCCTGGCAGGATCCCATGCAGTGGGAGGACCCAATTCCGGCGTCAACCGGTCCGGTTTTATCCTACGTAAAAACATCCCCGCCCCATAGTTGTCATGCAAATCCGCAGGGTGAAGATGTTTCTCATGCGGAGGGTCAAGCTGAGTCACTACGGCCGCCACGCACAAATTAAGCCTTTAAGTTGTCGCTGTGCCCCAGGTGGGTTGCCAGTCAGCAGTGCCAAACAACTGGTCTATGGTTTGACAACTGTGGCCCGCTCGCTTGCCTTTTTCGTCCGTGCCGCAGGTAAGGCGCAAACGGTCCAGCCTCCCCTGTCTGGGCGGGGCTGCGGCTTAGGGGAGAGTCTCGCCCCTTCACCCAAAGGGGTACGTCGTCTCTTCCGTGAGAACAAAAACGTAGGGCGTAAAATGGGTCGGGTCCTGGATCATTCTGTATGTTGGACCGTCGCGCTCGGCTTGCTGGCCGGGCTGTACCGATCAGGTGTGGTGGGTAGCTCCCGACTGGTTGGCACTTTTCTTGGGGCGACTTGCCGTGGTAGCGCTCGGCTTTTGTATGATGAGGTCGCCGAAAGTGCTTCCTCGCCCACCCCCCGGGGAGGGGATCCTTGACCTGTGGCGCTGGGAGCGGGTGTCCACTACATGATGATGATGCGGAGCCCCATGCGAAGCATTTTCTAGTCGTGTTTTGGAACTTGTGATGCTCGAAGAAGCACGATATGCTAGATCTGTGTTGCTGCTGGAGGTAGCTAAACAGGATTACATTACGAGTCAAAACTTGTCATGCGCAGCAGCCAAAGCTGGTTGATTTGTCTTGCAGATTTCCCATCTTGACTGTGGGGTGGGGACGTTTTTACATAGGATAGATTTACTCCGAGATTTTCACCAAGGGCGACAAGGGGGGATATGGGAAAAAAGCCTCGGGAAAAGCGGATTTCGGAGCACGGCAAGCACTAGAGCACGAATTCGACGAAGAGGAACCGGATGAAATAGTCGAGATTGAAGAGGAACCAGAAGAGGACTTAGGCCCGGGCTGTTTCGAACAATGCCTCGCCTGGTGGGAAAACTTCAAGGACAACACGCTTTTGCCCTGCTGCGTATGCAATACAAATTTCCTCTACGCGACGTGCTGCAACATGCATCACAAATTTCGCCAACTTGAACCATGACGCTTCTCATGCTGAATAGGATGAATCGAAATTTTGTCATGCAGAAACCGCGTCTGTACGTGTGTGGGAAATTTACTGTGGATACTGCCTGTCCTGCGGCCACCTGTGCATGCAGCTCTTCCTCCTTCTCCTAGTAATCGCCCTGCTTTCCGGCGTGGTCTGGCTGGGCTACAAGGGGTATCTGAACTTCATCTGGACTTTTTTCAAGTGGGTGTTCATGAGCCTGAACGCGCTATTGTTCCCTCCCCCGCCCCCGCCCCCGCCCGACTACGTCGCTTTGACCGCCATCGAAGCCGTGCAGAAGGGGTGCGGCATATGGGAAATCCGAAAACCAAACACCCTGGTAAAAGTGAACTATCCTGTGCAAAAGTACTTATCGTACTCGTATTAATTGCAAATACGCATGACAGATCTTCTTCCGAAGGTAAAACAACATGACAAATTGCACTTTTCCTCTTACAAAAATTTGTCATGCAGAAGTTCCTACTAGTACGATGATTTTGCAATGCATATGAACACCACAGCGGCGATTCGTGAAATTTTATGCACTGCAAAAGTATCGTACTCGTACAAATGCATTACAAACTTCCTCAGCATGAGAGAAATGCGGATTTGGCTTAACAAATGAAATTTGTAATGCATGATTGCAATACTTTTGCAGTGCATAAATTTTTCGGGACAGCGAAAGGAAGTACCCCTACAAAAAGGTGTTTTTGAAGGGAGAGTACCGAAAAGGCACGTGTCCCAAACTGCCGGGAAAGACTTCTGGCGAGGGTGGAAATAAGGGGAAGGCAGCAGCGGGGGCAGAAGATGACGAGGACGATAGTGATGACGGGGAAGATGGTGACAAACGTTCTAGCGACGAAGCGGCTGACAACAGCGGAGATGAAGGATCAGATGATGCCGATAAAACTGCTCCTTCTGCTGCGACGACAAGACAAAACGCCGCAAGTGCAACATCTTCCTCGGCTGCGTCAAAAAACAAACAGGCCCCTGCGGCTGCCGGCAAGAAGGCGCCAGAGGACTCGGATGCCGCTGCCTCGGGCGACAGTGAGGACTCTGCTTCGTCGAAGAAACAGGCCCCTGCGGCTGCCGGCAAGAAGGCAGAGGACTCGGGAGGCGACAGTGGTGACGATGATATTGATTCCGGTTCAGGATCTGGCGAAGACTCTGGCAGTTCAGCCAGTGACGACGACGAAGACAGCGACAGCAAAACTTCTGGCAAAAAAGCTGCTGCGGCAAGCACCAGTTCTGCTTCTTCCTCTTCGTTTCTCGAGTATGGATTGCAAAAATGTCTGGGTCTGGAAGAATGCCAGACTTGTGATGCAGGTTTTGCATGACGTGTGAGGTCTGTGATGCATGCCGTAGCGTCACAGATTCTGTGAGATCTTTACCATGCCTTTTCCGCATGAGGAACTGCCTCTCGGCCTTCTCAAAAGTGAGCAGCTTTATTGGTAATCATGCAACACAGATTTTTGTATGATTCAGATTTAGCATGACAAGTTGCACTTTTCCAGACGCAGACATTTTTACAGTTGATATCGAGCGGATAAAAACCAAAGCGAGGCGGTTCGGGAAAATGTTGAGTAGACGGATTTTTGGGAAAAATAAGCAACGGTGGTGGGCGGAGCGCGGAGAAAAACCAAGTGAGGACGGGGCTTCTACTTCAGTAGCAAAACTGAAAACAAAGACGTCCAACCTGCGCGGAGCGGCTGCAAGTTTAAAGCGGAGTGCGGCAGTAGAGAACACGGTAGTAGACGGACCTGCGCAGGACGAGGTGGTAGCTGCAGCAGCAGCTGACGGAGGCAGCGGGGTAGATACAGGAGTGGTGGAGCCCACCAGTGGTACAGGTTCATCACCGACGACAATTCCAAACAGCGAGTCACAGGCCGCGAGCTCTTTCCTGCAGACAGAATCAGAAGCACAGGCACATGAGGCAGTAGTAGAGGAAGAAAAAGTTCCTGGAACTGCAAGTAGTGCAGGAGCAGTGCCTGAACTAGTACAACAAGCGACTTTAATATCTTCTGCGCCAAAGTCTGGCTCTGCACTTCAGGTTGGACAAGAGGAGGACAAAGCAACGACGAGTACATCTTCAGGTTTGACGTCGAAAACAGCAGCTTCTGTTGAAAAAGCTTTGTCTGCTCTATCTACTGCTAGTACAACAACATCTTCAGGAAGGAAGTCTTCTTGGACGTCGAAGAAGCGTCGGCCACGAAAGTTGAAACGGGCGAACATCAAGAAGCACAAAAGTACACAACCTAGTATTGTTGGCGCTTCCTCAACAGCATCCTCTTCGAGTAGTGCGCTGCAGAAAACCAAAACAGGAAAAAAGGACAGCGACAGTGATGGAGATGGTGCTGACAGCGATATCAACCTGGACCCGGATTCTGACGACGACTTCGACCCGTTTCACGGCGAAGAACCCGTTTGCACAGGCCGCATGATACACGCCTACCTCGACACCGAAACGGACGACTTCATGTGCCGTCTCTCCTGGCTCTTCCTCCCTGGGGGGAAATACGCTTGGCGCGCGCAGATGATAAAATTGGACAACGGGAGGAAACCGTGGCAGGTATGAGAGTGCACAACTACCCCTTCCCCTCATTTGTATTGCATGAACAGCAACACAAGCAACAGCAGAAAAGAGGCTTTCGCATGACAAATCTGCATGCGGATAGTAGTACCATTTTCTAAGGTTCCAAAATTTGTCATGCTAACAGTGCCTACGAACAGGGTGTGAATTTGGTATTTTGCATTACAAATGAGGGGGAGGGGGAGTTGTGCAGTCTCATAACACGCACCGAAGGAAAAGGAGAAGGGAAAAGACGCAACGGCGGGCAAGAAGCAAGACAAAGAATCCGCTGAAGATGATGAAAATGACAGTGCTAGCCTGAGTAAAAACGTACCCACACCAGAGTCAAGATGGGGAATCGGCTAGACAAATCCACAAGCTTTGGCTGTTTTGCATGACAAATTTGGATTCGTAGTGTAGTGCTGTTTGAGCTAGCTCAGCAGCATTACAGATCTAGCATACCATGCTGATTGGAGCATGACAAATTGCAAAACACGACTAGAAAATGCTTCTCATGGAGCTCCGCATGAGAAACATTTTCAGCATGCAGATTTGCATTACAACTCTGGTGTGTGTACGTTTTTACTCAGAATAAGTGCGGCCGGATCTGCAGGAGGCTCGGGCGAGGATGGTGCCGCTGCGTCAGGTAGTGCGAGTGGTGAGGAGGAGGACGATCCCGATGCTTCGTTTGCGGAATTGAAAAGGAAAAATAGGCACAAGCTGCAAGACTATCAACTGTAAAAATGTCTGGGTCTGGAAGAATCCAACTTGTCATGCTGATTTTGGATTCTAAAAAAATCTATATTGCATGAGCAGCAAAAGAGGTGCGTTTTGTGCTACGCAAGGAGGGCACTGCGCATGCGGTATGAGCATCAGAATGCCCTCGGAAAATCTCTGATGCTAGGGCATGCATCACAGACCTCATGGGTCATGCAAAATCTGCATGACAAACTCCTGCATTCCTCCAGACCCAGACACTTTTGCAATCCATAAAGACCACGGAACAACAGCAATAAGTGGAGTTGCTGATAATGATGCTCCTGCCGCGCAAAATGGTGTCAAAACTACGGAGAACAGAAGGCAGAAGCGTGGAAATCTTCGCGGCGCGGGCAAGATGCAGAAAACCACTAGCTCATCGGATGAAATGAGCAGTGTTCTTTCCTCGTCCACCAGCACTTCAGGCGCCTTGAATAACAATCCACAGCCGGCATCCGCTTTGGAAGCAGGAGCATCGGAAAATAAATTACAGGTTGTGGGAAAAACGAACCTTCGTGGCGGGATCAAGCAGATGAACTCCGCTGCTGATATAATCACCTCTGCTACTGCTACGCAGGATCAAGATCAACAGAAACAGAAAGAAGAACCAAAAGCAGAAGCACTGCCCGCAGGACGAAAAGAAAAATCAACCTCACTGTCCACTTCCAGCTTAACAAACGACGCTGGCAATGCGATAGCTCACGATAATGCTGCCCCTGCGGACAACGACAAACATGGTCTTCATGATTTAGATCATTCCTCACTAAATCCAGTACCAACATCAACTCCCGCCTCTTCTTTCCTAGAAACTAGCTTCACCCGAGATGTTGAATCCAAGGAGTTACTACCGAAGAACGACTTTTATCATGTGCAAAAGTATCGTACTCGTACTAATTGCAATTATGCATGACAAGTCTTATTTCTTACCGAAATCAGCATTACAAATTCGATTTTTCCTTCTGAAAAAATTTGTATTGCGATTTATACTATTATGATACTTTTGCAATGCATAACTTTACCGCCAGTACGATTCGGGCGGTTCCGTTAGCCGAATTCCTATATCAGAGGAAAAAGTGTTAACGTGAACGGAATTTGTGTTGCAGAAACGCATCACAAAACATGTTATAATTTGTCATGCATAGCATGCATATTGGACTACATTTGTGATGCATGCCTGCAATCTGTGAAAACCGTTAACGTTAACACTTTTTCTTGTCATATCCTAGGGGACGAAGGCATGGACGACGAGATAGGGAGTACTAGTGCGAGCGGCTTTCTTGTCGCGAACACAACTACGGGAAACAACAACTTCGATGGCGCTCATTCACAACGACCCGCGCAGATGACCAGTCTCAACCCCAACCCCTTCCTGGAACTCTGGGAAGGGGACAACGGCGATTTCGGGTGGACAGAAGGTACTGGTGGGGGTCAACAACATGCCGAGTCTCTTCTGCAACTCGAAGAACGGCAAGACGCAGCGGGACGAGCACCAGCACCGGCGACACACAAGACTGAGGTGAATGTGGAGGTTGACGCGGCGTCGAGTACTAGCGAAGAAGATGACACCGGGTCTGGAACCGAATCGGGAAGCGCCTCTGCGTCGGGGAGCGGGTCGGGATCTCCTGGTAGCGCTGCCTCGTCCGAAGAGAAGTCCAGTGAGGAAAAAAGTTCGGAAGAATCTTCCTCTCCGTCGGCGACATATGAAATGCAAAAGCATCGTACTTGTATTGCTATTGCATTCATGCGAATACAAATCTTTTTCTTGAGGTAGATCAGCATTACAAATTTTATTTTTCATGCTGAGTAAATTTGTAATGCATTTATACGAGTGCGATGCTTTTGCACTGCATGCGACACCGGAGAAAAGCGACGAACCGGAAGGGTTGCCGGATAAAAATCCACAGTATGGAAGCGTCAGGACCGAAATCGACAAAGTTGTCGAAATAATCTGTCATGCAGAAAATGCGACACAAAAAGTGACTCTATTGCAGAGAACGCAAAGGAGGCAGATTGTAGTCCTGCTAAGGGTCTTCATCAAGAATTGGGCTGGTGGCTAGTATGACAGAGGGGAGCTCTTTTGCCCTAAACCGCATGACAGATTCGCTTGCAGGACGAAGGAAATTTGCCATGCGCCGACTACAAACTGTCGGTCTAACTGGCATCGATTTTGCGCATCACAAGTTTTTCGATTTTGTCGATTTCGATTCTGACACTCCCATACACAGGGGCTGCCAGAGAAAAAACCAGAAGGGCTTCCGACGCCGACGAATCCTGCGTATCAAATGTAAAAATGTCTGGGTCTCCCTGGAAGATTGCAACTTGTCATGCTGTTTTTGGACTCTAAAAAAATTTGTATTGCGTGACCAGCAAGAGGGGTATAATTTGTGCTACACGGACAGGGCATTTCTCATGCGGAAGGTGCATCAGGAAGCCCTCTAAAAGTCTGCGATGCTAAGTCATGCATTACAGGCATCATGTGCCATGAGAAATAGGCATGACAAATCTTGCACTCTTCCAGACCTAGACATTTTTACATTTGATACTGCGACGCCAAGACCGATGATTCCCTCCACGCCTTCGATCCCGCCGAATATTATCAAAGAAAAATAGCTCGTCACGATCACTCATGCGCATTTTTGCAACACAAAAGTGTTTGTCATGCGTAAAAATGCATCACAGCCGAACTTTATTAGGGATTTCCCTAGTGTTTCTGCAATACAAGGAAAATTTGTGATGCTAAGAAAATTTGTAATGCAAAGCCTGCAAGTTAGTGACTCTGACAAACTTTTTTCTCTCCATCAATGTGGTATGGAATGTAAAATCACCATCAGACCTTTGTTGTACTACTTTCGAGTGCGTAATAATTAAAGAGCAAAGAAATGCAGAATAAAAAGTAACTTTGCAGCATTTCAACGCATGACATGATTTCGTTTCCGCATGACAAATTGGTGGTGAGGGTGACTTTACGTGGGATAAATAAAACCCGACCCAGGGGCGGTCGTGTACAAGGAGCTGCCGGACATCACGAACGACTCCCCTGATCCGTACCCAATCATACCGCCCCCGAAGAAAGACGACTACGTAAAGCCATATCCTCTGTAAAAGTTGTGTGAGCGTAGTCGTCGTACTAATTGCAGTCTTTGTCTTGTTGATGTAGTTGCATGACCACCTACCCGAATCCGTATCCGCATCCCAAAAGTCACATTCCTTCGCAAAAGTAAACTTAGCTGTAGCATGTTGCAATTACATTTATTTCTAGCACGATAAACATACAACTTTTGCGACGCATAAACGAAAGAAGTTTACCAAAGAAGAGCTGAACTCGGCGTGGTACGGGGTCACAGGCGAATTAACTATGGGAGTGTCAAGATTGAAATCGAGATCGACAAAGCTGAAATAACTTGCGTAAAATCGATACCAGTTGGAAGCCCAATTTCTAAGCGGCGCATGACAAATTTCGGAGCCGTCTAAATCCAGTTTGTCATGCTGTTTAGGGACAGAGGGCGTCTTTTGTCATGCTGCTTTAGCAGCTCTATCGCAGACCCCAAACAGGCTGACAGTCGGCCTCACTTGCCATCCCTGCAAGAGAGGCACTTCATGCCTTGCAGTTTATGCATCAGAAATTATTTCAAATTCAACTTTGACGATTTCGATCCTGACACTCCCATATTAACCTTCCCGAAGTTTAAACCCTTTGATCCGAAAGAGCCACTGACTCCCGAGGAGTGCGAAGATTATCACAGCAAGACAGTGATGTTCGTAATTGTAAATCGACCTGTTTATACTAGTCGCGCCCTGGTTTTACGCATGATTTTGCTGCCTTCTTGCATTAGATAGGCAATCGTAGTAAGCATCATGAGAACACTTTTTCATCAGATTCAGTTGTGATAGAACATGTGAAGCAGATGAACAATCAAGTAAGAGCATGCTCTGCTGTGATAAGAAAGACGCGCAGTGCTGTTGCGTGGAGTTGGAAATCCCGAGCAAGGCCGTGGAGATTTCGATGATGCGAGATCTGGCGGTGGACTGCATTGGTTGTGAGGTATGCATCGCAAAAGTATCGTACGTAGAGAAAAATCGCATGACAAATTTCTTCACCAAGAAAAATGGTAGGATATTTGCCATGCATTACAACTCCACTACTAGCTCGAGTGCGATACTTTTGCGATCCATATGAGGAGGCCGAGGACGATGATGATTCCGGTGACGACTCCGACGATGGTGCAGCTCCTGACAGTGACAGTGGTATCCACAGAAAAAAAACCATCCGCATCCATTTTTCGCACGACAGATACGGGATTTTATGTATGTTTTGCATGACAAATTGTATGTGGATGGGGTTGTTTTTTCATCGATAAGCGGTGACCAGAGTGGTCTAGACGGAGGCGTCGCACACTTCCACCCCGAAGACAGCGACGAAAAGTTTGAGGAGTGGGACATTACGAAAACCAATTCGTAAGGAGTAAAATATGGAGCTGCAGTGGTGGTGCAGTTTGTCATAGTCATAGTGCATGTAGTAGTACAAGTGTCGGCTGCACAAGAACGAGAACCGACGAGCAACTGATTACTTACTACTCCTGTATGATTTGACACCATGTTTCGTCCTCGTTCGACCAGGATATTGTAAAAGGTTTCCGGCACATCACTTTTTCCTCCGGGTCTGGCATAAACCACCGTAAAGGTTGTAGAAGATTGATAAAGCTGCTCTAGGAGCTGCATTTGAGGAGGATCAAGTCCAAGACGAGCAGTGGAGAATGAAAGTGAGTAAAAAGCCACGACTCGTGGGGGCTGAACAACGGCCACTGGTGGGTCGTCGTCCAAAGCTGCTATGAAAGAGCAGGGCGGCTGTTCATCATTTTCATCCACCTAAGTATATTGACGACTTCGTCATTGATGTCGCCTGTTTTCAACACAGGGGTGATGTTCTTGTTTTTGTTTTTCAATCGAAAGATGAGCGAACAAGATGAGAGATGATGGTCGTCTGTTTTTGTTTTCACTTTTTTGTCAACAAGAATAAGAAGGTCGTGATATCGTGCGTAGCATCCTGAAATAAGTCGTATTGTCGTACTGGACTTTTTTCCTTCGCGCTTTTCCTTTTCTTCTTGTCGTGGTAAAAATAAAGTTGTACGGGTCGGATTTTCCTTTGTGCCTTTTCTTTGTTTCTGAGTCGCAGTAGAAATAGAATGTAAGAAAAGACTAACTTTAAGAAACCGAAAAACCCGACTAAGCGGGCACATACGTCATTGACCTTTTTAGTGCTTTGCTGGAAACACACTGGACCCATCCTTTCTTTGTTTGCCCGCTGGTTGGCTCAAGGTGCCAATGAGTATACGAAATCTTTCGTGTAAGACTTTCCGTGATTCACATTCTGACTATTGGAAGAATTGAAAATACAACACGCATGGGATTCCGCAGTTCTCGCCGCCAGCAAGACTGTTGCTCGAACTGAATCCAGAGCGAATCGGTCGCATTGCAGGACGTGAGAAGAGCGACTTCTGATCCCGACAGACCTATTTTCGACAGTGGTAGCGTCGATTTAGGTTCACGATTCTCCGCAACCACAACAATCGAGCCCAAATTTGCAGACGACAAGAACTCCGCCCACCAACGGTGGATGAGTAAACGAGTGCGGCCAGCAGATAGCAGCGACTCCGACGCGGCGATGAATACGGCAATGAACGGATTCGCGAATGGAGCCGAGGAAGTGGCAGCCACACAGGAAAGAGCAGGGCGGCTGTTCATCATTTTCATCCACCTATATGAAGAGGGCGGCACCTCCATCTCGTAAAAAATCCATGCACTACGATCTGGTTCTCTGATCTTGAAGGAAAATAATCTGTTGCTCGTGCTCCCTCGTGCTGATGAATAAGTGGCACACCATGTCGGTACAATGTAAATTCGGGAAAAAAGAGAATCGGTTAACTGCATCTGCAGCTACCTAGTATACATGATTTAGAAAAATTACGACAGATGGCACATCTTCGAAGAATCGTGGAAGATGTTTTGATCCAAAATTGCTCCTACACAAGATCAAGATTGCACCAGATCCAAAGCTGTAGTTGTGTCAAGGATGTTGAACAGCCCAAAAGCTGCCACTGCTTCGGTTCAAATTGAAGACTGATCACGCTATATTGAAGGACGAGTCTGAGATCCTGATGATAATTGAAAAAAAACCGCCGCTTCTGTGCGAAAATGCCCTTGCTGCACACCAGCCGGGTGGTCTCTTCTGCGCTCGGTCTCCTCTGTTTCATTTTGGAAAAAGCACATTCCTATATTGACAGTTTTTGAGAAAAACAAAGTTCGCAAGCTCTACTACTACTACTTCCGTGTCGTTTCGGCACTGCTTGTTTTGGATTGCAATCTATGAAAAGAGAAGAGGACTTGTGAAGCAACATACTTAAATCTTCGGAGAACTCTAAATCAAAGTTTAGTTCGTCGCTTAAACCCTAAACCTAAAACTAAAACAACTTCGGCTGAAACCTAAACCCTTTACCCTAAAGTAGTACTACGACCCATTTTTTTATAAATTTGTGCTGGAGTTGTATGTCAAATTTTTATTTATACGTAAAGAAGAATTCATTCCGCGATTTTTCTTCGACTTGCTGGTTGTAGGTACAACTTATTATACTTGTTTTTATCGGGACTACAAAACAAATCATGACAAAAATGTCGTTGTCCTGGACCTGGTCCAGTTTTGCTCTGCTGACCCTTCTCGGGTCTTTGGCCAACAATTGTTCTGAGGTTTTCCTTCTCCCTGTCGTTGGCTTTGCAAGAAGGGGACACAGCAGCAAGAAGCGAGCCACCTCCAGGGCCCCCCGAGTTGTACTATCTTCAAAACAAGACGCAGCAAATATGGATGTGTCAGAGTTGAAATCGACAAAGTTGAAATAACTTGTAATGTATAAAATGCGATACAGAAAGTGATTCTATTGCAGAGGACGCAAGGGAGGCAGATTATAGTCCTGGTAAGGGTCAAAAGTTGGACTGCTGACTAGCATGACAGAAGGCAGCTCTTTTGCCCTAAACCGCATGACAGACTCGCTTCCAGGACCGGGAAAATTTGTCATGCGCCGACTACAAACTGCAGGTCTAACTGGCATCCATTTTATGCATGACAAATTATTTCAACTTTGTCGATTTCAAACCTGACACTCCCATAGCAAATGCGGTTCAAAAAATGGCAGAACTCGCCAAGCAGAAATATTGTGAGGAAAAATCCCCCCTCCCCATACTGAAAAGGCATGCCCCTAAAAATTTGTGATGCTGATTTGTGACCACACTCTCTTGCAAGGGGGCAAATCAAAAGAATCCGCCGTGTTATACAGGCATTTCGTAATGCTGTTACGACTACATGACAGGCCTCTGCTATGCTAAGCACCTACGCCAAAACACCCCTGCACAGGCTTAGGCTTTGCCTGTAGTGCCTCACTGCAAGACAGATGCGATTTGTGTACACAAATCCCGCGTCACAGATTTCCGTTTTGATATGGGGAGGGGGGATTTTTCCTTTTGATAAGAAAGCCGAGTGCTTTCGAACGGCGGGGGCGATCCAAATTGACTGCCACAGTCTGACACAAGGCACAAGCTGGGATCAAACGCTAAATGAGATGATGCATCCTACTGCTCCTGCGCAAGCTGAGATCGGCTTTCTGGAGACGCCAAAAGGGAAGAAAAGCGCAGACGGACAACCTCGATACAGCCTAGATCAGAAAAAACGAATTATGGAGAAACTGATGGGAACAATCGGGCACAATTTATTTCCTCAGGAAGATGACAGTAGCGTCGCTGTATTTCTGACGCCGCTGATCCAGCACCACATCCTACCAAACTTGCCTCGACCGATCACAGCAGGTACCGATTTGAGTATGGACACCCTTCTTTGGCCCGTGTTTGGTCGACGAAACATTCCTGGTGCAGTTCTACCTGATGGATCGCCAACGCTTCCGATGCGCTGGTCAGTCCGAGCCTTCGACGCTGGTAGCCGGTGCTTGCGGGAGCGTTACCAATTTTGGAACAAAGGGTGCAATGATGTTTTGTATGGCCACCGAAAGGATAGCGGAGAGGGAGACTACGAACGGCACGAGGGGGCCCAAAAGGTTTTTTTTGAAACGGACGCAACATTTTACCCGAGGGTAAAGCAGACTTTGTCGCGCGTCAAGCAGGTGAAAAACTTCTTTCGCGAAGAAATGCGCCCGTATATGAAGCAGAAGCAGGCGGCTTTGGTCGCCGTGCAGCAGCAGGCGGGCGGCACCAGCGGGACGAGTGGTCAGCAGCAGCCAATGCGTATGCATTGCAAAAGTTAAATCGTACTAGCTCTAGTAGTAATCGCAATTAAAATTTAAGTTATACGTCGCCTATGCATTAGCGCAGCATGACATCAAATGCAATTTGCCATGCTGATTCGGCTTTGTGAGGCGATCCGTTTTGCATGATCGATTGAGGAGCCAATTAGTACGAGTACGATACTTGTTTTGCAATGCATAATATTGCGGCAGAGTGGATTTGGGACGCTGGGGGCGACTGCGACAGACAGCGATGAGAGCTCGACCGACGAGTCGCCGAGCGGGAACGACAGCACGGCAGAGCAACAGGGGCGGGCGTCTCGTCGTTCTCTATGCATTGCAAAAGTATCGTATTCGTATAAATACAATACAAGTTTCTGCAGCGTGAGAAATAAAATTTGTAATGCAGATTTAGCTTAAGAAAGGGATTTGTAATGCATGATTGCAATACGAATACGATACTCTTGCACAGGATATTCTCCTCGACGTCGTCCCGACGGGAAGATGAAAGGGATGAACAAGAAGTATGGAAGTGTCAGGTTTGAAATCGACAAAGTTGAAAAGATTTGTCATGCATAAAATCGATACCAGTTGGAGGCCCAATTTCCAAGCGACGCATGACAAATTTTCCGAGCACCGGAAACCAATTGATCATGCTGTTTCGGCGCAGACGACTGCTTTTGTCATGCTACTTTAGCAGCTCTATTTCAAAACTAGGCAGGCTGACAGTCGGCCTCACTTGCTATCCCGGCAAGACAGGCATTTCATGCCTTGCATTTTATGCATGAAATTTCATTTCAACTTTGTTGATTTCAAACCTGACGCTTCCACAAGAAGAAGCGAAATGTTAAGCGTACGGCCGTGCTGACCGCGGCCCTAGAACTAGCAGAGGACGCTGGGGTGGGAAAAGATGACGAAGTGTATACCTTGCTCAATGCCGCGATCGCGAGGAACCAAGAGGAAGCCGTGGCGGCGAAAAGAGCTTCTCTCATCTATCACAAGGAAAAATCCCCCCTCCCCATATCAAAAGGAAGTTTCTGATGCTGGATTTGCGTACACAGATCAGGTTTGTCTTGCAGTAGAGGGCTGCAGGATCCTGCCAAGCCTGAGTAGAGAGGTGTTGGCCTAGGCGCTTAGCACGAGAAACGTCTATGCTGTAGGCCCAACACCATCACTAGAACCCGCCTGCATAATACAACAGAGTCTGTGGAGTTGTCTTCTTGCAAGACAGACGTGGTTTGTGGTCTCAAATCAGCAACGCAAATTTTCGGAAACATACATCTTCGATATGGGGAGGGGGGATTTTTCCTCTCAATATCATCGCCCCAACGGGCAGGGCCAATTCCGCGGCAAGCGACTGGTTGCGCAGCGACCTTAAGGAACTGTCCCTGTGCACGAATGACGAGCTTAACAAGGAACTACTTGTGAAGCTACTCGGCTTCGGGGAGGATAAAGTGGAGGACCTCGTGGCTTCGTGTGGAATGCCGAAGGTGCTCCTGGGCGTATCAAATGCAAATATGTAGTCGTCTGGGGTATCTGGTGGATCACTGCGCGTTGTGATGCACGACCAGAGACTGGTGCTGTGTAGCCCAGAAAAATCATAATCAGAGTCTTGCATGGTCAGCAGAAAGTGCGCCCTTTTTGTTTTTGTCGAAGGGTATATTAGGGATTCCTCCTGCAGCAGGTCCCTAGGCATGGAAAAGTCGTCTACTCCGACGTGCATCTTGATGTCATTCTCTGTATACATTCAATTTCTTTTTCTTCCAGCTCTCCTTGAAGGTCCGAAAATAAATTAATGCATAGCAAGTATCTGCAAGAAGAACGGCATGCTTCCACCAGACGGCCGGCCAGGAGATGACATATTTGCGGCGCATACGGTGCGGAGAAGTACCGTCCGAGGGTGGTGCGCACGCATCTCGTATCAAATGCGTCTGGAAATTTGTGATGCAAGGAAGGGAGTAGTGCGCTCACTGTAATGCGCTGCCAAGCATGACAAGTTTTTTGCATGGTTCTGAGTTCCGTACTCTGCGTGAGAAACTGCGTCTTTGCATGACAGGGAGCAGCAGCTCTTCGCGGCCACGCAATACAGAGCTCAGAGTCATGCCAGACTAGCGTGACAAATCTCGGAATCTCCCAGACCCAGACACTTTTGCAATGCATATGTCGCGGACATATGGACCCGGCCGCAGGAAATCACAGAAGATAATATGCCGGAAGATATCGCAAGAAAAAAGTGTTACAGTATACCCACTGTGTTGCAAGACCGGCAAGACAGACAACCTTTCTCATGCAGGAAATACTTGGGAGCCTCGTTTCCTTGGTGTTTTCCTTTATGATCTTCGCACTGCAAGCTTTCTCTGCCACAAAGAGAAAATCTGTGACGCAGAAACTCCAACACATGTGTAACTGTAGCACGATTATTTTCTCGTGATAGAAGCAGAGTCATGGGGAGCAGCTGCGTTTCTCCAAATATGCTGGGAGTTGTGCCAGGGTCCAAATCGACAAAGTTGAAATAGTAGTTTGTCATCCATAAAAATGAAGCTGCACAAGGACCATGAAGCCTCAAAATAATTAAAATACCTGTATTGGAAGGCACGTGGCATCAAGTGAGGCCGACTACAAGCCTTTTTGGGCATGGGCTTGGTGGAGAGTGAGCTGCTAAATAGCACGGCAGAGGTGGAGGCTACTTTTAATATTGCCCAAACAGGACGACATGAAACTCGATTCCGGCACTCGGAAAATTTGGCATGCGCCATTTGGGATGAAGAACTCTCCTTCCAACTGGCGTTGGTTTTGTGCTGCGCGGTGACAAGTCATTTCGTCCTCAACTTACTTTGTCGATTTCGGAATCGTCCTGACTCTTGCATAGGGCACGGGGCGAATCCATGACACGGTGTACCAGTACGGGCTAGCAGAGCTGGAAGAAATGCACGAATATCAACTGCAAAAATGTCTGGGTCTGGAAGATTGCCAGGTCTGTCATGCATATTTTGCATGGCCCATGATGTCTGTGATGCATGCCCGAGCATCACAGATCTTTAGAGGACTTTGTGATGCCTCTATCGCATGAGAAATACTTACAACCCTCGCCGCATAGCACAAACTGGAGTCCTCTCGCTGGTCGTGCAATACACATTTTTTCAGAATCCAGAGACAGCATTACAAGTTTAGAATCACTTCCAGACCCAGACACGTTTACAGTTGATAACGAAAAAACTGAGGCATTTTTACGCGAAAGGGAGCCGAAGTTTAAAGAAGAAGTTGAAGTGGCGAAAATCAGGTGGACGGAGTTTAAAGACCAGCTCTCCAATATGGAAGCGTCAGGATTGAAATCGTCAAAGTTGAAATAGTTTGCGATGCATAAAATGCTAGACGCAAAGCGCCTGTCTTGCAGAGCAGGCAACTGAGGCCGATTATAAGCCTGGTTGGGGTGTGAGATAGAGCTGCTAAAATAGCATGACAAAAGCAGTCTTTTTTGCTTAAACAGCATGACAAATTGGGTTTCCATGCTGCCAAAATTTGTCATGCGCCACTTGCAAACTGGGCTCCAGCTGGTTGTATCGCTTTTTTGCATATACAGATTATTTCAGCTTTGACGATTTCAATCCTGACGCTTCCATATCCAAGCGGTGGACGCGGATGGCCGCACAGCACACGAATCCCTGGTGGAATGAAAAATTACTAGAGAAACTTCTCAAGATCGAGGTCGAAAAGGAAATCGAACATGAGGATAAGGATGAAGATGATCCTGATCTACTTGATGTTCCTCGAGAGCAAGAAATAGAGAAAACCAAAACAGAATCTTCAGCGCAGCGAGGGCCGCCGACCTCCGCCTCCCGGGGAAGATCTTCATCATACCTGCATTTTTTTAAGAAAGAAGTGAAGCATGTAGTGCGTGTGGATCGGTGGACTAGGACCACCTCCAAAGCAGGAGATCAAAAAGAACGGGCGCCCGGTTATTTATTGCATTCTCTCGGTGCTGATCCAAGCGTAGTCGGGCCGTTCGTTCCGAAGATCTTTGGCGCCTTGGGGTTTGCGAATCCAAAACTACTGTACGACGAAATATTTCGGACGCAAATAAACAGAAATAAAAGGAATTTGGCCGAGCTGCTGCAGCAAGCACTTAACGCTATCCGGGCCCGCAACGCGCTCGGTGTGCGGCTCGTATCAACATGAAAATTGCCCCACGAGGACTCCGGAAGAGGTGGACTGGACAGTTTGTATTGCATTTGCAAACAGATAATTTCCAGACGCAGCATAAACTTTTTGACTTTCAAGATTTTTTTTTTATCAGCATGAAGCAAGGGAGAAAGCGACGCATCTTGATGCGGCATCTAGGCCAGTTGCGCCACTTCATGGCGGCGTGCAGCAAAGACTTTCGCTAATCTGGATTTTTAAATCATTTGTCATTACTTGTACAAGAACATCATGCATATCCAAGGTGCTACTTATTTTTACATGCTTGCATTTTTTTTGCAAAAGCTCGCACTTCCACAAAAAAAAATGCAAGCGCTTTCACATCACGATCACTCGGCGATCATCTTCGTGGGGGCACCTTTCCATTTGATAGCTCACGCGGACAATTTTGGAACCAGCTGCGACCATTGTGAAGGAGGAAAAGTTCAGCTTGAGCATCAAAAAAGACATGGTGAAGTTTTTGAGATTTCTGCTGAGAGCAGTGGATGACGAAATTCAGAGTGCAAAGGAAAAGGCGGAGCTTCCAGGTATCAAATGCAAAAATGTCTGGGTCTGGAAGACTGTAAGCTTGTCATGCAGGTTTTCGATGACCCCTGAGGTCTGGAATGCGGGGGCTAGCATAACAGACTCTGTGAGGTCTCTGTCATGCCTCTCCTGCATGGGAAACTCCCTCCCAACTTGGTCGAAAGGGGCTAGCTTTTGGCACTCATGCAACACAGATTTTTTCATGATTCAGATTTAGCATCACAAGTTGCAATCTTCCAGACCCAGGCACTTTTGCAATCCATACCAGAGGCGGGGACACAACAAGAGCAACAGAAACGCGAAGCCGAGCTGCAATTCTTACACTGGATCAAAAAAGACCGGCTCCAGCTCTTCCTGGTATGACCTGAAAATTTTCACCATTTTTCCCAACATGATCCTCCAATTTGATCGTGCCACGCAACAATAAAACACGGAGTTGTACTACGATTTATTACGAGCGACATCTTCGACAACGAATGAATATATTATATTCACGTCGTTGTACAACTTCTAGAAGCGTCTGCTCAGTTGAAGATGATCTTTTTATTTTTTGTTATGCGAATTATATTCCATGTATGGGGCCTTTGGTAATAAATTTTCAGGGTCTATACCTGAATGCACAAAACAAGGAAGTGCCGGCATTCGGCCCCTTGACCACGAAAGAACAGTTTGACCAGCTCGCGACGCAGCTTATCTTTGGGGAAAACGTCTCCGCCCTAGAGTTGTGGTCATGCAGATTACGACGTAATCTGCATACATGTTGACGGGAGGATTCGGAATGCGCATGGTCCCGCCCATGAGAGGCATTTTTTCCGATCTTCGTGTTTTGAAATTTGTAACGCTGATGTAAACAGGATCAACAGCAGATGGCTTTGCAATGCGGTCGCACTTTATTTTGCGAATACAGTGCACGAGAAGACAGAGAGGAACTTGTTGTCACGCTCGACTCCCAGATAAACTTCTTGATATATATCTGTAGCGAACTTCCCTTCTTGATTATGGGCACGACCAGGTGGGGACGTTTTTAGCCCGGATAAAAATGCGCCTGGATTTTCTTTTTGGAACTGGGGACACGTACGAAACGCCTGCTATGGATTGCAAAAATGTCTGGGGCTGGAAGGTTGGAACTTGTGACGCTAACTTTGGACTCTAAAAAATTCTGTATTGCATGACCAGCAGGAGGAGTCCGGTTTGTGCTACGCGTGGAGGGCATTTGTCATGCGGAGTAGGCATCAGGAAGGCCTCTAAAAATCTGTGATGCTACGGCTTCCATGACAGACATTCTGTGTCATGCAAAAACAGCATAACAAATTTCGGATTCTTCCAGACCCAGACATTTTTACATTTGATACCTGCCGAAGAGACTCCATTTCACATACCAGCCTGGCAGAAGCCGTTTTCCCGGATCATTGGCGCAGAAGCAAAAGTATGCATTGCAAAAGTATCGTATTCGTATAAATGCAATACAAGTTGTTTCTGCAGCATGAGAAATAAAATTTGTAAATGCAGATTTGGCTTAAGAAAGGGATTTGTAATGCATGATTGCAATACGAATACGATACTTTTGCACAGGATAATAAGCAACAGAAGCATGATGATCACCACTAGTCAACAAATTTTTGACCAGTAGTGCTCATCGATATCTTCAATCTAAAGAACCCACCCCTGATTATTTGGTGCTGTGCCACCGTGTAGTTGTACTCCAAGTACTTGGCCGCAACAAAAATAAAACTATAGGGCTTTCAAAAATTATGCTGAGAAGACAGAAGTGAGCTAGTAGTCTGACGATCGGAACCCGAACGCCGGGAAAATATGGGATATTTACTAACCACGACGATCGAGAAGACGAAGGCTTCTTTGGAACACCACAAACGCAAAAGAACACATGGATTTTTATCTCGACGCTACATCAGGTGTTGACATCTTCAGGCTGTCATTTAGTTGTTTTCGTCGGTGTTCATCTCGCCGTTGGTAACGGATAGCTCTAATAATCGCAAGTCTTCAACCAGAGGGAGATAGCTCAATCCCGCCGAGCGATCATCCAACGGGTGATCCGTCTGCGGTAACTGTGTCAAATATCTCCTGGTCCTCGCCGTCCTCTCACAAAGGCGACGAGGGATAGTTGTGTGTTAGTGATGTTATCGGGCAGCTAGTAGAAGTCGACTTTAACTGATTTGTCGAAAAGGAAAGTGATCGGTCTGAAGGAACTTGGGATCAAAAATTCGTGTACCTGAAAAACGAAGAACTGCGGCCGATGATCCGAAATCTTTTTTCTGTCCTGGTCAAATGAAAGAAAATCTATTATTTAACTTGAAGATGATGAGGGCCCACATTTCTTTGTATCGGGCTCCTGTTCATCGGTGTCGGTCGGTAATAAACCCAGTTATGTCAGCTCCTCCTGTATTGCATCGGACGAAAAAATTTTCTTCCCGCGGCAATGAAAAGACGTCCTCTAAATCGAGAGAAGATCCCCTCCCGCGGAAGAAACAAGTCAGGCCTTCAACTTCCACTTGTTTCTGCCTGGGTATACAACAAATCAAAGCGCCCAGCATAAGTACTAGTCGCTTGTTGAAAATTGCAAACTGCAACTTGGATTTTTCAAATTCTATAACTCAGCAGGTTAACTTGTGCGTTTTGACATCAACAATTTGCTCTGTTTTCAGCAATCATTCTAATTTTAAACTTGTGCCCTAATTTTTATTTTGTGCCCCACCTTTTTGTTTTGTGCCCTAATTGTTTTGTGCCCTAATTGTTTTGTGCGCTAATTGTTTTGTGTCCTAATTGTTTTGTGCCCTAATTGTTTTGTGCCCTCATTGTTTTGTTTGCCAAACGGAAATAGCACGCGAAGCCCGCGCGCCCCCATGCACATTGATTGATCTTATATCGATCATCATTCGAAACAAGAGCTTCGAGAGATACATAGCCACAAGTTGTCACAACATAGTAGGTGCGTCTTGATTTTTTCCTTCAACCCTAAACCCTAAACCTAAGTCCAAGTATATTAAAATTAGCTAAGATTACTATCATTTCCCCATTCATTGTGTGCAATACCGAAACTGAAGGAACAAAATAAATATTCAGCCTGCTGATAGCCATTGTCGTTCGATCTGCGCTATCATGGCGCCTGATCTCGTTTCGTCGTCTCGTATCCCTCGTGCTCCTGTACGACCAGGAGGAGGACACGCAAGAACTCCGCTCTGCTTCTCGGCTGGGCTTGCCCTTTTATTTGCCGTACGCCTGCAGCTCTTGTTCGATGCAGGAGCTGCCCCGCTGGTCCACCTCGCAATGGGGCTCCAGGGTGGAGGACGAAAAGCACAAAGAACGAACAACCCGAATGGGGCGAGCAGGTCGGCGCCGGACATCATGGAAAGTGTGAAGATGACTGCGTACTGCTGGCGGCTTGCAGCTGAGGTGCAGCTGACCTGTCACGAGCAGAGCACTTCATTTGACGCGAATGTCGAACGCGAGGCCAAGTTGGCTAAAGTCCGGGATCTCTCGAAAGCAATGTCGATTAAGGAAAAGGTGGCCCGCGTAACAAGAGCAGCGGAGATTGTAAGTAACCGTATGCAGGACGCAATGGCTTCGAGCGGAGTCCTCGAGACGATGCAAAAGCAAATTGACGATGGCACACTGAAAACGTTATCCGCAGTGAAAAGGGAGAAGCAGTTTCCCGCCAGAGTGTGGGACTGGTGGCTGAGCCAAAAGAGCGAAAAGCTATGGAGTAGAGTTTTGCTCGTTCGGGCAGGCGCGCGTTGCTTTGGCGCGAGAAAGCAGCTGCGGCAGTCGACCTACCAAGGCAGAGACGTTTCGTGCGAGGAGGAGCTGTACGGACCAGGGGCGGCCGCACGACGAAGAACTAGCAGCGATGATGCTGCGAAATTGAAAGCCCAAATCGATCACGATTATGCGGTTGGCAAGTTCACGGACGACGGGTTGGTGGAATTGCTGACCACTGCCGACAAAGCCAGCAAGAAGTTCGATCAACAGTACAAGCAAAAAGTGTCCTCGAATCGGCACCTGTTCAAAAACTTGGATGCCGCACCTGGAGCTGCAGGAGGTGGCGTCCCTTTAGCTCAAGCTCGTGGTGCGAAACAGCAGGGGGCGGGCGCGACCGCCTGGGATGCTTTCAGCCCCACTGAAGAGGACGAGGAAACAAGCGAGGACGGAGGCTCAACCACTGCGTCGAACGACGAACAAGGGGGGCGGCCGTCTTACTCCGGCGCCGGTCCGCGTGGTGGGGGAGGGAATCGTGAAGAACGGCGCGGGCGCAGGACTAGAAAAGCAGAGCAACGCAGAGAGAGACTGCTCGAGAAAGCGAAGGCCCTCGCCGCGGAAGCAGAAGAGCGGGATCTGGAGGCGCTGCTGGGTCAGTTGTCTCAGGACGGGGATGAGGAGTACAAGCAGGCACTTGATCAGGCCCTGCAGCGGCCGGAGTTGGTCCCTGCGTCGGTTACAGCAGCACCGAAACGCCCTGGAAGAGCAAGAGGCACCGGCGCGCACGCGACCACCGCAGGCTCTGACGCCCGCCTGGACCGTGATATCCCTAGCCCCGCTGCTGCTCTCGCTGCGATCTCACGTCGGGTGCAACAGATTCGACGGCGGAGTGCGAGTGGACGAGGAATGGTCGACGCAGAGCTTGTCTTGGACGTGTTCATTGCCTCGCTCGGAACGCTGTGCAGAGACGTATATGCTGGCCTGCCGTATTTCCGTGCGGAGCGGATGGACATGATGAGCCTATATTTTTCTGGAGTGCTTTCCCTCAACGAGGTATGACAGTGCACAACTACTCCTCCCCGTCACAATTACTATCTATTATATTCATGCGAAAAAAGAGGTCTACAGAGGATAGAAGAGAGGTGGCCGAGAGGTCAAAAAGAGGTGAAAAGAGGTCAAAAAGAGGTCCACAGAGGTGGAGAGGTGGCGCGGGAGGTCATTCGTGAGGGTGGCCGAGAGGTGGCGCGAGTATAGCCAGCCGAACCGGTCGCCCTAAAGCCGCGCCTATGGGGCCCGGAGGTGGCCGAGAGGGTCCAGAGAGGGTAAGCGAGAGGGGGACAGAGGTGCCGAGAGGTTGCGCGAATAAGGGCGAACCTCTCGCGCTCCCCCTGGGCCACCTCTCGGCCACCTCTGTAGACCTCTACCAGCGAGTATAGCCGGATTATTAGCAACACCTCGCGGGAGAGGTCAGAAAGAGGGTCTGCGAGAGGGGTAGAAAAACCCGAATCCGCCCGGTACGAGGCTGATTCTTTTGTGGCCTTTTCATGCATAGGCCCGAACCCTCTCGCGCACCCTCTCTCGCCACCCTTCTCGCGCCACCCTCTCGCGCAACCCTCTCGCGCCACCCTCCCGCGCCGGGCGGCTTCTGTTCGCCCCCGCCCAGTGTCCTTTGCAGCTGCTCCCGCGCAGAGCGCCCACAGGCGCGGGAAGCGCGCAGGTGGTCCTGCGGGTTGGCGCCGCGCAAACAAGCGGCAGGACCCCAGTATGTTTCATTATGCATATTTATTAGGCCTGTGGCATTGTGGCCCGATCCGCAAATAGTCCTGCCCCGCCCCAACAGCCTTGCGCCCCGGCGTCAGCCGGGGCATGGCTGGTTTTTCATGATGTAAAATATTACCCAGTCCACCGCTTGGCTGCCTCTTGGCACTGTTTGCATGACAAGTTCTGGTAGCCCAAATAGCACTATACTCAAGTGCAAATTTGTCATGCAAAACCGGCACTCTTGCTGATGCTTGTGCTGCCGTTGATGCTATACAAATGAGGGGGAGGGGGGGTTGTGCACTGTTATACGAACATTTGCTGAAGGTGCTCTGCCCGGGGCCCCAGTACTACAGTAAAAAATGCCCCGACCCCCAAAGTTGCAAAAAGTTGTGATGCGAAGTTTCCAAATGTTGAAAACTTTTTGTCATGCATGAAAGGAGTATGAATCTTTCTGATGCAGAGTCTAGGCGCGCGCGCGTAAGTGAATCGCATCGCTTGCATGACAAGCGCCGCTCTTGCTGGGATCGTTTGCAATACAGTCTTTTGCTATTCACGATTGGAAATCTGTGACGCTGATAGATGCAAAAGGGCGAATCATTCGCCCGGCGAATGTTTCAACATCTGGAAGTGTTTGCAATGCAAATGCTCCTAAGTCCGGGTTTTGGGGGCGTTTTTCATGGTAATACCCAGCTTGAGCGGTCCAAGACCCAGTACATGAGTTCCTATGAAAAAAATGTCGAAGTCGACGGGACCACCTATAATCCGGCCATGTCGACCAGAAAGAACGAGAGTTATGATATTATGTCCGACAGCTTGCTGGTGAAGAGATTTCTTCTGCAGTCGAAGACGAATGGGTCGCTATGAGAGCGCACAACTCCGCCTCGTTCCTATTTCTCTTCATGCAAAACACCAATTCCCCAACATACTTACCACTATTGCGCAGCGGGCGCATGATCTCCTGTCGTTATTATGTAAGTTGACAAGCTCTTGCTCTTGTGTATGTTCTTCTGGTGGAATCCCAAATAGCACTGCACTCCTGTGCAAATTTGATGTTAGGGAAAACCTGCATAATTTTCGACTGGCTCGCACACGCACTTGTATAAAAATTGTTGCTCAACATCATCATGTGCATCCTCTCGTGTATGACATACACATGATGAGTGGCGGGACGTCGATAGGGAGTTGTGCATGCTCATAGTAGTCGCAATTAATGCTTCCTGAGGGTACCGAGGCGCGGGCCGATCTTCAAAACTTGAAAAAAATAGAAAACTGGCTGTCGGAGCACAAGCTCATGCTGTCGGAGCTGCTTTCCACAGAATATGCGAGACGCACCCGATATGGATGTGTCAGAATCGAAATCGACAAAATCGAAAAACTTGTGATGCGTGAAATGTAGGGCACGGCTGAAGGCCGGTATTGGGGAGCAGGCAAATGAGCCCGATTGTCAGCCTGTTTAGGGGTATGCACTGTGCTTGCAGAATAGCATGACAGGAGCAGTCTTCTTTGTCCAAACAGCATGACAGACTGGATTTCGGTGCTCCCGAAGTTTGTCATGCGCCGCCACTCGGAAACTGAGGCTCCAACTGCGGTATCGAATTTCTGCATCACAAGTTTTTCGATGTTGGCAATTTCGATTCTGACACTTCCATACCCGAGGAGCGGTGTACATGTGGGGTATAGAGCAGGCCACAAGAATGAAGAAAGCGGCGGACTTAATATACGTTTCCGAGGTTGAGGCTGCCCCCGCGCCTGACTTCCTCAAGGGCCTTATCGCACCGGATCTGCAAAATCGGTGGACGGCCCTTCTGGACGCAATCATTGAACTGTGGCAGCAAGAGCTGAGGAAGGCTTACGCGCCCGAAGATCGGTTCGGTGGTCCATCAGGGCAGGCTCGGGAGCGGGTCGGGATTTTGAAGGAGCTAGGTCGACTCGTAGCGGAAAGCCATGGGAAGGGTTTCTCTGAACGGATAGACGACCTTCGAAACAAGGTCACCGGCGAAAACTTTGGCCACTTCCCCGACGGGGAGCACGTTGCGCGGCTCAGTGAGACAACCACGAGGGACTTAGTATGGCTAAAAAGGCGGTGGGAGAGTTGGCTCCGCGAGAAGGAGAATAGAAAGCTGACAAGCAACCACGCGACACAACGAACGTTCGTCAAGGTGGTGAGACAGATACAGGCGGACATCTTATTCGCTGGAGAGCCTCGGGCGGGACGCGAACCCCCAGAGCTCGAGCAGCTCGGGGACGACCAAAAAGCCCAGACAGCTCGACTCTCCAGTGGCGAAGCTCTGATACGAGCGTGCAAAATGCAAAACCGGACAACCTCAATAGAAAAGCTCTGTCGTTGTTTGAGCAAAAAGAAAACTTTCATTTTCGGACGTATTTGCTGGGACCAGCTGCCCCTTCTCCTTATTTCGGATTTAGGTTGTCCGGTTTGCATTTTGCACGTTCATAAGGTATGGGGCGACGACGAGGTGCCACAGGTTAAACGACCGTGCCCGCGGCCGATTTTTTCGTACCTGAAAGATGAAAGTTAGTATGAAGCCAAGGGCCAAACAAGAAAGTGACGCTGTTTTGTTTCGGAGATGATTGAACAAAGCCCGCCTGAGCAGCAGGGCGATCAACATGCATTTATGTTGCTGCACTACTTTGCACGACATGAATTAATCCTGTCACAGGCCGGCAGAACATCCATTATTTCAGCAACACTTTACGAAGGCGAGCACGGGCATGATCGGGATTGTTGCGCGAGGGGGGGGGGGGGAGATGGAGAAGGTTGTTCCCCATAAGAATTTTTATTTTTACCACGCAAATAAAATTTAAATTTTTTACCTGTAGTCCGTGAAACACGATGTACGAACAAGTAGAACTACTATATTAACGCAAAAATTTGTATAAAGCTACATTATAGCTGCAGCCTGATCGAATAAAGTGTGCGCTCACGAATCTTCCGGAGATGTTGAGAGCGACTTTCTTTGAACAAAGCAGCAAAAACTCAACGTCGCAGCGAGAAAAATGAGTGTGGTCCCACACCCTAGGTATGTTGTAGTTGTGACGCAACAAAAAAAAGTAGCTGTAGGGATTTCAAAAATTATGTTGAGAAGACACAAGTAAGCTAGTAGTCTGACGAGCGGAACCCGAACGCCGGAAACATATTATGGGATATTTACTAACCACGACGATCGAGAAGACGAAGGCTTGCTTGGAACACCACAAACGCAAAAGAACACATGGATTTTTTTATCTCGACACTGTAGGTGACAAGACATCAGGCTGTCATTTACTTGTTTCCGTCGGTGTTCATCTCGTCGTTCTTGGGAAAGGATAAAAAGCTCTACCACTACCCGCAAGTGGTCAACCAAAAACTGTGGAGGAGAACGGTCGGGAGAGGATCTGCCTCACATCCCCGGCGCAGGATCTTGGCCACAAGTACCAACAGGTTGTAGGCTCCACACAGAGCAGCAAGATCTTCCGCAGCGTCGCAAGAACAGTTGCAAAGATGAGACTCGGAATGCAACAAGATCAAGATCTCTGTCGTCCGACTTTCTTCGAAGTTGTGATCTTGATCATGATCATGGTTTACGTTTACCTTTACAGCTTCTACTGTTTCTTGGTCGAATGTTGGTACAACTCAGATAGCCAACTACAAAAAAATGCGTTTCGATTAACTTCATGTGTCTGTCGTGTGAAGGTTTCGGGACGATGCATACGTGTGGAACTGGAAGTGGAACGCGTTGCCTAGCTTCCTTGCCGGCATTTTTCGTCTACTACCAGTCTCCAACCACTTGCTGTCGTCCGTGTACGTTACACTTACATTGAACTCCTGAATAGAATAGATCCACCAACAGTCCGTCGGGATCATAGATTGCGACTGCCTTTGTGTGGTTGTGGTTCTTCTTCTTGTTTATTTCAGATAGATATGTATGAGAAAGTCAAAAGATGAGCTCCTCTCAACATGCTGCAACTACAGCACCAAGCCGATCCTATTCCCATCAGGAGCATTCGTGGAACACGAGTGCAGCTTTGCCTCCGAATCCTCGAGAAGGAATCTCAACAATGAATTGGGACACAAATAATAGCAACTGCATCTACCAGCAGAGCAACCTCTCCATCTCCTCAAGTGCGAACTTCTACAGTGGAACGAGTAGTACGCGGCGGAATTATGCGCGAAGAAATTCGCACTTTCCGACGTTTCCACCACCACAGCCGCAGGGATCTTTTGTTGTTCATCCGGCACAATCGACTAGTACACTTGCGGCGAACAATAGTTACAACTACCCTGCTGCAAGTAGAACTCCCTCAAATTTTTACGGGTATGGCCGACCTCCAGGGCCGTACGGGTACAATGACCATGCGGCTTCCTACTACGCGCCCCAGCAGCTGCACCGCCAGCACTACGATAGTGCCATCACTTCTGCCCCGGTGCAGTGGAACTATCAAGCTCCGATCGCTGCTGGTCGTGCACCTCATCCAGTAACTGGAGGAGCTTCGACGACGAACTACGGAGGTACGAGCAGTGAAGAGCAGAACGCTTGTCCATCTGGAAGCGCAGCGAGTTCGTGGTCGACGTCGTCCTCTTTCTGCAAGAACAACTGGAGTCACGACCACCAGAAGAAGTCCTCGCAGGCCGCAGCACACTGTGAAGATCATGAAGCAAAAGATCAACATAGACCCTGTAGTACTACGAGCGCCACGGCAGCAGGTGCAGGTGAAAATCGAAATCGAGACACAGTTGTACTAGACCAGCAAAATATAGAACAGCCACTACCCCGCCTACTTCCCGGTACAACAACAAAATCTTTTCATCATCCAACGCAGCCGCCTGCTCAGGACGCGGGCGGAGGTGCTTCTTTGCCACCACGGCCAGGCGCTCCCATCTCCAAAGCAGCTGCGCCACGACAACAGCAGGTGAAACCTGTGGAACCCGTACTGCATTATGCGGCGAGTCGTGAAGGAGCAGCCAGAGAGAAGACAACATTTGCGACTGGCGGCGTCAAAGACAAAGACGAAGACCACACCCAGCAGCAGCGACGGGTCGAGAGCGACAATGTATCCTGTGCAAAAGTATCGTACTCGTACTAATTATTGCGTTTATGCATTACAAATCTTTTTGTGAAGGCAAAGCCGCATTACAAATTCAATTTGTAATGCTAAGTCAATTTGTAATGCAATCCATACTAGTACGATGCTTTTGCATTTCATACAATGCGGACGAGGCTGATGTGCTGCACCAGCAGCAGTGTAGTGGACTTCTTTCTTCGGGGAGGTCGTGTGAGCAGGATGTGGAGAATGATCTGCAGAACACCAAAGCCAGCGGTAGGGCCTGTTATGGAAAGAAAAGAGTTTGTCACAGTCACTAACTTGCAGGTTTTGCATTACAAATTTTTATTCGCATCACAAATTTTCCTTGTATTGCAGAAACACTAGTTGTAGGGAAAAATCCCTTATGAAGTTCGGCTGTTATGCATTTTTACGCATGACAGAAAATTCTGTATTGCAAAAATGCGCATAAGTGATCGTGGCGAACTTTTTTTGTTTGACGCCTGTGCCAGAAGTTGTACTAGAAAAGTCGAAGGTTCTTGTTTTGCCAAAGCAAGCGGACGAAGTTGTACTACCAGCGCCGTCGCCTGTTCTATCCTATGCAAAAACGTCCCCACCCCATAGTCACGTTGGAATCTCTGCAACACAGGTCCAGAAGTTTTGGGAATCACGCATGACAAGTTTCTCGCTGTATTGTGGTGCTGGTTAGCAAGGGAAGCCGCATGACAAAGCCGCCCCCTTATCCTGTTTGCAGCATTACGAATGAAAAAGCACGATTGAAAGTGCCTCTCTTGGGGATGCGCATTACAAGTGTGCCTGTCCTTGCAATTCTGCATGACAACTCTGGGGAGGTAGGGACGTTTTTACTCAGGATAACTCCCAGTGCGGGTTTATTTCTGGCAGGTGAAGGAACGAAAAATACAAATAGAAATACCGAGGACACCGCGTCGAGTTCGAGTTTTTGTACCGCCACCGAAGTAAAGCAGGAGCACCACAAGAACCATCTTCGCGCTCCTGCACTTGGTCCTGCCATTCAGCTGATCGCCAGCAGCAGTAGTGCAGCTTATGCACGAAAAAAACACCATCACAATCACTTTTGCACATTTTTGCGATACAAAAATTTTTGTCATGCGCAAAAATGCATCACGGTCGAGAGTTATAGGCGATTCCCCTTCGTGAGTGTGTTTTTGCAATACAAGAAAAATTTGTCATGCGAGAAAAATTTCTGATGCAAAACCTCCTAAATCTAAACGTGGTTGTGATGGTGCTTTTTTCTTGGATGCAGCTTCTAGCTCTACTACTGCGCCCGCCCCTGTATCGACGGCCAAGGCACCATCTTGCTCGTCCGCGGGGGTGCATCAGACGGCTTCGACGTCTGCATCTACTAGAGGTGCAACGATAATATCTTCTGGTGGAATAAATGGTTCTTGCGCGACAAGTTCTTCCTCTTTGTCTTCGTCCGCCTGTAGATCTGTATATGCAACTGCCGCCTCAACTAGTACACCCGCTCTCTCGACGTCGTGGCAGGAGAGACGGGAAGCGAATTTGCGAAAATTCGAACGCAGCGACGAGACAGAGCATCAAGCTAGGAGTTTGGATTGGTCCTCTCGTCAGCACTTGTCAACACGAGGACGGGGGTCGACAGCACCAACACATAATTTTCGAAGAGGTCGGAGCATGAGCGTGGCCGCGGCCCCGATGGTGTTACACAAAAATCGCCAACGCCGCACTTCTGGCGCGACGCGACCTTACTCGCGGTTTCACGACGGGAAAGAGCAGCAGAAGAGCGAGGGTGTTCAGTCGCTCCACGAGCAAAGTAGAACTTAGTACTGATTTGGACCGACTTCAAAAATGTTAAGGAAATCGGAAAAAAATCCGCAAAAAATCCAGGCACGCCGCAAAAAATCGACTTTGTGCCGCGGCTGCTAACGTCCACAGGCGAAGCAAAGTAGCGCGAAACGAAGTCGGTCGCCCGCGTTCTCGAAGCTCGAGAATGCGCCAACTCGGTCTCACGGCAGTTTTTGCCGGTGTCCTGAGGCGTTAGGCCCCACCCTGGAGCGTCCGGGCTGCCAGAAAGATTCCCGCAGCCGGGTTGGGGGCGCCGGGTTGTCATGTTCCGCCCGGCGGGCGGTGCTCACAAAATCGATTTTGTGAGTACCCGCGGACAGATTCGATTTTGTGCGCACCCTCCGGGCACGCTTTTCGAAGATGCCCTATCCTCGGGCGGGGCCACACAATCCGCGCGTGGTCGCAAAATCGATTTTACCAACACAAAAGCCGGAAAATCCGGCAAAAGCTGCAAAATTGATTGCGTGGGGCGAAGTCGCAGAGGACGGGCCTCTGCCCGCCTTGGATCGATGTTTCGCTCGCACGCTACAGGCTTAGGGATGATCGCGAATTCCAGAACTTGCGCCCCGATGAAGTTCCGCACATTCATCGCGTTGGCCCAGCGTAGAAACCAATGAAAAACGCCCCCCGAGCTTGTGACTTACATCCGGGCCCAAGTTCTGAAAAGCCGCGGGAGCGGCATGGGCCCCGTCTGCGTGTTCTGAGCTCCGTAGAGGCGCCAGGAACAGGCTCTCGGCTGGCGCGGGGGTCGCAAAATCGATTTTGTGAACAGACAGCCCTCGGTGGGTGCCGCGGCTCAGTCCTCGACAGCCGCTGGGCGCTTGATGGGGCGCAGAGTCGGGGACTTTAGTTACTTCAGGCTCGCAGAATCGTCTGCGGGTTCAATCACCCGAGGCGCGCAAAATCGATTTTGTTGGCCCGCTCCTTGTGCGATGTCCGCGTCAGTGGTGGTGCGGGCAAAAGAGGTGGCGCGGGCCTGCTATGTGGGTAAGGCAGGTGGCTGTCCGGCTGTTTGCCAAAATCGATTTTCCAACTTCCTGAAAATCCAGAGGAGCAAGTGTTCCGGAAGTCCGCGCGTTGCTTGGACTTGCCGGGACTGCCGAAAAATCGATTTTCCGGGTTCCGGAAATTCCGGAAATTTCAAAAAGTCCGGAGTTTGCGAAAAATCCGGAATTTTCCGAAATCGAAAATCGAGATCGGGACATCAGCAAGTCCTCGAAATCGAAAATCGAGTCGGAAAATCGATTTTCTGCTTCATTGCTAAGGAGAACGGGCCAAACCTGGTCCATACCATCGGCGGAGGCAGTTGCTTACTATCCGGTTGGTAATCTGCTGCCAACTATCCGGGATGCTTACTGCTCCGGTTGCTTACTATCCGGTAGGATGGAGGGTGTTCAGTCGCTCCACGACCAAAGTAGAACCGGGGCAGCTGCGCCAGGTCGTGCCAGTACTAGCTACAAAAACCTCAACCGCGAGGACCCGCGTGTGGAGCACAGCCGAAGCCGATACAGCAACTGCTTCGATCTCAACTCCGTTACTCGTCGGGGATCGATGCAGAACCCGGTCGCGTCCGGCGGGTGGGACAACTGTATTAACTTCTCAAATGCGCCGCGTCGAGATGAAATTGAGAACTCGCACTCGCTCCAAATACCTGGCACAAATAGCAGTAGCAGCAGCAGCAGCAGCAGCTCCCAGTCGCACACGACCAGCAGTAAAGGAAACCAAGCGACGAGACAAGCGGTGTCGCAAAATTTCCAAGGCTGGGGCAGCTCGAAAAATAATGATACAACAACCACGCGGACAAAGGTCGGGGCCAGCAGTGCCTCCAAAAGTGGAGCTGCAGGATGCGATGGTGGAGTTGCCGACCACATGAAGATAAGCTGCAAAGGCGACAGTCACGGCGAGAGCAGTGCTTATCATGGTAGACGACACGACAGAAGGAGAGCAAGTACTTTTAAAGGCGGCCGCGGTGATGTTGCTGGCCGCGATGATGTTGCTGGATTAGCATCGAGTTATTACATGAACTCGACCGCATACCCATACTTCGGAGGCGGGCAGCACAGCCGCTACCAAAAAAACGAGGAGACTATGATGAACTGCGGTCAAAATCATTTTCAGCCGGCACAGTCGTGCAACGCTGGTCCAGCATCAGTTCTTGCAGCTGCGTACGATCTTTCTACTTGTTCAAACCCTTACTATTCAACAACTGGCAACAGCAGCGACACCGTAGTTGTACAAAAGCAAAACGGCAGCTACAGGCAGGAGTGGTACCAGCAGCGCCAGCAGCTTTCATCAGAAATACAAGGACTCGGTTCAGCGACTACGGTCGAGGAACTTCTAGGCTTGGATACGAAAGAATCGACGAGGGCCACAGTAGACGAGCGAGCGAATTTAAATTCGAACGCTCCTCTTTCAACATCCTCATCGAACTACACCCCGCAGGAGTGGGAAGCTTGGCTGCAGAGCCACGCGGCCTTCGCGTATCAAATACAAAAATGTCTGGGTCTGGAAGATTGTAACTTGTCATGCTAGATCTGAATCATGTATAAAATCTGTGTTCCACGATTGCCAAAAGCTGTCCACTTTGGACCTAATCGAGAGGCAGTTTCTCATGCAGAATAGGCATGATAGAACTAACGCAGAATCTGTCATGTTATGTCCTACATGCCAGACCTCATGGGTCATGCAAAATATGCATGACAAACCTGGCAATCTTCCAGACCCAGACATTTTTACATTTGATATCGCGGATTGCAATGCGATCCTGGGGGGTGGAGAACGGGAACTGGATGAACTTATCCTGTGCAAAAGTATCGTACTCGTATTGCAATCTTGCATTACAAATTTTTGTCTCAAGGTAAATCCGCATTACAAATTTTATTTCTCATGCTGAGGGAATTTGTCATGCATTTATACGAGTACGATACTTTTGCAATTCATAGAACTAGTTCAGGAACAAGCGACCTCGTCCTGCAATGTCGGCTTGATGAACCACTGCTCCCAAGGCAGTATGAAATCAAAATCTTCGGGAACTACACTGGATTTTCAGGGCAACATGTCACCCGATGAATTTGTGAAAAACTACGCACTGAAGAATGCGAGCCTACTACCGGTGAGGACGAACAATATTTTCGGGAGAACATCGACCACAACAACTTCGAAGATAGCGGATGATGAAAACAAAAAATTATCGAGCAAACAACACATCAGCGATGAAGATGTTCTGGACCCTTGCAACATTTTCGAGACAGGCACAGGAGGATTGTCAGAGGAGACAGCGAGAAATTTGAATGTTGACCTTCGTGCCGGCAATGTAGGAACAAGCAGCTGCAAGGAAGAAGATGCTGCTGGCACCTCCTCCTGCGGGACAGCCGTCAAGCCAGCACCAGAGATCATGGCCGCGGGGAGTAGTTCTTGTGACGAAGATCATGATCCACTAGAAATAACAAACGACTGTCAGATCATGTTGAGCAAAGATGATTTATTTGGAGGAGTGTCTACTTCGTCGTCAAAAAACGAGTGCGAGCTCAACATTCAGGAGCTGGCCAACTGGCTCACGGAGGTAGCGGAAGAGGACGATCAAGCATCAGCAGGAAGGGACCACAGCAGTACAAATTTGCTGTGCAACAAGGGCAAGATGGAGGTGGACCACACTGACTGTTATTTGAGAAATGATCATGCTGACCAAGCCCACGTGTTGCAGAGTTGTATAGAGGAGGCCGCATGCGCATTCATCCTACCGCCAGTCGTATGCATTGCAAAAGTATCGTACTCGTATAAATGCATTACATGTTTCCTCAGCATGAGAAATAAAATTTGTAATGCAGATTTGCCTTGGAAACAAGATTTGTAATGCAAGGCCCGCATTTGTACGAGTACGATAGTTTTCCACAGGATAAGTCGACAGCAGTGTTGACACCAGCGCATCCGCATCTTACGGAACAACGGCTACAACCACCATATGAACTGCAAAAGTATCGTACTTGTAGTAATTTTTGCACTCATGCATTACAAATCTTTTTTTTAAGGTAAATCAGCATCACAAACTTTTTTTCTCATCCTGTAATGCATTTATACGAGTACGATGCTTTTGCACAGGATACACCACTAGCACAAGCACCTCTGTGCTGCATATCCACCGTAAATTTCCCGTACACGTACAAATGCAGTCTCTGCATGACAAAACTTGCCTTCCGTCCTAGTCTAGCATGACAAGTTAGACACTGCAAGTTAGCGAAATTTGTCATGCATTTTGTACATGTACGGGAAATTTACATTGCATGCTGCAAGAACAGGGTGAAGTAGATTTAACCTCATCAACTTCGCCCTCTTCCATCAAAGAGGATGCTCACATCGCCTCAAACACGAACTCGTCGTCGTCCACGACTTCCAATATGAAGAGCGGTGTCGTTATGGAAGCGTCAGGTTTGAAATCGACAAAGTTGAAATAACTTGTAATGCATAATATCGATACCAAATGGAAGCCCTATTTCTAAGCGGCGCATGACAAATTTGAGTAGAGCCGAAATCCAGTTTGTAATGCTGGTTGGGTAAGGAAGACGCCTTTTGTCATGCTACTTTAGCAGCTCTACTTCTACCCCGAAACAGGCTTACAATCTGCCTCCCTTGCCTACTCTGCAAGACAGGCATTTTCTGCGTTGCATTTTATGCATAACAAACTATTTCAACTTTGACGATTTCAATCCTGACACTCCCATAGTCGTTGACCCCAAACTGCGTAAGCTCTGGACAACTGCGACAGGTAGTTCCAGTGGGCAAGCGGTGCCGACTGTCATGCACGCTGCACCGCCTCCGCCGATACCGCCTTTAACACGTTGCAGGCGACCTTCCTCTTCCGTGGTCCCCGTCCCGGTTGTATCAAATGTAAAAATGTCTGGGTCTGAAAGGATCCAAACTTGTCATGCTATCTTTGGACTCTAAAAAAATCTGTATTGCATGACCAGGAAGAGGAGCCCAGACTGTGCTACCCCTACGTGGAAAGGGCATTTGTAATGCGGAATAGGCATCAGGAAGCCCTCTAAAAATCTGTGATGCTAGGTCGTGCATTACAGACATTCTGGGTCATACAAAGCATCCATGACAAGTCTCAGAATCTTCCAGACCCAGACACTTTTGCATTTGATAGGTTGGAAGGAGCCAACACGTCAGCAGTTCCAGTTCGAGTTCGTCTTTCGGCGGGACGAGGGTAGTTGTAGGACCTCCTCTTGCAGCGAAGAAGAACTACAAGAGACCTTCTACTTCTCTGTCGCGAAGAACATTAAACAAGCGGATGTCAACATGCGCTCCTGCAGGTAAGGGCAGTTCGTCCTCCTGCTCCTCTTCTTCTAAAAGTAGAAGTACGTCGCAGCATCTTCAAGGGAACATGAAAAACTTATCAAAATGAAAAATCCCCCCTCCCCATATCGAAACGAAGTCTGTGATGCTTGATCTGCGTACACAAATCAGATTTGTCTTGCTGGAGAGGACTGCAGGCCCACAGCAAGCCTGAATACAGAGGTTTTGGCCTAGGCACTTAGCATGAGAAACGTCTGCGCTGTAGGCCCAACAGCATCACAAACCGCCTGCGTAATACGGCGAAGCCTGTGGAATTGCCTTCTTGCAAGACAGACGTGATTTGTGGTCGCAAATCAGCATTGCAAATTTTCTGCGACGTACCTTGTCGATATGGGGAGGGGGGATTTTTCCCCACGATAAAACTGCGCCGCAGACAGAACTGGCGCTGGGGGAGAGGGTTGCACTTATTTCAACGGAGGAACGCCCGAGGATGATGAAGGAGCTGAGCAGGAAGATGACTTTGATGATGCTCATGCCAGCAAAAAGCGCCGCACTACGTTGTCGCGTAGCAGAGTAAATGTGGCAAGAACAGAAAATTATGACCAGCGCGCGGCCGAGTCAGTAGCACCAGGTCCGCCTCTATCAAAGAAAAAAAGTTCGTCACGATCACTCATGCGCATTCTTGCAATACAAAATTGTTTGCCATGCGTAAAAATGCATCACAGCCAAACTTCATCAGGGATTTCCCTAGTGTTTCTGCAATACAAGGAAAGTTTTTGATGCTGAGAAAATTTGTAATGCAAAACCTGCAAGTTGGTGACTGTGACAAACTTTTTTCTCTCCATAGCCTCAGCAACACCTGCTGTCGAATAGAACAAGGCCGGACCAGGACCCAGCACACCTGTCTGGAAAGAAGATGAACGATCCTAGTGGGGTGAAATCACTGCCCTGGTTTGCGAAGCGGCCGTTCGAACCGAACTTGATGGATGACAAAGTTCTCCTGGTGGGCAACGCAGCTCGACGTCCCTGTGGTCCTTCCGCTTGTACTTCCTCAACTTCGACCTCATCATCTTCGTGCTCGCAGCACATGATCAACGTACACCCCTATATTAACCGTTTTGACACAACTTCTTCCACCCGTCGCCCTGCCCGTATGAGTGTTGCTTTGCTGAGAGGTCGTTGTCCTGGTGTTTCAACTACACGTACGGATGAATCTTCTTCAACTACGAGGGGCTTCGGTACGCGACATCTTCTACCCGCGTTCTCGTCTTCGTCGTGTAGTAGCAAAAATCGGAAGTCTACTGGCCATTTAGGTCCAAGTGGGAGGACAACATCGACTGCGATATCAAACCTGATGCCCGCGTCGAATTCGCACTATCACATCAGTCGCTGCTGCAACGCATGCGGAAAGCGATGGACTTCTACACACAATGCAAGGAACGAGTTTTTGCCGAAACAGATGACATCAACCCAGGAGCAGTCAAACTCGAAGAACAAAAAGAAGGAAACAAAAGACGCATCTTGTTCCTACGGCTGCCCCAGCACCGGCGCAGAAAGAACGTCACTGCAGAGCAGGCCAGAAGATCTTCTTCATCACGCAAGTTCATCTTGCACTGACGCAGCAGCTTCCACGTCGACTAGCACCACGTCAAGAACTTCTACCTCAGTACGCTCATCTTCAAGTAGATCACCCGCCTGGTACCAATCGCTTTACGACCCGAGGAAGATCTTTTGTGTGGACTGTAAACCGAAACACGCCATCTTGCTCTCTGTGAACATGGTGCGAAAGATATTTTTGAGCTGAATTTATTTTCCTGAGGATGATCACGACGTGGCCAACTACGAGGTGAAAGCTGCAGAAGTAACTGTCTCTTTACAGGATTTTACGTAGATGCGCAGTTGTACCGTGCGAAACAAGAAAACGGATTCGGTGGTGTCGCTCCCCAATTTCTACCAGAAAGACGATCCGTAGTGCGACGAGCCATGCCGCTGGTCAATGTTTCAGCGTCCCTCTTTCTGATGTGGACGGTGCAAGTTTGTTTTTCTTTGTGTTTGTTGTAGTCAGCGAAAGGAACAAGTAGAACAACATCCAAAATATATTATAAGCTCGTGGTTTGTCATCGTCGACATCGTCTCAAATAAACGCACTCTCCGCAACCATCGTACTAGTATATTTAAATCGAATGACAAATTTCCTCAACATGAGAAATTACATTTGTAATTGCGGGTTTACCTAAAGTAAGAAAGCAATTTGTAATGCATGACTGCGATTAGCTTTGTTTCGTCTTACGTGCGGGCGGTGTGGCGTCGTGGTCTGCCGCGTCCCACCTCGAACAGGAGACGGTGCATTTTTCGGATTTTTCGCAGAAACTAAAGAAGCAAGCTTTGTGCAATTTGCAGAAATCGATGCAAAATTACCTTCCGTCTTACGCGCGGGCTGTGCGGCGCCGCGGCCTGCCGCGCCCCGCCTCAAACAGGAGAAGGTGCATTTGACTTTTCGCGCAAAATATAGCAGCCGAGGCTGGCGGATCTCGAGCCTCCTTTTATTTTTTGACGAGCTCAGCCTGGTTACGTCCAATGTTTGTCCGTTGCTGTTGCAGACTCAGCTGCAGAAGTTCCTGCAGAGTTCTATGCCGTAGTACAAACAACAATCGTCTTGGTCTTCTTGAAGATCTGTTTTCAAGGGGATCTCACGAAAGTTGGTCCGTTCTTGATGTTCTAGCTCTATCTTCGACAAGAAACTGCAAAACGAAAACTATGATCCATAAAAAAGTAATTATTACTTATCATCTTCAAAATCCCCAGTTTATTATTAATAAACTGGGGCTTTTGATTCAATCTTGATGTATTGTCGCGTTGATCACCAACATCCGAAGTATCAATCCCCAGGCGTGAACAGTAAAAAAAAAATATCTCCGTTTATTTCCCACATTTTTCTGTTTTGTGAACGGCTAGTATTACGTTCGATTTCGGGCGACGTTTTAAACCTCAAGGGCATTTTTATCACAACGACTACCAGAAGGTTGTGCTGCGGCGTTGTGCTATTGCTTTTAGTTTTATTTTTTCAATTGCAGCACAACAACACAACTTACATACTACACTTTTCCTTTTTCTCTCGACAGAAGTCAAAAAGCACTATTGGACGGACAAAAATGAATACTTTTCGAGTTGAGCGGGAGAAACGCGGTCGTCGGTTTCGACTTTCGGGTCTGACTTCCGCCGTGACGGACAAGAAGTGCCATGATGTGAAGGCAGCAGAGGAAGATCATCAAACTGAAACTTCATTTTTCCGGCCGACGCGGTACTTCTCGTCCACGTCCTACGGTAAGGATATTTTTAAGTTCCACTCCTGCCGTGGTGGTGCTGGTGGTCCGCCGTCTATGATGATACTGCCCTCGCGCCGTCGCGGATTTCTAGGTGGAGGCGTGGACAACAACTCTTTCGGCGCCAGTATTTTTCTCCTGCTCCTGCTATTAACCTCCAGTGTAGCACTTCTGGAGTCGCTGCTGTCCATTTTTCAACACCAAGAAGTCGGCTACTTTCACGAGCAGCACCGTGGAAGTTTTGTGCTCGCTCCCGGTGTAGTAGTAGTTTTGGCAAGAAGAACCAAAGCTGCTGCCTCGTCAGCAGGCGGCGCAGCAGCTTCCTCCTCAACATCCTCGCGGCGGAAGGCAGCAGAAGTAGCATCATCTGCTCTCTTCATGCCGCGAACGCCGTCGTCGACGACCCAGGCCCCATCGACGTCTTCGTTTACAACTTCGTCATCGGCAAAAAAATCATCCCAGCCAAAAACGTCGGATGAGGAGAAATATCCACCTGTGCAAAACTATCTATCGTGCTCGTACTAATGGTAATTAATATCGCAAAAGTCATGCATAAAGACACAAAAAGCTGCAAGTCTCCTTCCCAAGATGCTATAATCAACAGCACCACAAGCAGCTCCCTTCGAATTCGTCACGCAGCTTGGCTAATTTCTTCTACAAGACAGCTATTGTAAAAATTCTAATTACTTGACTGGTACGTGCGATAGTCGTTGTGCTTTTGCAATTCATACCACAATCGTGCAGTATTTGAGCCGGCATGACTACAGGAAACTGATCAAAATTCGGACACTTTGGGAAGATGCTTACCTAGGGCTACTGGAGGAGGGTAATTTGGGCAAAACAGGAGTTCGTTCTGATGCACGACTGTCTCTGCGTGAAACCAGCAGGATCGAAGTGGGTGCGCCACCAACTGCGCCAGCACAACAAGAACCCGAACAACTTGGTGCAGAAGAGCTGCTCGAATTATCGCTGCTTTTCCGGGACGTCGCTGAGGTGGCGTGTATGGTCAAAGCGGATATAGAGGGTGATGATTATTTGCAAACCTGCTACGTCGATATTAAGATTGATGGTAACAACCCTCCTGCTGATAATTCATCGCGACGGCGAAACTACGCGGAACTTTTCAAGAAGGATACGATGCCTGGGAGCAAGCGAGTCGTATCTCCCAACCCGCAACTCACAGGACTGGTAAAAGAGCTTCTTGCCGTTTGGTTCCCTACTGTTAGGGATGATCATGCTCACCAGTACCGAGAGCGAGAGGCGCATCTCCGGCAACATCTGCGGCATAATTCGGCTTCTGCACATCAAGCTGCCGCCGGACAAGATCTTCATAGGACAGCCGCACGACCAGCAGGAGCTGCTCCTTCTCTGCGGGACGCAGTCCGCGCGTGTATCGAAGCGGCCGTGCACGGGGCACAGAGCCTTTTTGCTGGCGGCGCGACATCAAAACGAACGATACTGGAGACCTATTCTACTACTTTTCGCGGTTTGTCTCAACATGTTGCCCCCGCTCTCGTCGTTCATCATGAAGATCCAAACGGGCCCCGCGCAGGCAGGGGCCGTGGTCCACACAGCCGCGAGGAAGGAACGCAGAACTTTGCCTTCCTGACAAACAAGTTTTGCCGGTGGTTCGCCCATATGAAATGCAAAAGCATCGTACTAGTAGAAATCGCATGACAAATTCCCTCTGCATGGAAAATGGAATTTGTAATGCGGATTTAGGTTTAAGAAGGAGACTTGTAATGCATGACTGCGATTACTACTAGTGCGATACTTTTGCACAGGATAGCCCAGGGGCCTTGGTTTTCCACGCTGTCGAATCAGTGGTGGTCAAAGCCAAATTCGTATGAATTGCAAAAATGTCTGGGTCTGGAAGATTGGAACTTGTCGTGCTGAGTCTGGATCATGCAAAAATTTGTGTTGCATGATTACCAAAAGATGTCCGCTTTTGACCAGGTTGACAGGGAGTTTCTCATGCAGGATAGGCATGATAGACATCTCACAGCATCTCTCATGCTAGGTACTGCATGCCAGGCCTCATGGGTCATGGAAAACCTGCATCACAAATCTTGCATTCTTCCAGACCCAGACATTTTTACATTTGATAACTCGACGAAAAGGACCGGGGACCTCCAAAGCCGCGAAGATCACGCCTACAACTTCCCTCACCTTGTGCAAACCTGCGTCCGGCAGATGAAGAGCAGAGGTGGTGTTATTCCTGGCGATGGAAACATTTCGCTTCTGAAAATCATGAACGCAGCCTTCCGCGAGCCGCTAGAGAGAGTGGTGGGGGGCGAAGTAGTAGAGAGGATCATGCTGGATGCGCAGCTAGAGCGGGATGAAGTTGAAGCCCAAGAGCCTGCACCTCCTGCTTGGAGCCGTCTTCTCCATCGCCTCTGGACCGAAAGGGTTGTGGATGTTTTGCTAAAAAATCTCGCGGTAGACCCCCAGGTTTATGACAGGAAATACGCCGACCATTTGGATTTTGGTAGTATGCGAGTGCACAAGTGAACTCCCCCTGCCCCCGCTCATTTCCATATGCAACATTGTAAGTAATTTCTTCAGATGTTTCCACCTTTTGTCGCGATTAGATATCACACTCTGATTGCTCCAGAACATGAACAAGGCCAATCTCAGCTCTGCAGTTGACGCATGAAGAACTTGTCGTGCACACGCTCCACGCGTGCTGGTGTTTGCATAATGATAATTGCTGTCCATGCTATACAGATAAGCGCCGGGAGAGGGAATTCCTTGTGCGCTCTCATATCATCAAGATCCTCTATTTCATCTCACGATGGTGAGCCGGTAGCTGTATTGGACATCAGCCAAGAGTCTTTCGAGGTATGTATATACAAATCTGTCCGGTTCTGGAAGGATGCAGTAGACTTCTCATGCGCAACATTTTGTAACAGGCTATGCATTGCAAAAGTATCGTACTAGTATAAATTGCAAATTTTTTCAAGAAGAAAAATGGAATTTGTAATGCTGATTTACCTAAATACAAGGGATGTTTTTCATGCATGATAGCAATTACTACGAGTGCGATACTTTTGCACAGGATACAGGCAAAGGCATCACAATTCAAATTCTGTCTTGCATGGTGTACAGAAAACCATGGTCCACAGAAAACGCGCAGCTCACGTCTGTAGGTGGAGAGGGCATCCTCGTCCTTCATGCAGGCTGGGCACGCGGAATTCCCGGCAGAGCCCCTCGTTAACAAATCGTAAGTATGTGGGCCACTGTGTGCATTCCAAACCTTGTGGCAGTAGATTCAAGAACAGCATGGCAAGTCAAAGTATCTGCATATTCTTTCCAGAGCCAGAGGACATATTCAAGCTTGATACGAAAATGAAAGACAAACAGTAATTGCGGACATGTTCCCTTTCGCCACCACCTCCAGGCACCACAGCGATGACGAAGATTCGCAGGACAACTACGACCGCGAGTGCCTGCGACTCATCACAACGCGGCTTTTTCCGATATCCGGTATTGTATCGTCTTTAAGCGGTACTAGCGGTAGCCATAGCCTGAGGAGCAACGGGAAGGCAAGGGTAATGCTAAGGAACAGAGTCATGCTCACCGACTTTATCAGCCCCGGAGAAGTGGTGCGCAACGCACTCACCGTAGAAGAGCAGTGTATCGCGGGGTTTTTGCGGTACTGGGGCCGGCCGCCTGAAGTTGGTGATAACGGCGTGCGGACTTCGTGCAAACAGGCAAGAGATTTTTGCAAACGAGGGCGGTATGACAGGAGCAGAGTGCTAACCATCAGCCTCGGTTTGGGTATTCAATCAGAGGGCCAGCGTGGAGAGACAAGAAATTCCAAAATACAGGAGAGCATCGATCCCTCCTTCCCCGTGTATTGGGGAGAAGCCGCAGACAATTTTCGTTCGCGCGGAGTATTCCAAATTGGCAACATAGGCTACGAAGGCCTTTACCGAGCATATTTGGAAGCGAAGTCAACTACATCTTGCACAACCCCCAGCACCAGCAGGATTCGTAGCAGGGGGAGCCGCGACCGCCCTTATGAAGATGACCCAGAACAAGTCCAGGATGGCAGTGCCGGGCTAGAGTTCCGCGGTGGAATGGAAGAGTTCGAGAAAGAAGCGCCGAGAAATGCGAGCTGCCGTTTTGCTCTGTACAAGAGGAAAGATAACGGGAAAGAAGAGGAAGACGGCACTGAAACTAGGACGATTTTCAAGTCGGAAGTTCTGCGTGGAAACAGAATGCCCCTCGAGCAGGCCGTTTTCCTCGAGAAGCCAGGCCCAGCCGTGTTGAAGCCCCGGGTCGCGCAGTATTTGCAGTGGGGGCACCGAGGCGAGTGCGTTGTGTGCCACGGACACCTGCTTTTCAGCTCACGCCAGGAAAAAGCTTGGCAAGAGGTGGCAGCCTGGTGCCCGTCGCTGTGCGCGCCCCGTACCCCGCTCTCGGCAAGGATCCCGATTCGCGTTAGCCGCACCGGCGCCCCTCCCGCCGTTTTGGGCGCGGTGCCACAAATCAACATGACCACGGGCCGCGAGGCAATGTCGTACACGGAGGGTACCCGTGGCGATCCAAGAGCGCATCACGGCGCGCACGAGGCGCACTCGGCCCCGTACGTGGAAGATGCAAGTGGTGCACGGCGGGCCACGGAGGCTGCACGACGAGAAGCGGAGGCTGCACGACGAGCAGCGGAGGCTGATGAACGTCGAAGAGAAGAAGAGCTTCGAAGAGAAGCGTTTCATCGCGAATTGGCCACCGAAAAGAGGCGAAAAAGTCGCATCGACTTCGAAGAGCTTTGGAAGAAGGTGGAGAGCCGCCTTGGACTTTCAGCAAGTGAGCTAGATTTTCTTACAGAAAGATCAGAAAGATTGGCAAGCCAGTTCAAGCGCCAACCGGAGGACATGATGGACGAAGTGCTGCATTCCCTGGAGGAGGCCATGATGCGGGAGGCCATTAAATACAAGGAGCTCATGGAGGAGGCGAATCGTCGAAAAGACAGTGAAAGCTTGGCCATCCTCAGGCACCGTGTCCCGGAGGCCGTGAAGGAGGCAGCCATACGTCAGGTCATGGATGAATTCGGGATGTCGCTTGATGCTCCTTCTGTTGCCTCTTCTTCGGCTGCGGGTGGGGCGGCCGCTAACAAGGGTTCTCCCGCAGGCGAAGAGGCATCAAGCGACATCGCATGGGAACAGCGTCGTCGTCGTATAGCAGAAAGCTTCGGCAGGGTCACACGCCTCATAACGGAAAGCTTGGCCGACACGGACACCGAAAAGCCTCGGCAGGAGGGTCAACGCCTTCGATTTCTTCTGAAAGAAAGAGATAGTGAAAGCTTGGCCAGACTACACATCAAGCGTCAAGCGGAGGCCCTGCAGGAGGCAGAACACCTAGAGCTAGAGTGTCGTCGCAGCCGCATCAAGCGCCAACAGGAGCAGGAGGCCATGAAAAACATGTATGCGAAGGTGGGCGAAGCTGAAGAACGCCTCCGGCTTGCTCCTTCTGTTGCCTCTTCTTCGGCTGCGGGTGGGGCGGCCACTAACAAGGGTCCTCCCGCTACAGGCGAAGCGGAGCAGCTTCGTCGAATAGAAGAGCTTCGTCGAAAAGAAAGTCAAATGTTGGACGACAGAACGTTTCTTCGAAAAGAAATAGAAACTGAAAGATTGGCCAGCCACATCAAGCGCCTACAGCAGGAGCTGTGCAAACCTGTCGAACACCTCCGGCTTGAGCGTGATGCTCCTTCTGTTGCCTCTTCTTCGGCTGCGGGTCGCCGGGAGACGGCCACTAAGAAGGGTCCTCCCGCAGGCGACGTGGCAGCATCTGTAGGTCCGTTTGGAGGACGGTTGGCAGAACAAGGCAGCAGTGGAGGCCAAGCCAGCTTCGGCAGCCCGAAGAAGGGGCAGCAGGCTGGAGCTGCTCGACACGACCAGGCTCCTGCCAATAGTCTCTTCCAGGCCCCAGTTCAGCAGATCTTCCAAAGGCTTGTCGCGGCCGAAGATTCGCGACCACCGAAAGCACGGCGCTTGCTGCCGAAAAGTCGTGATCTCGAAGAGCCTCCGACTCGCAGGCGAAGAAGTGCTGTGCCCGCAGGCTTTAGAAGAATCCTATGCTGTACTCGCAGGCGAAGAAGTGCTGAAAGTAGCGACGAGCAACTCCTATCGTCCACTAGCGCTGAAGCCGCAGCTCCTCGAACACAGCGACTAACGCGCCGCGAACGAGAAATAATGATGCTGAGCGAGATGGTCCAACTCCAAGCGGGTTTTCGCAGCTGCTCGCGGTCTCGCAGTCGCGGAGCCGCTTCCACTAGTGCTAGGTCGCGCTCGTCCCAAGCCGGAGACCGCCGGTCGTCCAGGGGAGGAACCACTGCACTTGCGGGCAGGCCTCCAACCACCGGAAGTGATGTTGGTCAAGACGATCTATTTTCACCACACGATCATGCTCCGTCCGCGGACGCGGCCATTGCGGAGAAGTTGTCCAACGGCCTGTGGCGTGTGTGGTTTCATGTACTGGATACTAACAAGAGGCTTTCTGCAACGGGAAACAAGCAAGGGAGTTCTAGTACAACTCCGGACGAGCTGCCCATGGCACGACGCCGCACATCACCCACACAACAAGAAGTCGCAGAGGATCCTGCGCAGGAGCAGGAGGCCGACCGGTATTTGCACTTTCTCCTGTGGCGGGGCCTGGACTTGATTTCCACACTGAAATTCGTTCCCATCGAAGATGGTGCAGAGGAGATAACATTTTCCGGTGGGAGTGCGACACCGGGGGCAGCAGCCGGGAACAATGAAACGCCGTCATGGGCCGAGCGCTCCAAGCCCTTCCTGGACCTGATGCGCCCGTACTTGAACTCGGTTCTGCAGCTCGGCTCGGTTGCCACCGGAGCAGGGCTGGGAGAACCGTCTCTAGAGCTTGCTACAGTTGGTTTCGGGCTACAGGAAATCGACCTGCAGGACGATGAAATGTTTATAAGTTAGTTTTCGTTCTCGTTTTTACTGAATAAACTTTTATAGATAATTGTCGTACGCTCAAAACCACGGGTGCTTGTTCAGCTACTGCAACTGCTATTTTCACTGAAATACTAATATGGTCACGAATTTAGACATTTGTCATGCATGGTTCGTTTATGCAGCCGAAGTACTATCATGTATTTGTGTGTGATGAGATTGCTGATCGCGGAGTGTGGTTGCTCTCTCAGGTCGTGACACATGAATAGCGCATGGAGTCATGAACATCCTGAAGATAAGTTGTATTTTTTTTCCCACGAGGAAAGGCTACATGTTAGTGTTACCACAAGAACGTTTCATTTATTTTGTGCGGCTGCCGCTGCTGCGAGATGAGGATGCTACAGCCATTACAAGTGACTGTGGATGGAAGCAAGTGCATCTTTTAGAAACGCTGTGTTAGCAAAGACTATCGCCATAAGAATCAAAAACGATCATCAAAGAACCGTGATCTGCCCCTTCTAGAAAAATCTTCAGTCTGGCCCGTTTTCATTTTGTAGTCGTAGGCAACAGAGTCCGGAGAGTCTTTTTTCAGCGTTTCTCGCAACTGGGGATTTTTTTTTTGAAGGAGCGCTATTTAGAGGAAAACGGTGAAGACGAAACGCGTTCCCACCTGCTCAACGCATGAAAACAAACAAGCAAACAAACAAACAAATAAACATAAAAGCAGCGCACGAGTTCTTGCCGATGAAGCAGATGACATCATCAACTTCTCAGGAGCAGTCATCAAACTCGAAGAGCAACATCACCAAGGATGAAATAACAAAAGACGCATCTTGTTCCAATAGTAAGAACTTCCACGGCTCCTGCCCCAGCACCGGCGCAGAAAGAACGTCACTGCAGAGCAGGCCAGAAGATCGGCTTCTTCACGCAAGTTCATCTTGCACTGACGCAGCTGCTTGTTCCACCACATCGACTACTAGCACCACCACGTCAAGTAGAACGACCCCAGTATCTTCACGTAGATCAACCGCCTGGTACCAATCGCTTTACGACCCGAGGAAGATCTTTTGTGTGGACTGTAAACCGAAACACGCCATCTTGCTCTCTGTGAACATGGTGCGAAAGATATTTTTGAGCTGAATTTATTTTCCTGATGATCACGACGTGGTCGACGCGCGACCCTTTGTTTTTACTTATTATCCGGTGTTGTAGTAGTAATGTCCCGGGGCGATAAGTATTTCCAGGTCCTCGCCGTCCTCTCACAAAGGCGAGGGGAAGTTCGTTGTGTATTAGTGCTATCGGGCAGCTAGAAGTCAATTTCAATTGATGTGTTGAAAATGAAAGCGATCGGTCTGAAGGAACTTGGGATCAAAAATTCGTGTATCTGAGAAACGAAGTAGAACTGTATGCGACGATCCGAAATCTTTTTTCAGTCCTGGTCAAATGAAAGAAGATCTATTAACTTGAAGATGATGATCCACACTTCTTTGTATCGGGCTACGGCTACTGTTCGGTGTCGGTCGGTAATAAACCCAGTTATGTCACCAGCTCCTCCTTTATTGCATCGGACGAAAAAATGCTCTTCCCGCGGAAATAAAAAGACGTCCTCTAAATCGACAGAAGATCCCCCCCGCGGAAGAAACAAGTCAAGCCTTCAGCTTGAATTTGTTTCTGGTGCCTGTGTAGTACAAAATGATCAAAGCGTCCAGCTCCAGCACAGTACTATGTTTGAAATTGTACTATCATTCAGCAGGATAACAACGTGTGCGTTTTTACGCGACGTCAACAATTTAGTCTGTTTTCAAAAAAATCATTCTTTCAAGACCGCCTTGCGCTTTGATCTAGTTTATTGAGCTCTTCCAGCTTAATATTTACTCACAGCTTTACTACTCACATTCGCGACTCCATTGCAGCTTTACATCGTGCGGATAATTCGACAAGCACTGATAATTGTTGTGGATCGCAGGGAGGAGCAAGAACCGCAACAATTATCAGTTTGAACAAACGACCTCAGAAGTCGTGTGAAAGAGCAAGTTATTTTTGCAGAAACTCTACTCGCCGCGGTCACCGAAACGAGGACGCACACGACGAAGACTTCTGAAGAAGCAGAGCCATCTTTTCATTTACTTACTTCTAACCTGAATCTGGAGCATTCCTTATATCAATCCCTAATTGTTTTGCTTGCCAAACTAGTCTTGTGCCCTAATTGTTTTGTGCCCAAACGGAAATAGCACGCGAAGCCCGCGCGTCCACATGCACATTGATCTACTTATATTATCGATCATCATTCTAAATAACAGCTTCGACAGATACACAAGTTGTCACAACATAGTAGGTCTTGACTTTCTATTTTTTTGTTAAGTCAAAGTCAAGAAAGTATATTACTTCCCCATTTGTGTGCAATACCGATACTGAAGGAATAAAATAAGTATTTAGCCTGCTGATAGCCATTGTCGTTCGATCGACGCAATCATGGCGCCTGATCTCGTTTCGTCGTCTCGTATTCCTCGCGCTCCTGTACGACCAGGAGGAGGACACGCAAGAGCTCCGCTTTGCTTCTCGGTTGGGCTTGCCCTTCTATTTGCCGTACGCATGCAGCTCTTGTTCGATGCAGGAGCTTCCCCGCTGGTCCACCTCGCAATGGGGCTCCAGGGTGGAGGACGAAAAGCAAAAAGAACAAACCCGAAGGAGGGGGCGAAGGCAAGCCAATCCATGAAGTTAGGAGCGGTGGTTGACATGGAAAGTGTGAAGATGGCCGCGCACTGCTGGCGGCTTGCAGCTGAGGTACAGCTGACCTGTCACGACCTGGGTACTTCGTTCGACGCGAATGTGAAACGCGAGGCCGAGTCGGACAATGTCCAGAATCTTTCGAAAGCAATGTCGATTAAGGAAAAGGTGGCGCGCGCAAAAAAAGCAGCGAAGGTCGTAATGCGGCGCATGGAGCCCGTCGCGAGTATGGAATTGCTTGGGAAAATGCAGAAGGCTATTGATAATGCTACGGAACAACTAGGCGAGACGGGGGCCAAAGCGAAAGCCAAACTGCGCGAGCAGTTTCCCGCCAGGGTGTGGGACTGGTGGCTGAGCCAAACTGGCGACAGGCTATGGGGCAAACTTTTGCTCTTGCGGGCGGGCGTGCGTTGTCTCGGCGCGAGAAAGCAGCTGCGGCAGTCGACCTACCAAGGCAGAGACGTTTCATGCGAGGACTGGCTGTACGGACCAAGGGCGGCCGCACGACGAAGAACTAGCCGCGATGACGCTGCGAAACTGAAAGCCCAAATCGATCACGATTATGCAGTTGGCCAGTTCACGGACGACGGGCTGGTGGAATTGGTGACCACTGCCTACATATCAAGTGCAAAAATGTCTGGGTCTGGAAACTTGTGATGCTGGGTGGCGTCTCATGATGAGGCTACAAATGCTGGCTCAGCATGACAAGTTTCTGAGTTCCTAGGTGTTGCCTATTCTGCATGACAATCTGCGCTTCTGCATCACAGGAAAGCGGAGCTCTTCTTGGGTAACGTGCATGACAGATTTAAGAATCACGCCAGACACGCATGACAAATATGAATTCTTCCAGACCCAGACACTTTTACAGTTGATACTACGAAGCCAGCAAAGAGTTCGATCAAGAGTACAAGCACAAAGTGTTATCGAATCGGCACCTGTTCAAGAACTTGGATGCGGCACCTGGAGCTGCAGGAGGTAGCGTCCCTCCAGCTCAAGCTTGTGGCGCGACACAGCAGGGGGCGGGCGCGACCGCATGGGGTGCTTTCAGCCCCACTGAAGAGGACGAGGAAACAAGTGACGGAGGTTCAAGCTGCAGCTGCACTGCGTCATCCGACGAACAAGGAGGGCGGCCGTCTGACTCCGGCGCCGGTCCGCGTGGTGGGGGAGGGCATCGTGGAGAACGGCGCGGCCGCAGAGCTAGAAAAGCGAAGCAACATAGAGAGAGATTGCTCGAAAAAGCGAAGGCCCTCGCCGCGGAAGCAAACGAGCGGGATCTGGAGGCGCTCCTGGATCAGTTGTCTAAGAAAGCGGATAAGGAGTACGGTGAGGCATTGGATCAGGCCCTGCAGCGGCCGGAGTTGGTCCCTGCGTCGGTTACAGCAACACCGCAACGCCCTGGGGAAGCAAGAGGCGCCGCACAAATGGCCACCGCAGGCTCTGACGCATGTCTGAGCCATGATATCAAGAGTCCTTCTGTTGCTATCGCTGCGGTCTCACGTAAGATACAACAGATTCGAATGTCGCAGACAAAGCGGAGTAGCAAAGGAGCCGGCACCCCCATGGGGAGTTCGTCCAAGGACCAGCGACAGCTTAGCGGGCTTCTGCTGGACGTGTTCATTGCCTCGCTCGGAACGCTGTGCAGAGACGTATTTGATGGCCTGCCGTATTTCCGTGCGCTCCGGATGTTCATGATAAAAGCATATTTTTCTGGACAGTTTTCACTCAGCGATCACAAAAATTTGCTGAATGTACTCTGCCCCGGGCCCCAGTTTGAGCGTCTCAAGATCGGGTACGTGAGTTCGTACGAAAAAGAAGTCCAGTGGAAGATCGAAATCGACGGCCGTGTCTTTGTCACGTCAATACTGGAAATGGAGAAGCGTTATGAAAATCATTTCGACACCTCGAAGGGTTTGGGATTTATCCAGCAGCTCCCGAAAAATGGGCCGTTCGGGGCATTTATTACTGAAGACACGCGGGCCAGGCTTCAAAGAGAGGCCGAGCAGGCAGACAACTTTCTGCAGGAACACACGGACCAACTGTCGGCGCTGCTTCTTGCCACAGAATATGCCAGACGCACCCGAGGAACGATGTACCTGTGGGGTATAGAGGCCGCCAAAAAGCTGAAAACGCATTTATACGTTTCCGAGGTTGAGTCTTGCCCCACTAACTTTGTTCTCGAGCAATTCCGCGAACTGGGGCTTGTTTTTTCTGACTGTGCGGAATACCAGGAGCTGCGAAATCGATGGGCGCACCTTCTGGACGCTATCATTGAAAACTGGCAGCAAGAGCTGAGTAAGGTTCACGCGCTCGCTCCTGTGCGGCAAGATCGGCTCCCTCTACCAAGGCAAGCTCGTGAGCGGGCCGGGATTTTGAAGGAGCTAGATCGACTCGTAGCGGAAGACTATGGGAAGGGGATGCCTTTCTCTGCACGTATAGACCACCTTCGCAAAAAAGTCATCGGGGAGGGCGGCGAAATGAACTTTGGCCATTTCTTCGACGGAGAGGGAGAGCAAGTTGCGCTCACTGAGACAACCAAGAGGGACTTGGTATGGCTGAAAAAACGGTGGAAGCGTTGGCTGTCCGAGAAGGAGAACACAAAGCTGACAGGGGAGTTCGCGACACAAGGAACATTCGACAAGGTAGTGAGACAGATACAGGCGGACATCATATTCGCCGGAGAACCCCAGGAGGGACGCGAGCCTCCAGAGCTCGCGCAGCTCGGGAACGACCAAAAAGCCTGGACGGCTCGACGCTCCAGCTTCGAACAAGTTGTTCTGAACCGACTTGCCAAGGAATTTTCGGATGAGTGACGCTGTTCTATCTCGCATTCGGAGATGAAAAGTCACACAGTGAAGTTTTCGATTTCTGTGGCCCCCGTTGAGCGAGTTATCATCAACTACGTTCAACATTTCTTGGGGTAAATTTTCATTTTGTGGTCCTCTCTACTACGGCCAACTCTAAATTTTCTGAATTATAGTACTTATTTGGGCCACGTGGTAACTTTGGCCACGTGCCAAGGTATCCGGCGAAACGTTGGGCGCGGCTGATGTTGTCAGCCACCGTGCCGAACGCCAAGACGAAAAAAGGGCAAGGAGCAACAAAGACCTGGATAGCATAAATCGCCGCGGATCTCAATCGAAAGCGAGCAACAGCAAAGGACTGTCTTGGTCGAAGTCTATGGCGAGACATCACCACAGGCACAGCAACAGGATCAGCGAATACAACAAGCAGCAGCAATACATCCTCAGCGCTCTCCGTCCAAGCAAACAACAACAGCGAAAGACTACCAATCCAAGCAATCGCGAGACTTAGAGGACGGAAGAGGATAATCTAAGGGGACTGCCTCGAATAGATTTGCATCATTTGTGATATACTGTCTGACTTTGTGTTGTTGTTGCTAAATGCTGAAACGGCTTCTGGAAATGCTAAACGTTTTACGCATTTTTTCCGGAAAGAAAGGTTGATTTTTGTTACCTGAAAGCAAGACTATAACTTTGGAAGCAAGTACAACGGCAAAACCGAGGCACATTATATCTGTTTTGATGGGACGACTATCTATCAGTTGCACTCCAATTGATTTTTTGGCAAGCCGCGCACAGTTTTGGCAATGTCAGGCAAACAGAAACGCGCAACTCCAGCCCCGCCCTACCATAGGCGGGGCACTGCAACGAAAATGAAAGTGTATGCCAGACAGAAGTTATGTAAGAACTCCGAACGCCCGCATGAAAACGCGGGCACAGGTTTGGGCCACAGTGCCTGCTACGCGGCGTGTGTTCTCCACAACGGAGCGATCGCATTCTAGCCACACAGCGAGAGCGAGTGCCCCCGTTCGCCGGGAAGGGACGAGAGCCGGCCGCTGGGCTTAGCGACGGGGGTCGGGAGAAGCGTTTGCGAATTCTAATATAGACTTCTTCAAGAACATCCTGCCCTCGAAGTAAAGCGCTCCGGTGTTCTCCTGACGCTCGCATTGAAACCCCTGGTGGCTGGTCACCGGATCTTGCTGTATTTTTCAGTAGAGAGCATTGTCTTGCCTGATAATATTCTGTTTCTCTGAAATGCCGCCCATGATCGTCATCCGCACGGTTTTTTCAATATCATCTCTCCATGACGGCACGCATACTACAAGATCAAGTTTGAGAAGCCCCGTTTTGATATCTTCCAACAACACCTTTCCGGATCTGTTTACTTCCTCGTTTGGATTTTCACGTCTTACGCTCGACGCGATCAAGTTTTGTGATCCGAAGTTCTACGTTTTGTTTTGAATCCGTCTTCCGTACGCCTGTGCATGTGCAGTGTGTGTTCTCTCTTGAAAGGTGCAGCAACTGTTATTTTTACTAAGTGGAATTTTGCAGGAAAAAGGAAAATTGAAAAAAATTGCCCCCTGTGCTGGATGGGACGAGGGCGACGGCGGCTGGGAGCGGGGACAACGCGGCGGTCTTTCTTGCAGTTTGTTTTCATCAAAAAGCATCACTATAGGCACAAAGCGAATCCTTCATCATAGTCATTCCACAGGTACAAATGAGGGACATGAAGATGATGGGCCATAAGGTGCAAGCAGCTTGCCTCGCACAGGGATCCGGCTTTCCGCTCCACACACGCGCACACTACGATACAAATCATCACAGAGTCCAGCGCTCTCCTCTGCTACTGTTCAAAAAATACCTTGCGCGAGTCACAAAACCGAAACAACAGAAATGGTAGGCGGCTGCCACTACCTCCCCGGCCCCCTCAGCGCGTCCCCTGGCACGGCCCTGATTTAGTCGGCTGGAAGGAAGCGGCCCGGGTGCGGCTCCGCGAGCAGGGCCGAAAAAGGCCGGCGACCCTGAAGCACCTCGACCACCTTCTCTGGGGGTGCCAGGGAAAAGATATCGCCAGGGGGTTCGACTCCGGTGCCCTTTTTGGCCGTTTAGCCCGTGATTGAGCAAAAAATCAATAGATACCCATCGGTCGCAGAGTTCACAGGAAAACGCAAAGGGGGGGCCTCCGGGGGGGCCGAAAATGGGGGCAATTCGGGGACCCAGAATGGGGGGCAAAATCGAGGCACTGCCATCGTGCCACAGAGTTCACAGGAAAATGAGGGGGCTACCCCTCCGGGACCCCCCGGGCCCCCCGGCCTCGGGCCCCGATTTTTGATGCAACAGTTGCGCGCTTTTGCCTTTTCGGCCGGCCAAACTTTGCAAGCAGGTGCGGGGGGCCTTCTCCTTGGGGCCTTTTTTTTGCATTTTTCCGGCCGCCCAATATTGGCGCCACAAGTCGGAGATTTAGGTGCGGTTTTACCTCCGCCAAGGGGGAAAATCTGGATGGCCATTTTTTTCGCACTCTCCCCGGCGCGCGCAAAAAGTGCGGAAATAGTCCGGGGCGACTCCTCCTAATGGCAACACATGGGCTCTCTGGCACGTCAGCTGCTGGGTCGCCAAATCATTTGGCTAGACCCCGGCTCGCGTGGCCGCCTTCCTCTCCCTGCCCGCATAGCGCGCCCGTCTGGCGCGTGCGGCCAGCTTGGCACAGCCGCCCCCTGTTGGAGGTAGGCCGCCCTCATCTCACGGGCCATGGTCCTCATCTCCGTTATTTGTAGCTGTAGCGATGTATTTTGATGAAGGTCTGCCACGTGCCTGTAGCGGTGTTCTTTGATGAGGACTGAGGAGTACAAAGGCCGCCGCGTCCTCACCACTCCGAACCGCCGTAGCCGCCGTCCAATCCAGCACAGGGTACATTTTTTTTCAATTTTCCTGTTTCCTGCAAAATTCCACTTAGTAATTTTACAGGATTACGTAGATGTGCAGTTCGTTGTACCGTGCAAAAGAAAACGGATTCGGTGCTGTCGCTTCCCGATTTCTACCAGAAAGGCGACCCTTCATATGATCGATCCATTTGTTGATCATAGTACGAGGGCAAGCCATGCCGCTGTTCAATGTTTCAGCGTACCTGCTCTTTCTGGTGATGTGGTTGGTGCAAGTTTGTTTTTCTTTGCGTTCGTTGTAGTCAGCGAAAGGAAGTAGAAGATCAATATCAAAATATGGGCTCAAATGCTTTATTGTTGTAACTCTCTTAATATCAAAATATGGGCCCCTCAACGTCTTCCTCTTCTCAAAGTCAAAACACATTCCCCGCGAACCGCATGCGGCCAGGACGAAGGAGATCGATTTGAGATCCAAAAGAGTCATGAGAAAAGGCATCATGTGTCTTCTTCTAGCATCCTTTTTTACAACCACTACATTTCGAAAATATACAAAACAATGGTGCAGTTCTTGCAGATAAAAATCTGTGCTCGACACCCTGTGCCACATGTCGTGGCAGAAGTTGTTTTATTCACCTGAGAAAGAGGAAAAAAAGAAAAACTGTGCTTTTGATCACAAGAAAACGGAGATCTCCAACTTCTGCTCGACTAATTTTCCAGTTTCCACCAATTTTTTTCCGGCCTTTATTTGCAGTTTTATCGAACAGAGATCACCCTACCGCCACGAGAAGTGGTCGAAAGAACGTGGTTTAGACTTAGAATTCTTATCGGATAAAAGAGTATTTTTTTCGACCGATGTGAAAATGAAGAACAGAAAGTTGTACTAAACCTAAACTATATGTAAAAAGTGACCAACTACATCATCAACCACTTCCGACGATGAAATCCATTTCCGCTTACTTTCGACGATAAAATTTCACCATGGCCTGTCCTGGCTCATGTCTCCCCAAGAGAGACACGGCCAACGGGAAAAGTAGCATGCACATCTTGATCTTCGCCACACTATGACGCCTAAAATCTGCCATGAGTAGATTAGTCTTCCGCAGGAGCCTTTGCAGGTAGCATAATTTCTGGCAAGAACGACCCTTCGCGGCAGCGGCACCCCTTCCTGCGGGGACTACTAGCGAGTCAGAAGACCTTCATTTTCATACAGGGAGGACTACTACAAGTAGCAAGCATGGCTTTCGACGGTAAGATGACGCCTTTTATTTTTCCGTTAGCCCGAGGATGGCTGGCGCGGCTGGCGGGTGTAGTCTTCTACATCGTCGCGTGGTATGAGTACCCAAAAGACCAGCACCACAACAGCACCTGCACCATTACCCCCGTAGTCGCGGCCAGAACGGTCCAACTATCAAGCAAATCTACTCCTGGTCCTGCTACCACGTCCTCGTCGATGCCGATGGCGGATTATTTGGTGGAACAAGATGATTATCAAATGTAAAAATGTCTGCGTCTGGAAGAGTCATGCTGTTTCTGCATGACACAGAAGGTCTGGCATGGCAGCTCTAGCATCACAGGTTTCGAGAAGCTTCCGCAATGCCGAATCCGCATGACAAATCCCCCATTTTGGTGACAGAAAGTGAGCAGCTTTTGCTGCCTATGCATCAGAGATTTTTGTGTGTTCTGAAATGCGCATCACAAGTTACATCCTTCCAGACCCAGACACTTTTACACTTGATAATGATGAGCAAATTCCCGGGACACCCCTGACAGCAGCCTCCACTATCCAACAAAAAAGTGTTGACGTTAACGGATTTTGTAGGTTGCAGATATGCATGACAGATTTTTCCTAGTATGCATGTTATGCATGACAAATTTGGGCACGTTTTGCGATGCATTACTGCATCACAAATTCCGTATTAATGTATTAAACCATTTTTCCTGTGATATCCACCACGGCATCTTCATCTTCCTCCGCCGCGGGTAAACGATCGCCTTCTTCATATGCATTGCAAAAGTAATATCGTGCAACTACGTATAAATTGCATTTAGGAGTTTTCGGAAATAGAGGAAAAAGTTGAATTTGTATATCCTGATTTAAGTACCCAGAGATGAACGGTTCTCTGACAACCAGATTTGTCAAGCTAAAAATCGCAAAAATTACTACGAGTACATTACTTTTGCAGTGGATAGTAGTACATCAGACTTATCAGTGATTCTGAAGTACCTGCTGAAAAGCACTACTACGTACGAACTTCTGATCGCAATCCGTCACACGTGGGAAAGTGCGTATTCCGAGCTGGTACAACAGGAGCTTTATTTTGATGCAACTCAAGCGGATGGTCGCGACGGGAACAGGATCGCGGATGAACGGGACGCCGACGAGGACGTCGAAGCCGTTTCTGTAGCATTTTTGCGGGAACACGCGCTGCTTTTCCGTGATGTGGCAGAGGTGGCCTGCATGGTGAAGGCCGACGCGGAGCTGGCAGACTATTTGGAAGTTTGTTATGCGGAATACGGTACGGGAACTGCACCAGCACCTGCAACCGCAACCACTGATAGTGATAGTGGAGGACGAGGAGATTATTTTCATGCTGGCGCAGCAACAGAAATTCGAATTCCTGCGAAGACGGGCGATGAAGCAAAGAGCTACAACAGCATGGGCATAAGACGAAACTACGCGGAGCTCTTCAGGGAGGAGGGTGGTGCAGCGGTCGTGGCACTTGGTCATCATCAAGGACGAAAGCTGCCAAAGGGTAAAGGCACCAAGAACTCTAGTACCGCTACTCCCTCAATATCAAACCCCCAACTTCTGCGGTTGGTAAAGGAATTGCTGACGCTTTGGCTCTCGTCCGGTTCCGCGGGAAGTGAGAGTGCCCTGTACCAGGAGCAGTTCCGGCTTTTGCAAGCACATTTGGCAGAAATGGAAACAATTGTGGAAGATGCAAGAACGGTCCTGGAACGGCGCGGCGGAGACGAGGTGGACGACCCGAAACAGAAAGCGACGGCCACTTTACTACGTTCGCTGGTCGAAGCCTGTGTGGCCGCGAGTTTACGGCGAGGAACAAGTTTTAATGCGGTGCAGCAACAGTCCGAGTCCCAGGGCCAGGGGGTGGCCGTGGTGAAAACTACAACAACTTCCACTACTGCCACGACCTTTCTCCAAAAATACTCGGTGCAGATTCTGCAACCCCGCGCCCGGGCGGCAGTCCTCGCGAAAAGATCAAGAAGTGGTGCAACGCCGGAAACGGATAGAAGAGACGACGACAATTACTCCCAATTTTATCAATATCTCCCCTTCCGTATGGACGTGTCAGGTTTGAAATCGTCAAAGTTGAAATAAGTTGCAATGCATAAAATCGATACCAGTTGGAGGCCCAATTTCCAAGCGGTGCATGACAGATTTGGGTAGAACCGCAATCCAGTTTGTAATGCTGTTTGGGTAAGAGAGACGCCTTTTGTCATGCTGCTTTAGCAGCTCTATGTCTACCCCTCAACAGGCTTACGATCTGCCTCGCTTGCCTACTCTGCAAGACAGGCATTTTGTGGGTTGCATTTTATGCATCACAAACTATTTCAACTTTGACGATTTCAATCCTGACGCTTCCATATTCCGCACCCGTTTTTGCCAGTGGTTTGCCCACGGACCCTGGTTTTCGAGCAGGCAGAATCTCCTTTGGTGGTCGTCTACTAATATGAATTCGGAGGGGGCAAGCGTAAGTGCATCATCTTCAAGGACAACAGCCGAAGGCAACAGCAGGACGTCGGCGGCGGCGCACCGTCCGACCGATTTCGCTGCCGTGGTGAGAAAATGTATTGAAGCATCTTCTGAAGAAGAGCCCTCGCGTGAACGTCGACCTGGCTCCAATGACGAAGATTCGGTTTCGGATCACGAGCAAAGGATTGCAAGTGCAGAAGTGTTGCGGATCATGTTAGAAGGAACTCGAACTACAACTACGCGGGAGCATGATTCACGACCTCCGCGAGGAGGATCCACGAGACAACTACAAAAGCAGGCGCGACGAGGTGTAGAAGTACCAGCACGACGAGATCATGCCTCGGTGCAGCAGCCGGTAAGAAGTCAAGACCACAGCATCCTCCACGAAACGCTCACCCGACCTGTCCACGAGGCCGCGATAGGACCACGTCGAGATAGAACCCTTGCGCAACATCAACATGATTTATTCCGTGTAGTTCCTACTCCAGACGATCTTGAAAGGGTTTTGCTTCCTTTCTGGGAATATCCTGTGCAAAAGTATCGTACTCGTATTGCAATCATGCATCACAAATCTTGTTCTTAAGGCAAATCCGCATTTACAAATTTCCTTTCTCATGCTGAGGAAATTTGTAATGCATTTATACGAGTGCGATACTTTTGCAATGCATAGGGAAGAGAGGTTTGTGGACGTGTTTCTTCAGATCATGGCGGTGGACCCCTGGGTGTATGACCAGAAATACGCTGACCATCTAAGAGCCCAAGTTGGTACTAGCTCTAGCAGGAGTGCCAGCGCGGCTGCTGCAAGTGGGCCTCGTCGCGAAGTAGCCACGCGACCACTCCTGAGTGAAGATACTACAACAAACGCGTCGTCCGCAGCCGGCGCAGTAGCGGAACCAGGACTACAGATCGACCGGCATTCCGTTGCAAGGGAACGCCAGGAAGTAATTCGACAGCTGCTCCTGCGTGAAGATACTGTTTCAGACTCATCACACTCTGCTTTCCGAGGTTCCGGAGCGAGAGGACAAGCTGAAAAATCCAGCCACTGTCTCACACTGTTCACTGAGGAGATTTTTCCAATTAAAAAACTCCTTGAAAGCGAAGATTTTTCCATTTTATTGCGACAGTTGTTGCAGAACCGCGTGATGCTGACGGATTTCATCCAAACGCCGGAATTGATGCGAAACGCGCTGACTCTGGAAGAACAGTGCATCGCTGGATTCCTGCGCTACAAAGTCGATGAAGTCCACCCAGGAGATCATTATGTTGGTGAACAGCACGACACAAGGAGTAAAAATCCTCTCCAGGATGCGTGTCGCCGGGCGCGGCAGTACTGCAAAAGGGAAAATTTCTTGAGTTCTTCTAGGCAAGGGCGTCATCAAGAAGAACTACAAAGTACGACTGCCCTCCCCGTCCACCTCGGAATAGGAATCGCGGGGAAGCAGCATTGGCAACACGGGATTGATATGAACTGCAAAAGTATCGTACTAGTATAAATTGCATTACAAATTGGCTTAGCATTACAAATTGAATTTGTAATGCGGATTTGCCTTAAGAAGAAGATTTGTAATGCATAAAAGCAATTAGTACGAGAACGATACTTTTGCACAGGATAATTGACAAAAACTTCCCCGTTGTTTGGGAGGAACCGATATGCAGCGCAAAAGTATCGTACTCGTATAAATGCATTACAAATTTCCTCAGCATGGAAAATAAAATTCGTAATGCTGATCTACCTCAGGGAAGAGATTTGTAATGCATGATTGCAATACGAGTACGATACTTTTGCACAGGATAACCGATGAGGGCGTTTCAGGCACGCGGGCTGTTCGAAATCGGCAGAATCGGCCTGGAGGGCGTGTATAGACAGTATTTAGCATTATCTTCGCACAGGAAAAGTGCTCAAAGTCAAAGCAGTAGAGCTGCAGATGGTAGTGGTCCCGCTAGGGTGGGTAGTGGCCGCACCATGATATCTGAGCCGAGCCAGAAAAGCCGAAAGGTAGTGGGAGGAGGTGGCACGAGCACACGTCGGCGTGGTGTAGTCACAGCGAGAAACGAAGATCCAGATGAGCCTACAGAAGATACCCTCGCAGCCTTTGAAGGGACATTTTCAGACGCGGAGTGCAGGAGCCCGCTGGCCTCCCAAATCCAAAACGGTTCGGCAAAGTGCCACTTTGCGATTTTCGGTCCTGACTACCCGAAAGCTTCGATGAAATTACAGCGGGACGACCACGGTAGTAGAAGAAGGCAGTCATTTTGCGCCACAAACACCAATCGCTTTTTTGAACCGATCGGAATGAGCCCCTGCTCTTCATCAAAAGCGGATATAATTGAGGATCCAAGACGTCGGCTATTGGTCGAGGACGTTGTGCTGAAAGAGCCGAAGGCCAGGATGAAAGCAGAACTCATGCGTGGGTTGGAGAAGAACAGAAATGCTAAATGCCACGCGTGCCTCGTCTTTCAACCCAATAACGGAGCGGAGCAAATGTGGCAGGAAATGGCGAATTTCCTGGGCGGGGAAAAGCTCTGTACTGCTGGAGACGATGATGCACTACTACACGAGGGAGAAACACCTCCAGGCGGATCCGAAGTTGTGTCATCGTTTTCTTGTATGGACGCAAGAAGTTCAACCCCCAGTGCAGTGCGCGCACCTTCAATACCGCGGCTGCCTATCACTGTCTCCTACAACGGGCTTTCTCCAGCTGCGCTCGGTGTGCCGGAGATGGGTTTTTTTGACAATGATGTGCAAGAACTGGCATCAGGAGGGGGCGGAAGTAGAAGCTCTACATCTACATCATCTCGTCCAGCACCGACATCTCCTTCATACAGTGGCTACACCGGGGAACTGAGCGGGGGCACAACTGGTACTATCACCAGCGGAGCGTCGAGAGCGCAAGAACTACCGTCGAACCCTCCTCCCAACTCCAGCCCGTTCGAGAGCCCTACCCAGCAGATTTTCCACAACCTCACCCCGATTTCACGCCAGCTCAATAAATTGCGGAAGAATTTGTCGCAGATCAGCGGAATCTACGAAACGAAAAAAGCGAATTTAACCGACACTGCAACGGAAACCATCAAAGCTGATCACGAGTCGGTTTCGGCTGAAGAGCGGAAAGCGGGTAGAAAGGTGCAAGACCTGCGGGCTGCGGAAGCACGAATCTGCCGAGAAGCCTATCCTGAGTAAAAACGTACCCACACCAGAGTCAGGATGGGGATTTTGCAACACAAACCTAGGAGCTTTGTGAGTCACGCATGACAAGTTGCACTCTGCAGTGTAGTGCAGGTTAGCAAGTGCAGCCGCATCACAGATTCATCTGCTCACCCTGTTCACAGCATCACAAATTCCAAAACACGATTGAAAATGGCTCTCATGGGGATGCGCATTACAAGTCTTCCTGTCTTTGCAAATCTGCATTACAACTCTGGCGTGGGTACGTTTTTACTCAGGATAAAGCCGAGAATGAGTTTTTTCATGGGCTGTTTCTTCCGAAGATCACGCAAGTGGAGCGTTGGTTGGGCATTTCGCCTGGGGAAACAAACGACTGGATGGGTGTTATCCTGAGTAAAAACGTCCTCACCCCAGAGTTGTAATGCTGATTTCCAATGACAGGAACATTTGTGATGCGCATACCCAGGGTAGACATTTCCAGTCGTGTTCTACAATTTGTAATGCTGTAAACAGGATAAGCAGATGGATTTGTGACGCGGCTGTCCACGCTAACCTGCACTACAGTACGGACTGAAATTTGTCATGCGTGACCACCAAAACTTCTAGGTTTCTGTTGCGAAATCCCCATCTTGACTCTGGGGTGGGGACGTTTTTACTCAGAATAGCTGTTTTGCACGAAATGGAAAGAGCGAACGCGGAGGAGGAGATGGCAGCGGAGGCGCAGGTATGGATTGCAAATATGTCTGGGTCTGGAAGGTTGCAACTTGTGATGCTGTGTTTGGATTCCCAAAAAACTTTGTATTGCATGACCAGCAACAGGTGTCCAGTTCTTGCTACGTGGGGGGGGCATTTCTCATGCGGAATAGGCATCAGGAATCCCTCTAAAAGTCTGTGATGCTAGGTCGTGCATTACAGGCATTCCGGGTCGTCGTCGTGCAAAATATGCATGACAAACCTGGCAATCTTCCAGACCCAGACGCTTCTACATTTGATAGCAGGTAGAAGAGCAAATAAACTCGGTGTCTGCCGCGAGGGAGCGCGAGGAGCTTGCAGAAGCGCAAGCATTGGCGCGGACTTTGGACAACCTGCGAAAAGCGGTACGGGAGAGACAGACACTGTTGCAAAGTGCAATCCAGGAGTGGCTGGGTGCCTGGAAGACGAAGGTTACCGGAGCAATAGAAACGTGCAAAGCTGCGGTGATTAATGCGAGCACATCCAAGAATCTTCGAAATAAAAATCGTGCGGGTGCTTACTTCTGGCCGCACTTGATTAGTAACTTCAAGAGGCTCGCCAGCTCGGAAGATAGTGGGGCAGATGTTGAGAGAAAACTCCCAGCGGTACTAGAGGAGCGCCAGCTTTTCGAGCGCGTACTGCAGAGGAATACGCAAGTTGAAAACGCTATGGGAAAATTATCCACGAAACAAGTCGAGCACGAGCGAAGTACCCTCGCCAAGCGAGACCCAAATGACCCCCGCCCAGAGGAAGATCGGGATAAACTTCTGGAGAAGCTTCGGCGCAAGCGGTGGGTACGTAGCATCGGCAACAATGCGCTGGAGCGCCTTTTGACAAATCGCGAACAACGGTGGAATTCGGTGTACGCAGGGCTGCTGCGCACAGGAGAGTTGTGGGATCAGTACAACCGCGGCAGGTTGCATGCTAGGATGTTGCCGAGGGGCTGGACTGGAGGGGGCCTGGAGCCCGTGATGATGTTTTACAACCCTTATGAACAATATGATGCGGAGGAAGAGCAGCGTCTACGGTGGCCTCCCCGAGAACCACTTTCAGATGCAACCTACGAGAACGAACTCGTCCCCGAAGAAACCTTCAACTTATCTCCGTACAGCGATATTAGCGGTTCCTTGCCCAGCGCCACGGAACAGAGACTCGCCGCCCGTGCCGCTGTGATCCACGAATTTCTCCCGCACATCATCCGGGAAGTGCGCGAGCTGATCCGGCCGATTATCGAGAAGCGGACCCAGTGCGAAAGGGCCGAAGATGAGCGGAGAACAGCGGAGAAAAAGAGGCGGAAGTTGGCGAAAACTGCGTCGGTGAAACGACAGGAAACGGAATTTGCGCAGGAGAACGCGAAATTGGAGGTGGAATTTTATTATCAAATGTAAAAATGTCTGGGTCTGGAAGAATGCATGTTTGTCATGCTTGTCTGGCATGACACTTAAATCTGTCATGCACGTTGCCCAAGATCCGCATTTTTCTGTCATGCGGAGACGCAATTTTTCATGCAGAATAGGCAACACCTACAAGCGCAGAAATTTGTCATGCTGAGCCAGCACTCGTGGCCTCCTCATGATACGCCACACAGCATCACAAGTTTCCAGACCCAGACACTTTTACATTTGATATTTATGAGAACTTGTTGCAAGACCTGCGAGAAGCGAAGTCGCGGTACCAAGCGGCGCGGCGGGAGTTGCTGAAAGTGAAAGTTCAAGTTGCTGGTCGTGAAAATAGTATCATGTCGACATCAAGAAGAAGGACCTCTGTTGAGCGGGCGCCGGGCGAAGGATCATTAGCACCAGGAGGACTCCTGTCAAGAACTCCGCAGCCGCTGAGCGAGGTTGTAGCCGGCACTACTACAGCAGCGAGCAATCTTCCGCAAGGTAGACAAGGACCTGCATTGCAGCCTGTGCTGCAAAGCCAAAGTGGTACAGCTCCGCGGGAGGTCCCCCCGGCAACATCTTCTACCGAGGGCACGACCGGGAGTCAACGTGGGAGAACCCGCAGTCGCAGTCGCTCTGTGCGCCGGCGTCGTAGTCGAGGTAGAAGCCCATCAAGTCCGGCTGTTCATCGTGGTGATCACTCGCAGCAGTTAGTAGAGCTGCAAGAAAAAGATCGAGTTGTACTACACCAATCAGAAGACTTCCCTTCTGCCTCGATTGACACAACTATCGCTGAGAGGCTCACCCGGGGGTTGTGGCGCGTTTTCTTTCAATCACTTGAACGAGACGCCGGTTCTTCTTCTACGAGGGGAAAAAGAAAAACGAAAGACGAGACAGTAGGAAAGATAAACACTTCATTTCTCCTGTGGCAGGGCCTGGAGTTGATTTCGAAGCTACGTTTTCAAGAAGTCAGGAAAACCGAAGTTGAACAAAGGGGAAAAGAATTCATTCACTCGTCCGCGGGGGGAAGAAATACCCCTACCGGAGCCCCTGCCAGTACAGATGAAGTACAAGAAATGGAAGTTGACGATGACGCCGATGAAGCAGACAAAGACCAGCTTCTTCAAGAGAAGAAAAGATCATGGAAGAACCACCACGCCAAACCGTTCCTCGAGTTTATGCGACCTTATTTGAACTCTGCTCTTCAACTAGCTTCCGTCGGCACGGGAGTTTTGGGGGAGGGCAGTTTGACACTTTCAGGAGTATTCGACTTCTAGATGACATTTTTAGAAAGTAGAAAACGAGGTAGAAGAAGATTTCACATTGCAAGTATTAAAATCATCACCTTCAGCACGTTTTCAATTACGGTGTACTCACTTTTGCTTCTTGTTGTCCTTAGCTTCTGCGCAGAAGAGGTCGATGTAGAGCAGAGGTGAAGATCATCTTTGTATACAGAGCGGTCGCCCTGAGTGATGATCCGCTGCATTGAACCGACCCTCCTGTGGCTATTCGCAAATTGAACAGACACAGATTTATACTTCATCGTGGTGAACAAGATAGCGTACGACCTTTTGGCTTTGCAAGGAACAGAAACACACATAGTACCCAAAGCATACTCAGATCAAGTAGTACTACACATTTTGCTGAAAACGACAAAGATAATTTATACGTGTATGATTCTTTCGAGGAGTAAATGGAAAGCACCTCTGGCTCTGCTTCTTCTGCGACGCCGGCACGATGCAGTGCCGGGGGACTGGGACAGCAACGCCAGAACACAACTACATGTACAATCGCTTTATTGTGGCTATGATCGAAGACGATGATATGGAACAATGGATGCATGATGGGAAAAATCGTGCGGCGGTTAGAAGCAATGAAACAGATGCAGCTTCAAGCGCGGACGACATTGAAATAAGCACTGCCACTGCAGAAATTGAAATTTTCCGACGAATTGAGACGAGCACTGAGTGTTCAATCCACTACGAGCGATTTTTTCTTGGACCTTGGAGAGAGGATGAAGTTTATCCGCTGCCTGCTGTTGTAGGATCCAGTGCCAAAGCAACTACACGCTCTTCTTCATTGTGAAGACCGAGAGTAGCTGGATTTTTGTCCTACAGCTCGTCCACGGAGTTCTTGTTCACTTTCTGCGACCACACGACACATGAAAGAGGGGCGTCGTGTTCTGGTTCTTTCTGCAAGAAGACCACGCTGTGAGAAGAACGTTGTGGTCTTCACGCCAGCTGTTAGTATACGAACGAGTATGATGGAGTAGTTACACACAGACTGAAACTGAAGACCCGGAGCAGTCCATCCTTTACCTTCCCCGCGACCCGTCGCTTCATCCAAGAAGATGGCAGCCTCGTTGGTTGGTACTTTTCGCAACCTCCAGGCCACCAGTTCTTCCTCGTCTCAGCCCGCTTTTCGTCGGTCCGGAGAAAACAATTTGAACAACACCCTCCTGCAGGATTCCCCGGTGAAAGACTACTGGAACTTTCCGGAGAAGGCCGGGACCTACCGCGGAATTGACAAAACAGGGAAGAAAATACCGATAAGCGCCTTCTTACCGGTGTTGAATTACACGACTGAGTACAATAATGCGGGTGAAGTAGTACACAAGAGTAGCAGAGATGATGGGAAAGGCGATGTTGGCGCCAGTCCGAGTAAAAACGAACTATTTCTTCACGGAGATGCTTATGCAGTGCAAAAGTATCGCACTCGTATAAAATCGCATGACAAATTTGCTCAGTATTACAAATTAAATTTCTCATGCTGATTTACCTTGAGAAAGAGATTTGTCATGCATAATTGCAATTACTACGAGTGCGATACTTTTCCACAGGATAATGCCAGGGCGGCGACGAATTCCAAGGAACGGCTGATGAAACATGGAATCACGTATACAAATAAACTTGTTCTTGCCTGTCATGCACGACAACACAAGCGATTGCTGTATACAGGTGTTCAGCATGACAAACTATACAACTTCTCCATAGGTCCGACGTGGAGCATGCGCATTTCGACCTTCGCCACGGTGGCGGTTTCCACCACCACGCAACGCCGGCCGTGCACCTGCCGGGAGAAAACGAAAATTTGACCTCGCCGGCGCGGCCGAAGTTAAAACTGCACACGGACATTGACAAAAAGTCCAGAGTAGAGGCGGAGCACCAGGACAAAAGGATACAAGGCCAAATTGAAGAAACCGAGACGCTCCAGCACTACCGACGGCACAAAACGAGGTTGCTGCTAAAAGCTGCAGCGGAGGAGAAAGCCGGTGGAGAGGCGGGTGGGAAGAAAAAGGTAGACCACGTATAGTATTAGTACTGCGCAACATGCATGACAGATCATGCTTGTTTTGCGAGTTCTGCAAGACAAATTCTGCAGATGAAATGTTCGACGCTCGTGATTGTCCTACAGGTATCAAAATGGCGCCGAGCCTCAATCGGCGGCCTCGCTGCTTTCGACGTCGGGGGCGTTGCAACGCATTTTTCCTTATCCTGTGCAAAAGTATCCCACTCGTGTATAAATGCATTAGCATTACAAATTTCCTCAGCATGAGAAATAAAATCTGTAATGCGGATTCACCTTTACATAATGCATGACTGCAATTACTACGAATGCGATACGTTTGCTGTTCATATTCCTGCGCTTTCCCCGACCCGGGAGTGGAGAAAGCGGTCGACCAACTCGAGCTGATGATCGCAAATCAAGTCCATTCGCACGAGGTACATTTTTGTCATGCAGGAATGCTGCGAGTGCCAGATTTCTCATGGATGTCTAAGTACTCTGGTGCATGTACAAAAAATCATAATCTATCAGCCGTCCATCGAAGTTGTGGAGGCGATTCGTGCGGTCCTCGCCGACCGACCAGAGTGGCGAAACCGCATGGCCGTGCTCACCACCTCACCTATCAACTGCAAAAATGTCTGGGTCTGGAAGATTGCCAGACTTGTCACGCAGGTTTTCCATGGCCCATGAGGTCTGGCATGTAGGACATAGCATGACAGATTCTGTGAGATCTTTCTAATGCCTATCCTTCATGAGAAACTGCCTCTCGATTAGCGCAAAAGTGGACAACTTTTGGCAATCATGCAACGCAGTTTTTTGTCTGGTTCAGATTTAGCATGACAAGTTACATTCTTCCAGACCCTGACCCAGACATTTTTGCATTTGATATCACCGATCTTGCGACAAGTGATACTGCAAACGCAGGCACCGGGGGCAAGGTATATATACAGATGTCTGGTGTTCATGATAGCCATTATAAGGGAATTTTGTCATGCAAAGACACGCATCCCACAGCACTTCTGTGTTGCAGAAAAACGAACGGCACGAATAATCTTCGCAGGATCGCCGGTTCCTCCGTCCTCGGTGCCACGCATCCCTGGCGCTCCTTCCCTTCCGACCCTTCCGGGCGCGAGCCCCTGCGGTTACCCAGTTACGCCTCTAAGTCGCAGAGAACGAGAAGGAATCGCGAGAATAACCCGTACCGGTCCGATCACAACTGGCCGGAGGTATGGATGATTTATTTTGCACAATTTTTTTTCAGGTTGTCATGGATGCAGGGTTTCATTGCATAATTCGACGCAGCGTCTACATCTACTAGGCAAAAATGCTCTGTGAATAAACTATCAGGTCGACCCCATCCGCGGTTGTCTGGCCGGCCTCCAAGACCAAGAAGTCTCCAGCACCGACCAACAAATCACACCGCACCTTCCCAAGTGCCCCATCGAGCAACTGCGCGTGGACCCGACCAAAACGTTTTCTCAGCGCTACTCGTTTCCGAAAGACAAGAGGAAAGACGCGAACTATTTATCCTGTACAACAGTATCGTACTCGTTGTAATAATTGGAGTCATGCATTACAAATCTAAGGCAAATCCGCATTACAAATTTTATTTCTCATGCTGAGAAAATTTGTAATGCATTTATACGAGTAGGATACTTTTGCAATGCATATTATTCTCCGTCGAACAAAACCCACAACGACGCACTGAAAGTGTCCGACCCCGTATCCAAGAAAAAAAGATTGTAGGTGTAAACTTTGTTGGAGGATCAGCATTACAAATATCTACTCTGGCGTGACAGCAAAAACCTGTCATGCGCAGATTCGATAGTACGTGAAAACGCCCTTGGATTATGGACCTTACAACGCATGCCCAGCATGACAGACGCAATCATCTTGCATGTTGCGCATCACAAATTCACACTAGCAGCGTCTTTTTTTTTGGATACCCCGGGCCCGGAGCGTACGGTCAGTTTTCCGGGTACACTGGGAATATCCTGTGCAAAAGTATCGTACTCGTAGCATTAATTGCAATCATGCATTACAAATCTCTCTCTTAAGGTAAATCAGCATTACAAATTTTATTTCTCATGCTGGGGAAATTTGTAATGCATTTATACGAGTGCGATACTTTTGCACTGCATAGTGAAATTGGGGTTGCCGTTCAAAGTCGGCGAGCAGGTGGTGCTGGGAGCGAACCACACTTTTCAGTTCAAGAGGCTCCTCGGCTACGACGAAGTGACAAACTTGTCGAACCACGCTTCTGTCCCGGTGTTTTCCTTCCCGAAATCGAGGCGGACGATCAACGAGGTGCAGCTGGGGAAATACGCGTGTGTGAACAGTAGGAAAACGGACGCCGGACCGCTGAATCCGGGGATGGTAACCGCAGTAAATTCCCCGTACACGTGCATAAGCTGTTTCTGCATGACAAAACTTGCCTTCTTCAATCTTTGTCACCATGACAAGTTGGACGACACCTCGAGTTAGCGAAATTTGTCAAGCATCTTGTACGTGTTGTGCGGGAAATTTGTATTGCATAGATGGTTTATGAGCATTACTCGACGTTTTTTCCGAACAACCATCCGAAAGGCACGCATGGCCGCAGTAGCTCCTTTCCGGCCCGGGCGAAAAGTCAGAAGATTTTGATGAAAAAAGAGGAGAGAGAAGGGGGTACGCGGATGCGGAAGGCGTAAGAACAGGGTTCATTCTTCGTCCGGGGTAGTAAAGAGGTAAGTACGTCCTCTCTTGGCAGTGGTCGCACCGGCGGTGGGGAGTACAACTACGTCCTGGCGGATGAGTAGAACAAAGTTTAGAATAGAAGTCTCTTTCTCCTTTCAGGTAACATTTCCGAGTTTGAGTACACGACACTGTATGATTCTTTCCAAATGCATTCACATCAATTGAGGTCATTTACTTCGTTTTTCAATAGAGTTTCAATAATAGCAAAACAGATTTCCTATCGCTAAAGAGTCAAAAAGTCCTGTTTCAGTTTCCACCACATCCTCGTCTCACACAAATGCAAAATGACGCTGCTCTCAAATCAAGTATGCAAAGCTGACAACAACTTTTTATCACTCTCAACAAAAAAGTCGAATCGAATGTCTCACACCTACGTAGAACCGAGAAGTTCATGCAGATTTTGTCATAGTAGTCTTCGTGGTCCTCGTGCTTTTTCACACAAAACGAACGAACTGAACCAACCAAAACTGTATCTAAACATTCGCAATGTCGTGGTCGTCAGGAGAAGCGATCATCTGTCGAGCCGGAAAACCGATAGAGCGATTCGAACGGCTACAACTCGGTGTTCGCTCTGTTGGGTCGTTCGTCCTAGAAGAACAAGCGCTTTCTCAAAAACCTACTTACTTAGACTTACGAAAGGGCCGTAGTCTTTTTTGTCTTCGAGTGAGCACAACAAGGTCGCCGTATCAATATGCACGTTCTTCGTTCAACATCTAAACTCTCATGTAGCTTCACAGCCGTAACAAACTACAGTGATGCAGCTGCAGAAATAGCGGATTTCTTTGGGTCGGTACGTAATTGTCAGAAATGTGAAGATTCTGCATGCAAAGATACTCGAAGCAACTTTCCACATCATTTGTGGCTTGAAACTGCGCAACATCCTTAGTTTTCTTTTTTTCTGCCGCGAGAGGCGGTCCGGGTATTGTTTTGACTTCATTATGGAAGTTACAGTTCATCTTGTTGTGCTAGAAGTTGAAGTTGTACGAGTCTGACTCTGACGAGTGGTTAGCTTCTTACTTTCCTTTCTTTGAGCGAATCTTTTTTTGTCAGCTGTTTCTTTGACTCTGAGAAGAACCTGAGGCTGATTCAATTTTCAAATATTCTTGACTTTCTTGTGTAAAGCGCCTCAAGGATAATTTCCGAGGCTATAAGTCAAGCCAGCGTTGTTTTGCACCAACGTAGTACATGTACAGTAGAACAACTTCAGTACGCTGAAGTCACATAACAATTTCCCTCATTGTACTAATCCTAATGAGAGCCTCTGATAATTTCCGCCTTTTTTTGTTCCACTTCCAATTTTCCCAATTTTCCATCCACTTTTAGGAGGTCTTCGATTTTCTCAAAACTACAAAGAAAAAACCTCGTGGACGAGGTGCACTACTTGATGCAAAGAAGTGGCGCATCCCCCACCCACCCAGACAGCAAGATGAGGTTGCTGTGAAAGGTAGTCACGTTGCGCTCGCAAAATTTTTGCGGTTTTGCGAGGGCAACATAAAACACTAAACCCCAATTTTGTAAAGCATAAACTTTTCACCCCCCACTTACTTTACACTTGTTCCTCGTGGTGCCACTTTTGGATTCTGCACGACAGCCCGCCACGCAATCAAGATGTCGGCGGCTGCGCAGGCTTTGACGTCGAAGCTGAAAAACAAGTACAACTTGTCGGACGTGCAGAACTTGTGTCCCTTCATGCGCCAGCTGCTGAAATCGTCCGGAGACAACATTGGGAAGATGTATGACAATCATTTTGATCTGCTTCAAAGATGCCTTTTGTCTCATCCAACACAAACATGACTTCGCATTTTTGCATTTGCAATACACAATTTTATTAAACACAAACGCATCATCAAGACAAACCCCTCTTCTACAACAGCACCGCTCAGTTGGAAGCCAAAGCGTCGATGTGTCCGGTGGTCTCGAAATTTCAGGACAAGGTCGTGATCAAGAATGACCTGGACTACACGACCAACTGCGCCACCCCCGCCTCGACGGTGACCTCTACTCCGACAACTGCCCGTAGCCGTGCCGGATCGGATACTGCCGGAGGTGCTTCTGGAGTAGGACTACACCAACAGTTGCATCTTCAAACCGATGCCGTTACAAACACGAACGGGATTACAGGTGCTGGAACTATCAAAACCACGGCAAAAACGCAACAAGGAAATAATACCAAACCGAAATTCGTCCAAGATCTTCCCCCCGGCCACCCACCAATCCCCGCGAGCAGCGCCGGAGGACACAGCGCGAGCGGCGGTTGCCCGTTCCTCATGTTGGGGTCCAACATGTTCATGACGCCGCTGGAACAGCAGCAATTTAACGCCAAAAACAACGCTGCTGGAGCTGCGGGGCCGCATAACAAATCGAGAGGAGGACATCTTCAAGGGGCTGGCTCTTTTCAACATCTTCAAGCGACAAATGCTGCATCTACCGCAACTTCCACTCCGTTCAACACCAGCAACAACATCAACAATAAAACCCTTATCGAGCGGATCATGGAGACGGGAAAGATTCCGGAAGACACGAAACAAATGATGCTGAACGCTTTTCCCGCCGCGGCGAAGTGCTGTCCGTTGTTGAAAAGTGAGGAGGAGGAACAAGAAACTAATCTGTTGCAGACCCCGACGAAACAAGTGAAGAGCCAAACTGCAACAATTTCGGATTTCAAATCCCAAAATTCAACGAATTACCACAACATCAGCTGGGAGCAGCACAAGATGAAGGAGCAACTGTATTCGAAAACGTTCCAATCGGCGATTTCCAAACTCCACGCGGAGGGTCGGTACCGCCACTTCGCAAATCTCCAGCGGCAATGCGGGCAGTTTCCGAACGCGGTGTTTCGGCAGGACAATGTCGGACCAGGAGATCCGGGCTCTTGTACCGCCGGCGGGAGCACTTCGTCATCGAGCTCGACTACTTGCAGTTCGGCGAATTGCCGTGACATCCCAGGACTTGTTTCTTCATCTTCATCTCCAACCCCCCCAGCTTCCACGACCAAACTGGGCAAGAAGAAGTCAGTCAAGGAAAACAACAACGCCACTAACCAGGGCTTTCCCTCCGTGGTGAAAATTTTCTGCAGCAACGATTACCTCGGCATGGGGCAGCACCCGAAAGTGTTGAAAGCCGCCCACGACGCGCTCGATTCCACCGGCATGGGCGCGGGGGGTACGCGCAACATTTCCGGCACGACAAGCTTTCACGTTGAGTTGGAAACAGAGTTAGCCGATCTGCACCACATGGAGAAAGCGCTGGTCTGCTCCTCCGGCTTCGTCGCGAACGAAGCGTCGCTACAGGTGTTTGCGAAGCTGATTCCGGATTTGGTGCTGTTCTCCGACGCGGACAACCACGCAAGTATGATCGACGGGATGCGGCAGTCGAATATCAAATGTAAAAATGTCTGGGTCTGGAAGATTGCGAGATTTGTCATGCTTGTCTGGCATGGCCAAAAAGTTTGTGATGCGTGTCAAAGAAGAGACCCTTTCGCCTGTCATGCAAAAACGCAGTTTGTCATGCGAAACACGCAACACAAAGAAGCGCAGATATTTCTCATGCTTGGCTGTGCATTACAGAGCATTCACTATTCCCACTGCAGCATTACAAGTTTCCAGACCCAGACACTTCTGCACTTGATATCGAAGTGTAAGAAGCACATTTTCAAACACAACGACATGGAGGATTTGGAAAAGTTGTTGAAGCAATACCCGCTCGAGCACCCGATATGGCGTTCTCAACTGTTACATTCTCAGCTGTTACATGGATTTGTCATGCAAAATTGCCTTCAGAATCGACACCATCAAGCTGCTTCGCATGACAAATTCGCAGAGGGCCAAGCAGGCTGATAATCGGGGCCAAGTCTGTCATGCAAGACGCGCAGGACCCCCCTTTCACTTTTGCCATTCTTGCATCACAAATTCATGTAACAATTGAGAATGTAACAGTTGAGAACGTTATACCCGAAAATGATCGTGTTTGAGTCCGTGTACTCCATGTCGGGGTCGATCGCGAAAATGGCGGAGATTGTCGCGTTGGTATGCATTGCAAAAGTATCGCACTCGTACTAATTGCAGTTTATGCATTACAAATCTAGGTGTTAAGGGAAATCCGCACTACAGATTTGATTTCTAATGCTGAGCCAATTTGTATTGCAATTTCTACCAGTACAACGATAGTACTTTTGCAATGCATAGCTGGCCAACAAGTACAACTGCTTGACTTTCTGCGATGAGGTGCACGCCGTCGGGATGTACGGAGAGCGGGGAGCCGGGATTGCGGAGAGGGAGGGCTTGGAGCTCGATATCATCACCGGGACGCTTGGCAAGGCGTTTGGCGCGTTCGGCGGATACATCGCTGGGTATATTACATAGGCTTGAGGTTCTTGTAAATCCTTTATGATACTATGATCTATGAATGTATGCTATGTGTTGATGCATGAGCAAGCATGACCAAATGAAATGACACGACTAAACCCGTACCCGGACTCTTTGTTTTACACACAGTTCCTCCGCCTACATCGACTGCGTCCGTTCCTACGCGTCGTCTTTCATCTTCACCACCGCGGTTCCCCCGGTGGTCGCTATCCTCAGGAAAAACATCCCCACCCTATAGTTGTCATGCAAATGCGCAATGACAGGAGCATTTGTAATGCGCAGCTCCATGAAAGGCTTTTCCATTCGTGTTTTGGAATTTGTAATGCTGCAAACAGGTTGAGAGAATGGCGCTCTCATGCGGCTTCCCTTGCCAACCAGCACTACACTGCAGAGGAAAACTTGTCATGCGCAGCTCCCAAAACTTGGCGATTTGTGTTGCTATTTTCCCAACTTGACTATGGGGCGGGGACGTTTTTGCTTCGGATAGTCGCGGCCGGCGCCCTAGCGTCCGTCCAGCACTTGAAAAAGTCCAACAAGGAGCGAAAAGGTATCCTGTGCAAAAGTATCGTACTCGTATTGCAATCATGCATTACAAATCTTCTTTTTAAGGTAAACTTGCATTACAAATTTTATTTCTCATGCTGAGAAAATTTGTGATGCATTTATACGAGTGCGATACTTTTGCAGTTCATAAAAGGGCAACAGAAGCAGGTGAAATATCTGACGAAACTGCTGCAGAAGAACCACTTGCCCTACATGGAAAACAGCTCCCACATCGTGCCGGTGTTCATCGGGGACCCGGTTAAGTGCAAACAGTTGACGGATTTACTCTTGAAACAGCACCAGATTTACATCCAGCCCATCAACTACCCGACGGTGCCGCGGGGCACGGAGCGGATCCGGGTGACGCCGGGGCCGCTGCATTCGGATGAAGATTTGGAGTACTTCGTGAAGGTGCTGAAGGAAGTGTGGGTGGAGCTGGATCTGCCGTTTGTGGTGAATAAAAAGCAGATGAAAAAAGGTAGTGCGAAGGCGGAATCGGCGGTCGTTTCGCCTGGTGTAAACAACGGCCTCCCTATCGACGTCCCTCCTGTCGCCGGTAGCTACAACCCGTCGCCCAATTCCCAGCTCCGCGACGCGACGGTGCTGCTAGCGCAGGAGTCGTCCTCGGGTGGTGCAGGAAGCCCTGTCCGCCAGATGGCTATGGCGCGGAGTCCGGTCCCGAGTGCGTCGCCGAAAGCTGCAGGAGGGACAATTTGAGGGGGCACGAACTGGAATCATTTTTCTAGATTTTAGCTCTGGTATGCAGCAGGGAAGATAAATGAAACTGGATTCAGAAACGCGCTGTGGCACTGCTACATAGTCCTCCAGTGAGGGCAAGTAATAGAGAAGAGCAGGCTACTACATATTTCCTCGCAAGAATTTCAATTTCATCTTCAATAAAGTGCACTACAGCTTATTCTTCTTCCAGTTCAAAAAGCACTACATCGTTCTATGATTATGGAACTACGAAGCGCGTCTTTTAATACTTTGGCAAACAGCATGACTGATCAACATTTCCCACTTTACACTTAGGGCTAGAAGAATTTGAATTGCTACATACACAGTGCTCAGCAGCAACGTCGCTAGTAGTGCTAGAGACGAACATTGGTGTTTGGGTTTCTGAAAGCTCAGGCTGATGCCTCGCCGTGAAACTGCAGCTTTTTCACTAAACAATTTTTTTAGAACAGCAAACGAGAGCGGGTATCACACACACAGACGGGCTGGTAGCAAGTTCAACATAGAGATATTACTCGACTGGACATGATGTTAATTATACGAACCGCTTCTATTGCTCCTGTTGGAGTTGGAATTACATCGAAAGGAAGAGAGAATTGCAATGCATTTCAAAATATTTACAGAAGTCATCAAATGTAAATTGCGATTTGAGAAAAGCAACGCCACCAGCTGGTTTTCATGATGGGATAAAACAATTCAACAGCAGTAATGGTAATCGAAAAGCGATAAACTACAATCCAGAGCAATTTCCTGCAGCTACGCACTTCAATCGCTCCGTCGGTCGTAAGCTGCGAGGATAAAGGGATCATTCGCTTCCGCTACATGAGAACTTCTACCTGAATGCCGGTCTTTGCGACTGCCGTGTAAAAAATAGCAATATGCCCGTATGATACAGCTCCAGTCAATGCAAAAGACCAAAGTATCTCGATGAAGTTTTTATCACTTCGTTTTGTAGCGACGTATGATTTGAATTTTTCCGCTGCGGCGATAAAAAGTTCAACATTATGCAAGAACCTCCGCGGCATTTTTATGCACCAGAACCGACTCTCGTGCGACTCACTGTACGCTCTAGCTTTGAATTTAAGGGAAAAAAAAGAAACATTTTTTACAAAGTTAGCACGAAGGAGTGAGCTTATGTCTTTGCTCCTTGTGTTCCGTATGAATTGGTAGTAAAAGACAGAGATGAAGAAGTTTTATTTTCCTCCTAGTTGCTGCACTTCCATTTCCAATTTATCGACACGATTTTAATACGTCGATATGGACGCTTACAAGCAGTGTGTCATCGCATTTGCGTCTTTGAAGATTGAGACTATGAGGAAAAAGTTTCTCAAGGGAACTTTTCTCGCGCCATCCCGCGCCCGCTCATAAGGAGCCTCTTTTATCGCCTGCGACTGTTGTGCCAGCTTTCGTGTTCTACTCAATTACTCTAAAACGCTGAATTAGCGGCAAAGCCGGTAATCCCTGTGAATTCCAAAAGCCCACGACTCTCGTGCATCTAGGCCCGCCGCCCGTGCTTCAAAATGAATCTTGGAGCAGAACTACTTTGCAAATTTGGCAAACGTGCCTTGCTTCGCTTTGTCCAAATGCAGCAAACATGTTACGCTGCTCGTCGCCGCGGGCGTGGCTTATCTAACTTGCCTGCCCCAGGTGACAAGTCTGAAACGCAGCCACCTCAGCGCACAGGCATCGTAGAGCAGGCGGGCGCGCCCGGGCGTCCGCTGGTGCGCCCCTCGGCGCCGACGTTTTGTCACAGAGTCAGGCCCCAGACACTCCGTTAACCAGACCTCGGGGTACCCAGAGGTTCTGTTTATCGCGAGCTGTTTTTGGATTTTTGGGTCTGCAGCCAAAAATCCAAAAACATCTCGCGATAAACACGACCTCTGGGTACCCATAGGTCTGGTTAACGGAGTGGCGCAGGGTCCATTCCTGGACACAACGTCGGCCTGGGTGAAGGGGATATTGAATCTACTTAGCACGACCTTTGGCAATGCAAAGGTCATGTTAAGCGGTTTTTTTTCCCGGCAGACTCAGGGAGTCCGCGACTCAGGGAGTACTCATTTGCCCTTGCGCTCCTGTGTCCCTATTCACGGGTCAGCACAACTTCGAGGCTGTATGTTTGCAATATTAACGTCCGCCGAATCCCGATTCAGGATTCTAGGGATCGCTTATCGCTGAGAAATCGCGTTAAATGTTGGGCGAGAGATCGTGGAAAGTTGGATTCTCACAGAGTGGCCGGGTTTGCCGCTTATTCCCTTACTCAGAGTATTTGCGAAAAGATGATGGTACGATGATTTATTGGTTGACAAAGAGTGACTGATTGTAGCAAGAAGCTGCCGTTTATGAAGATGAAGAAAGATCCAGTGCAGGTTTTTGAACAGCAATAGCACTAGCTGTGACATAGTCGCTATGCTGCGTGAAAGAGATGAAAGTCCTCATTTTGGTGCACCCCCTTCTTTTAAACGACTATGGTACGAAGCGGCACAACATTGAAAGCGAGGATGATGTCAATATCGCAACTTCGAAAGATCCTGTTTTGGCTAGTACGGCTGCAAATTCTTTCATTTTCTCGTTGCGAGCGTTCACTTTTTGCAGCCCGATGTCTATCAATTTTGGTTGTGTTTCTTTCCTAACTTTCAAACGAGATCCCTCGATAGCACTTGCCCTTTCCTTTCCGGTCCGCACCGTCAGTCTTAAACAACAACATTTTAAAGCTATTTTGTTTGGTGAACTACACAACAAGAACGATGCTGGAACACACTGACTAGAACTACTAGAAGAATATTACAACAAAAATATTAAACTACAAACAACAACTGTGACACTACATCTTCACCGACTAAATCAAGATTCTCAACAAAAAAAAACCTCTCTGTCATCAATAGCCCAAGCGAACTAATAGCTCTGATTTGCGCTCCGATACGGATTGCTCGAGCAAAGTGTTAACGGATCTTCAAACACAGCATACAGCATCACTATTACGAAAAAGCGTAAGCGATCGACACAGTCCTAAAAACTCGAAGTTTTCATCAGCTTCTTGTACCTGTTTCACCGCGGACACACAACAAAAGAATTTATCATCATTCAAGATGACATCGAAATTTTTCGGAGGCAATTCCTCGTCGGACTCGGATTCCGATTCTAGTCGGTTATGCATTGCAAAACTATCGTACTACAGCTGTGATTTTTGCATTACAGGTTTTCTCAGCATGACAATCGGAAATTGTCATGGTGATTTACCCAGAGAAACCGGATTTGTCATGCATAAATGCAATTAGTACCTACGTAAGTAAGTGTACGACATTCTTGCAATGCATATGCATCTTCCGATGACGAGAAGCCGACCGTGCAGAAGACGGCCGCGCAGAAGGCCAAGCAGAAGATCTTCGACTCGGACTCCGATTCCGATGACGACAAGAACACGAAGCGCGTCATCCGCATATGCATTGCAAACATGTCTGGGTCTGGTTCTGGATGGATTCGAATTTGTGATGCATATTCTACATCATGACAAAATCTGCAATGCATGGCCAGCAAAAGCAAAAGGCCCCACTTCCTGTCACAGAAAGCGGGCATTTCTCACGCGGGTTAGGCATGGGGATGCCTGCTCGGAATCTGTAATGCTCGGGCTTGCATGCCAGACGAGCTGGGCTAGGCAAAAACTGCATCACAAATGTCTGCTCTCTTCCAGATGACCCAGACACTTTTGCATTTGATACCGCAGTCATGCGGACAAAAGGTACGCGGGGCTGCAGGAGCTGATCCGCACGATGAAGAACCACTTGAAAATCAGCGACTATTCCTCGCTCCTGCAGGATTACGAGGGCGGGCGCAAGATGTTGGACAAAATCAAGACCCAAGCCATCAACGCGTCGGTTTCCGGACAGAAAACTGCGGCGCAGGAAACGCCGAAATTTTTCATCAAGGCCATCGCGACGCTGGCGGAGCACGTCGAGAACACCCATGCCGGCGGGGAGAAGAAACTGTTCTCGAAAAACAAGGCCACGGCGTTCAACACACTGAGGGCGAAGATCAGAATATGCATTGCAAAAGTAATATCGTACTCGTATAAATGCATCACAAATTCCCTCAGCATGAGAAATAAAATCTGTGATGCGGATTCATTTACCTTAAGAAAAAAATTTGTAATGCATGAATACAATTACTACGAGTACGATACTTTTGCACAGGATACAGAAAGGGAAACGTCGATTTTGAAACGGAACTGGAACACTATGCGGTAATATTGATTGATGATGAGAAAGAGAAATGAAAAAAAAAATTAAATCATTGACCTCGAATCGTTTGCTGTCGTGCAGCTTGCGCGCATGTTGACAAGAGCCGCTCTTTGATTTTTCCGGGCTTGTAGTGCAAGACAAAGTAGAACATGTGAACTTGTATTGCACAATCTTCGCTGCTGCTGCAACAGCAACCCCGCATTACACTAAAAAAAGGCTCACCCCGATGAATATGAAGACGAGCCCGAGGAGGAGGTCGAAGTATCCTTTGCAACAGTATAATATCGTGCTCGTAGTAATTGCAATCGTGCATGACAAACCTCTATTCTTAGGCAGTTCTCCATGAGAAATTGTATTTGTCATGCTCCGCAAATTTGTATTGCAGTTACTACCAAAAAAAGAAAAACACGATACTATTGCAAAAATGCATACGAAGAAGAAGCCGACGATTCTGGTTCTTCCTCGTCTGACAGCGACGACGGGTCACCGACCTCGGAGAAGAAAGGCGGCGCTGGCAAGGGATCTGATATCCGAGTGCACATATTACCGAACTCCTCCAAAGTGATTTGAAGGAAATCTAAATTACTTCTACTACAGCTGCAACCCAACAAAGAGTACTAGCTCTAGCTACTCCCAGATGAAATGCAGCACGTGCATGACAACTTGCTCACGAGGACGCTGTTCACACTGTAGGGCGCGGCAGCCGCGCCCGCCCCGCCTCCAACAGGAATAGGTGCATTTTCCGGATTTTCCGCACAAAGTGCTGATGCAGATGCTGCCCAATTTGCCGCTATCGATTCAAAATTAGTTTTCGTCTCACACGCGGGCAGTGCGGCTGCGGCGCCGCGGTCTGCCGCGCCCCACCTCCAACAGGAGACGGCGCATTTTTTGGATTTTTCGCACAAAATGCAGCAGCAGACGCTGCGCAATTTGCAAAAATCGATGCAAAATTAATTTTCGTCTCGCACGCGAGCAGTGTGGCGCCGTGGTCTGCCGCGCCCCACCTCCAACAGGGGAGGGCGCATTTTCCGGATTTTTCGCACAAAATGCTGCAGGGGACGCTGGCCAATTTGCAGAAATCGATGCAAAATTCATTTTCGTCACACACGCGAGCAGTGCGGCGCCGTGGTCTGCCGCGCCCGCCCCACCTCCAACAGGGGACGGCGTATTTTTCGGATTTTTCGCACAAAATGCAGCACGGAGCGCTGGCCAATTTGCGAAAATCGTACAAAATTTATTTTCGTCTCACACGCGAGCAGTGCGGCGCCGTGGCGCCTGTAATGTTTGACACTACTACTTTGCATGGCATTCATCATCAAATGAGAAGCAGAAGTGCGGGAGTTCTTGCGCACTCTCATATTATCCTGTGCAAAAATGTCTGGGTCTGGAAGGGTGGAACTTGTAATGCTAGCTTTCCATACCTAGGAAATCTGTATTGCATAACCAACAAAAGCCGCAGCCTCTTTTGAACATGCAAGCACGCAGCTTCTCATGCGGATTGCCTATGAGAAAGCGCGCTGGAAAGTTGTCATGCTAGGTTGCATTCTCAACTCCTGTTTCCATCATCCACATTTTAGCATCACAAGTTTCCGGACCCAGACATATTTGCATACGATACATATCTGACGACAGCGACTCAGAATCCGACAGCGACTCGGACTCGGATAGCGACGGTAATATGACATTGCAACCAGAACTAGTGCAATTTCTGCATCACAAAGAATGACTTCTGTGTACACTGTGGCAACACAAATTCCTGAAAATATTGAAAATAATAGATACAAATGCACTTTCTGCATCACAGATTCTTCCTCCGCCTACACGGACTCGTCCGAATCTTCCGAAGACTCCGTATCAAAATGAAAAATCCCCCCTCCCCATATCAAAACGGAAATTTGTGATGCAGGATTTGGGTACACAAATCGGACTTGTCTTGCAGTAAGGCATCGCAGCCAGATCCCCAGGCTAGGGAGGGGCGTATGGGGGTAGCAGTTCAGCATGGAAAACGGACCCCCTTTAGGCCCAACAGCATGACAAAGCGCTTCCGTAATGGGGCGGAAGCTTCTGTCCTTGTCTTCTTGCAAGACAGATGTGATTTGTGACCTCAAATCCGCATCACAAACTTTTGGAAACATGCCTGTTCAATATGGGGAGGGGGGATTTTTCCTCTCAATACTCCGACATGGACGAAGAAATGATCCGCATGCGCCGCTATGGGTTGTGAATTTTTTTTTGTAGTGAAAAATTTGGCATACGCAGATTGCATCACCACGCATGAGATCTGTGATGCGGCATAGACCTACGCAAGGACCAGCTTGAGCTTCTTCACAAAGATATAGTGGACGTCGTACAAGATAGAAGTTAAGTGCAGCCGTACTTCCATGACATCATCCAATTGAAAATCCTATGCTTGCAGTGTTCCATGTAGACATCAAATTAAGAATCTACATCAAATCTTTCTCCCCCATACCCCCCGCCGGCGCTGGTTGAAAACCGAGGCTGACTACGAGGCGGAGCGCCGCGAAAAGGAGCAGCGGGAACGCGTGGCCGCCCTGGCGGCCGCTCGCGCAGCGAAGAAAAAGATGCAGACCGACGCGGGGCACGGCAAGAAACTACCAAGTGCAAAAATGTCTGGGTCTGGAAGAGTGTAGACCTGTCATGCAGATTTTCCATGACCCATGAGGTCTGGAATGCGGGACTTAGCATGACAGACTCTGCGAGGTGGTCTCTGCCATGCCTCTTCTGCATCAGAAACTTCGTTCCAACTTGGTCAAAAGTGGGCAGCTTTTGGCACTCATGCAACACAGATTTTTGCATGCTTCAGATTTACCATGACAAGTTTTCCAGACCCAGACATTTTTGCAATTCATAGAAACAGGTGGAGGGCAAGATGAAGGATGCGGACGACGCGATCCGGAAGTCGGAAGATCCGGATGGGAAGATCCATGAAATACCAAATGCAAATGTGTCTGGGTCTGGAAGAGTGCCAGGTTTGTCATGCAGGTTTTCCATGACTCATGAGGTCTGGTATGTAGGACATAGCATGACGATGACAGATTCATCTGTGAGAGTTCTTTCGTGCCTGTTTTGCATGAGAAACTGCCTCTCGATTAGGTCAAAAGTGGACAACTTTTGGCAATCATGCAACGCAGATTCTTACATGATTCAGATTTAGCATGACAAGTTGCATCCTTCTTTACCCAGGCATATTTGCATTCGATATGAAATCAAAACGGTCGATTTGCTGAAGAAGATCCTGGACTTGGTGCAGGTCCGCGGTCGGAAGGGCTTGGACCGGCAAACGTACCTGAAAAAACTCGACTTCTACCTCAACGTCGTTACCACCTACAAGCACGGGGCCGCCGCGCAGTTGTTCTTGCTCGGGCAGAAGGTCATTTTCGAGTTTGACAGCTACTCCGGCGCGTGGTTCGAAAACTTGATGCTGAACCGGTGGGAAAACGCAATGGGCCTGTTGCGAGAGATGTTTGACGCGTTCAAGGGCTGGGAACAATATCCACAGTAAATTTCGTGTGCACGTACAAATGCAGTCTCTGCATGAAAAAACTTACCTTCAATCCTAGTCCAGCATGACAAGTTGGACTCTGCAAGGTAGCGAAATTTGTCATGCATTTTGTACATGTACAGGAAATTTACATTGCATAAACAAACCGATGAGGAAAAGGGCAAAGACGCCGGGGTGGAAGGTATAGAATTTTTTGTGATGCGCAAATGCGTAAGCATACCAGATCTGTCATGCGTAATTCCCAATACAACATAATCATACCAGATCTGTCATGCGTAATTCCCAATACAACATAAACGACAGCTGACGACGATCAGGATGACACGTTCACGAAGAACACACTCTGGCGCACCTTCCTCCTGTCTGTGTTCCGCTTGGATGATGAGCTGTTCAAGGCGTTGCAGTTTTCGACCAAGGAAATGCAGGACTACTTAGTCGCGTCCTGCAAGCAGATTTTGTTCCTGAAGGACCTGACGGAATACATGGTGGAGCACGAGGGCGAGATGAAATCGCAAGAGCAGGGCGTGGACCTGAGCAAAACGGCGGCGCGATTGTTGGAGCACATTTACTACAAGCAGGATTCGGAGTATCAAAGGAGAAAACGCTCTGCGCGATCACTCATCGGCAATGTTGCTGCAGCATATACCAAAAACCATTGTGTCACTCATAACAAAGCATCGCAGTCAAATTTCTGTGCGATGTTACTGCCATACCAGAAAGACCTGTGTAGGCTACCACGAAAATCTCGCATTCAAGAAAACCTGCGATAGTCAGACTGACTGGCTGCGACTCGAGCATGAGCTTTTCTCTCTCCATACCGACAACAAAATCTGCATCGACTTCATGAAGTCCGAGTTGGGAATGGACGTGTTTGAAAGTATTCGCACAAGTTGAACTTTTCATCTTTTTTCCGCTATATCTTCATGCAAAAGCCGTCGCGTAAAAACAACGCTCTGTACGTTGCACCTTGTTCTACTAGTAGGACGAGGTAGAATTATCTACAATTTGTAAGGGAACAAGTGACCTTGAGCAGCTGCAGACAACATCCAACATGAGAGGATCACAAGTTCAAGATCCCGCCAACAAATTCAAAAAACTTTATCAGAACCTTCCGTGCTCGGATCCTGGGGATTTTCCGAGCCGGGCGAATCCTTCGACCTCATCGACACGCTGTGCGACATTATCGAGACCGGCTGCGAGGGGCAGATCACGGAGAAGGTGTTTGTTTTACGTGCGGAACTCTGCCGGGCCTACCACAAAGCCCTGCACAACCAGTTTCGGGCTGCGCGGGACACGTTGCACTACATGACCATGTACGAGCGCTCGTTGGAAGTGGAAACCCACACCCAGATTCTTTACAACCGCGCATTCGCGCAGACAGGTATTGGTATTGCAATCATGCATTACAACTCTTTCTCTTAAGGTAAATCCGCATTACAAATTTTATTTCTCATGCTGAGGAAATTTGTAATGCATAAAATATATACGAGTGCGACACCTTGCAGTGTAAGTATCTATGAGACTTTGAAGAACGACGAGAACTCCAAAGATAGTTGAAGTTGTGAGGGGGTTCTTCTAATGTATCTTGTTGGGGATTGCGTAAAAGTTTCTCATGTAGAAGTCCTCGGTCACGAATTCGAATCCGTCCTCAGCCACAGCAAGCGTTATTTTTCGTTTTCCCGTCCTTCCCTTTATCTCTTTTCGTTTATTCCTTGCAATGCTGGCCATTTATCCAAAATCGCTTTTATTTCTTTGTCGTGCTCAAGCTACCTGCGCCCGCTACCCGCCGGTTCTCAGCCGTGGAAGCAGTGACTTGCCATTTTTCTCGGGCAATTTATAATGTTGGACGCTCGCCATTTTTTCAAAATTGGCCTAAAATTTCTTTTCGTCTCAGCCGCCTGTGCCCACTAAGTACCCACCGGTCCTCAGCCATGAAAATAGTGATTTTTCATTTTTTGCACGCATTTCATCACGGCTGGACGCTGGCCAATTTTGCAAAATCGCTTTGATTGTGCTTTCCGCTTTGGCCGCATGCGCCAGCTAATCCAACAGGGGTCCAAAATGGAAGGTGTGTCTCTTTGAATTTGATCCCGTTGAAAATAATCTGAAGTGCAGCTGGCGGCCAATGTTGGATTTACTCGGGCGATTTAGCTCGGTATCTAGTTCCGTAAGAACATGTAGTCTACTGCAAGATGGAATATATAAAGCTTGGGTGCGACGTGTGGTCACGAGCATGTCGATATTACAATATTGCGACTACAAACTCCGACTCCCACGTCAACCAGGTCTGTGTGCCTTCCGGATGGGCCTGATTCCCGAGGCGCACCACTACCTCATGGAGCTGTGCACCTACAACAAGTCCAAAGAGCTGCTGGCACAGGGCGTCGCGTTCCAGCGCTTTAACGAACGGAACCCGGAGCAGGAAAAGACGGAGAGACGGAGGCAGTTACCCTACCACATGCACATTCCGCTGGACCACCTGGACGCTGCGCATTTGGTGACCGCACTTTTGCTGGAGGTGCCGAACATGCTGTTGCAGCAGCTCAACTATGCATTGCAAAAGTAGTATCGTACTCGTAACAAATTTCCTCAGCATGAGAAATAAAATTTGTAATGCGGATTTCGCTTGTCAAAAAGATTTGTAATGCATGACAGCAATTACTACGAGTGCGATGCTTTTGCATTTCATATCAACCCCGGCCACCGGCGGCTGATCTCCCGAGCCTTGAGAAAGCATTTATGAGAGTGCACTACAACCGCCCCCCTCATAGATACTTACATGATTTGGCATGCAAGAAAAGAAATCCACATCTTGCCTTTCAGCACTGCGTGCATGACAAATTTTGGAACCAGAACCTGAAACAGTACTACAATCCGTGTGCAGAAGCAGAAGAGATTTGTCATGTGGAAGGCACATTTCTGCAGCTGCTTGTAATGCTACTCATCCATGCCCTTCAAATGAGGGGGAGGAGGAGTTGAGCACTCTCATAGCACTTGGACCAGATGGAGAAGCATGTGTTCCAAACCCCACCGGAAACGACCCGAGAATACATCCTGCACGCGGCCTATGAAAGTGCACAATTCCCCCTCACGACCCTCATTTGTCATGCAAAACACCAAATCCAGGCTGTGTGTTCCTTGGCACTGTTTGCATGACAAACTACTCCGGAACAGTACTACACTATTGTGCAAATTCGTCATGCAAAAACAGCATTCTTGCTGACGGTTGTATTGCCGTTCTTGCTTCATAAATGAGGGGGGGAGGAGTTGTGCACTTTCATACGGCCCTGGCGGTCATGCGTGGGGACTGGAAGTCGGCCGTGCACCAGCACCTGGCAAAGGTGCAGTTTCTGCCGGACTTGATCGACATGAAGTTGCTGGAACAATTGGTGAAGGAGCAGGCCATCCGGTGCTACTGTTTAAAGCATTCCAGCAGCTACGAGTCGTTGGACCTGAAGCAGTTGTATTAAAATGAAAAATCCCCCCTCGTCCCCACATCAAACCGAAATTTCCGATGCTGGATTTGCGTACACAAATCAGATTTGTCTTGCACTAGGGGACTGCAGGCCCATATCATGCCAATGTAGAGAGGTTGTGGCCTAAGCACTTAAGCATGAGGAGCGTCTACACTGTACTAGGCCGAGTAGCATTACAAATCGCCTGCATAATGGGGCAGAGCCTTTGCCGTTGCTTTCTTGCAAGACAGACACAATTTGCGGCCATAAGTAAGCATCACAAATTTTCTCAGGTGTGCATTTTCGATAAAGAGAGGGGGGATTTTTCCGTGCGATAAGTTGACGGAAATGTTCGAACTACCGAAGGTATCCTCTGCAAAAGTATCGCATTCGTATAAATGCAAGTCTTGCATCACAAATCTGTCTTTTAAGGTAAATCAGCATTACAAATTTTATCTCTCATGCTAAGGAAATTTGTAATGCATTTATACGAGTGCGATACTTTTGCAGTTCATAGAAGGAGAAGATCCACAGCATTTGCAGCCGCATGATCAACGGTATCCTGTGCAAAAGTATCGTACTCGTACTAATTGCAAATATGCATGGCAAATATTTATTTTGCTAGGGCAAAACAGCATTACAAATTCCACTTTCCTTCTTGGCAAAATTTGTCATGCAATTTTGTACTAGTACGATGATCTTTTTGCAAAGCATAAACGACCAGGAAGTACCCTTTGCCTGGGACAAGACCAGTTCCATCCTCATCGTCCGACCCGAGGACTCGCAAACCAATTTTCAGCGGCTGGCGTTGACCCTGGCAGACAAGTGCAGTTACGGGCTGGACCAGCACGAGCGGGCGGTCGACTACAAGTTATGACAGAGGACAACTCCTTCTCGACGATCCCGCTTGATTCAGATCTGATGCGAAGCGACACAGCAGCACAAATTCAATCGTAGTTTTTGAATAATGACGAAATTTTTTTCTCTAGGAACAGACTGTAGCACTCCTTGTCTTGTTTGAAGTGGTACTGCAGCTTGTACTGCAGGCCTTGAAAGCAAAGGCTAGTGCTGTAATTGTAATTTCGCATGACAAGAAAAAATTGGAAGCCAGATCTAGGGGAAGTTGTCCATCGTGATACAAGACTGGGCATTACCAGAAAAATATGGAGGGCGGACAGGGAGGACAAGGTACGTAACTAGTACTAGTACTGCAAATTGCATGACAAATTCACCAAGAAGTTATTGAAACTGAAGCATTCAATCTGTCATGCTGGATCTGGATCTGTCCTGCGTTGGACGACATAGAAATCGTCTACTTACTATGAATGTAGTTCCGCATGCTAAAGTAAGTACGCACGAGACAACGCGTTTCCCGCATCACAAATCGTTGACAGGTTATGGCAACAACCGAGGGCAGAACAAAGGCGAGGGCGGCTTCCGTGACATCTACAGCGAAGACGTCCGACACTTTAATCGCACACGATACGCGAACGCCCCCCGTCAGAAGGGCGGTTATCCTGTGGAAAAACGTCCCACCCCAGAGTCAAGATGGAAAATCTGCTAGACAAATCCACAAGGCTTGGCTGTTGCGCATGACAAGTTTGGTCTCGGAGTGTAATCCTGTTTAGCCAGTTCACTAGCATCTAGCACATCGTGCTGATTGGAGCATGACAAATTCCGAAACACGATTAGAAAATCCTTCTCATGGGGCTCCGCATGAGAAACATCTTCAGCATGCAGAATTGAATGACGACTCTGGGGTGGGGACGTTTTTACACAGGATAGCGGTATGGGAATCGTCACGGCAAACAGCAAGGGCTTTAAGGGCAAGGGAAAGGGAGGAAAGGGCAAGGGTAAAGGACAAGGCAAGCAGCAGGACGTATTTTATTATTAAAACAAGAAATAAACTTTTTGAATAATACAGTAATTTGAGAAAACGGCTTCCAGCTTCATTTTGTGTGAGCATTGTGTCTATGACGAGGATTCGCTATCATGCGTAGGAACCGCGAAATTAACTACATCAGGGTATGCGCGTCCGCATGGGTGGCTGGAACCGCGGGCTCCGGGATAACGCCGTGGGTTATCAAATGTAAGAATGTCGGGGTCTGGAAACTTGTAGTGCTGCGTTGGGAATAGTGAATGCTCTGTAATGCACAGTCAAGCATGAGAAATATCTGCGCCTCTTTGTGTTGCGTTTTTCGCATTACCAGCTTCGTTTTTGCATGTAAGGCAAAAGGGTCTCTTCTTGGACACGCATCACAAACTTTTTGGTCATGCCAGACAAGCATGACAAATCTCGCAACCTTCCAGACCCAGACACTTTTGCATTTGATATGGGTTTCTCTTGTATCGCAGGAAAAAAGAACGTCTGCTCCTTGTTCACTGTGCACGTGTGTTGAAGATGAGGCAGTTGCAGATGCAAGCCGAGATATGGTGTGTAGTTTGTCTTGCATGCTGGAATAAATAAAGCACGAGCTGCACAGCAGGATTTATTCGTCCCTCTGCCTGTTGTCTTTTTCCGCTATTCAAACTGCACGCATGACAGATTTTTGGTTTTATGCGCAAGAGCAGGCTTGTCATGTGCGACGTCATGAAATACCAAAAGAAAGCAATTGTCACAGTGAAGACGAAAGACCAGAGTTTTATTTCGTGCGATATCCTTCAAGCCGGGTGACCGCGAGGGGAGGTCGGTTTGGGCGTAGGCGGGTTTATAATTTTCGGCTCTGTTGATGCGCAGGAAGAGGCAATCGACCATGAACGTGAACGCCCAGCACTTTGTGCTCCGGAAATCAAATAAAAAAACAAATGTCAACTAAAATAAAAGTACGTACTACTAATTCTACCTGTAAATGCAAACTGTAAACAAGTCTACGACTACGAGTACGACTTGTTGTATCAAGCAATATTAATCTACTACTTGCTTCTCAACTTCTACAACTCCATTTTCTAACGATACTTTTGCTGACGAGTACTGGACTGTAGTGGTCTATACCCTTTTTCATCTAATTTCTTTTGCTACGACACGAGAATGTGACGACGACTTTGTGTGTATGTACCTATGGTGTACGTCGGCATACTTACTTTTCTATACCATCGAACTCACTTGCAGTGCAAGTTCTCAAGATCGAGGAATGGCGTCTCGACGAAATGTGTCCTCCGTGCAGAAGAACAAATCTGCTTTACAACCACCACGAGAGACATTGAATTTCTGCTTCTAAAGTAAGGCCTTCAACGTCGGAGCCTTCCAGTGAAAACAGACACGGACTAGCTGCAGGGAAATCTACTTCTACTAACTACAGCTGCAACCCAACAGCGAGTAGCTCTCCTAACTACCCCCAGATGAAATACAGCACGTGCATGACAAGTTCACGACGCTGTTCAAATTGTAGGGCGCGGCAGCCGCGCCCGCCCCACCTCAAACAAGAATAGGTGCATTTTTCGGATTTTTCGCACAAAGTGCCGCTCCAGACGCTCGCCAATTTCCAAAAATCGATGCGAGGTTAGTTTTCGTCTCAGGCCCGAGCGAGGCGGCGCCGGCCGTGGCCTGCCGTGCCCCGCCTCAAACAGGAAAAGGCGCACTTTTCGGATTTTTCGCACAGAATGGTGAAGCAGCGAACGCTGGCTAATTTGCAGAAATCGACTTTAAAGTAAAGGCTTTCAAAGTACAGGTTTTCAAGAACGTCGGAGCCTTCCACTGAAAGCAGACACGGACTAGCTGCAGATAGACCACCCCGTGGTCGAGCGAGGATCCTTTAATAGTCCAATGATCACTTGATAGTGGAGGCATCGAACACATGAGCTGGCACTGGCCGTGTGTTGCAAGACCCTTCGTAAAGGAGGACGTCTTGTTCTGCATGTGATCCTTTCGATAGTTGGTCTGTTTCATTCATTTCAATACAAGTACAACTTGATGTTGCCAACAATACACCTCTTGTGTTGTACTTCACAAATACATAGCGCTGGCTCATCTGTCCACGAACAGACTTCATTTTCGAGCATTTGTGATACGAAGAAGTCAATGGCTCATCTGCTGTTTTGATGGGATCGCTGCTTCTGTAACTATCTGTTTCTGTTTTATATGTCTCTACCGCATAAAATACTCCTGCATTGATTGTGAAAAAAAAACATCCATGTTCACAAGAGAAGGACTAAAATGCCTAGAAGAAGCATGATGAGCACCCCCTTTTCCCTCGGAGGCCAACGTCGCGGTAGTGTGGCAACCGTGATAGCTGCCAAAACCGTGTACGTGTTGCTGCACCTCTACATAAAGTCCTCGTTTGTAGTCCCGCTCGGACTCTCTACCTCCTCGCTGCTGCAGGGAGCGGCCCTCGCCGTGCGTACGATTGGTTCTTCAACATCCCACAACCTACAGAAGAACCTGAACCAGTCGAATACGGTTTATAACAATGGCAAAGTCTATTCCGACACGTCCCTGCGCCTTCCCGACCGAACGCAGAAGAGCGAGGAACGGCGGTGCCGCTTGCGGAAATTTGTTACAACTAGTACAACTTCGAGCTCCGATAATAATTGTAGTTGCGCAGGAGAACAAAATCTTTCCGGTGGTGCGAGTAGCGCAACTAACACTGCTGGCGGTGCAGCTCCCTCTGGTGGAGCTCCAGGGAATGCAGCTACAACAGATGGACTAGATGACCTACACGATGTCGATGTTGACCAGGCGCTCCTTCCCACACTCCCGGACAACATCTTCACTGATAACATTATGCCCTTCCTCAGCTCCAGACTCGGCGACGTCCGTCAAACAAGCACGAAGACAATTGAGGAGCGGGTGCAGGAAGTAAACGATTTACTGTCGTGGGAACACAAACAACAGAACAAGGACAAGAAACAGTTTCAGCCTTGGTGGCAAAACGACGACCCCCCCACGGTCTCCGCCGCTGCGAGAATCTTGCAAGGGCGGACCACGTCCCTGCGCGATCTGTGCAGCAGCAAGCACCGCTTCAGGTTTGCGCTGGTATGGCGTTCTCAACTGTTACATCCTCAACTGTTACAACATGGATTTGTGATGCAAGAACTGCAACAGCGAAATAGAGGACCTTGCGCTTCTTGCATGACAGATTTGGCAAAGATTCTCAGCCTGTTGGGCTCGTCGGGAATTTGTCATGCGAAGCAGCTTGATCGTGCCGATTCTGATTGCAACTTTGCATGACAAATCGTGTAACAGTTGAGGATGTAACATGTGAGAACGCCATAGCTGGCGAACAAACATTGCTACAAAAGTTTCCATATCCTGTGCAAAAGTGTCGTACTCGTATTGCAATCATGCATTACAAATCTTTTTGTTGAGGTAAATCCGCATTACAAATTTAATTTCTCATGCTGAGGAGTTTTTACGGGTACGATACTAACTTTTGCAGTTCATATTCCAGGACGGGATCGAAGAGGAGAAAAGAAAGATCGAGGAAAAGGAACGCGAACAACGGAGGTTGCAGCGGGAGGCTGAGGACGAGAGGATGCGTCGCAATTCCGTGGCGGCTGGTGGCGGCGAAGACGATGAAGATTTCCTCCCACCCCGACGAGAAATTTACCACGCGGTGCCGGTGTATCGCGAACGGGAGGAGCTGAGAAGTGAGCCAGGACCTCTACCTCTGCACGACTTCGACGACGGCAGTCGTGCGGACCCGCCCGAGGGCATGACGTGTTTTGGCGTTTCGAGCACGCAGTTTGATGGCCCGGACGGACTATCCTGTGCAAAAGTATCGTAGTCGTACTAATTGCAGTATATGCATGACAAATCTTCTTTTCAAAGTAAAACAGCATGACAAATTCCGTTTCTCATGCTGATCAAATTTGTAATGCAATTTGTACTAGTACGATAGGATACTTTTGCAGTTCATACGGACCCGGAGGTGGCCCCGATCGGGATGGCGGGGCGGGGCGGGTGCGAGTTGGTGGTGGGGCAAGGAAAATTCTCCCACCTTCTGTGCTGGCCGCGACGGGGACCTGGGCCAACAACCACGCGACTGGTACTGCAACTAATGAAGTCGGAGATCACGAGACGGACTCCGCTGTGTCTGATATTGGTACACCTTCTTGCGGGAGTGAAGATGAAGTAGACGAGGTGGAGGAAGGCGATCTTCACTCTTGTAATACTTCTGAGCATCAAGAGCATCAGGCTTGTTTTGTCGACAGAACTCGGCGTCGTGCTACAGCCGCAAACCCTTCAGTTCATCCTACTGCATCAGCCAGGACAACTCCGGTTCTGCGCCTTCATCTTTCTCAACACGGCCGAGACGATGCAGCCGGGACAGGAAATTATACCAAGCGGATGAACCTCCGAGACAGCACGGGCCACGACGACAGTAGAAAGAATTACAAACAACTTGCCCACAAATTTGTGCAGGATCTACGTGCAAGAATTATTATGTTGGCGGGGACAGCAGAGCACCAGGTGGATGCTCTTGAAAATCAGCAGGTTGTTGTGGTGAACAGTGTTGGCGGAACCTCTACTATGGAGAGAAAAAAGTTTGTCACAGTCACTCACTTGCAGGTTTTGCATTACAAATTTTCTCAGCATCACAAACTTTCCCTGTATTGCAGAAACACTAGGGAAATCCCTAATGAAGTTTGGCTGTGATGCATTTTTACGTATGACAAACAATTTTGTATATGCAAGAATGCGCATGAGTGATCGTGACGTGAGTGATCGTGACGGACTTGTTTTCTTTGATATCTACCACGGGAGGGAGCAGTAGCAGTTCCTCTTCTACTGCCTCTTCGAATGGAACCAGAAGCTTTTTGCAAAACCCGCCGAAATAACATTGACGTGGCGACGGCAGTTATCGCTGGTGGAAATCGTGGAGGACGCGGAAATACAGCTCTTTAAGCTAAAAGACTGTTTTTCAAGCAGCAGAATTCACGAATTTTGAATGTGGCGGAGAAGATTCAACAGATCTTCGATTTTGGAACTACAGAACAATGAGAAATGACATTGCAGCCACTTAACTAAGTACTTACTTTATTCTCCAGCCAGCAAGCTAGAGAACTTTTTGTTTTTCGGTGCGAAGTAAAATGAACACAGTTCACAGTTCTTTCACTACAGTGCCTTATTTACTTAAAACAGAATTATGTCCTCGTAGAGACGCACGAGCTTCGTGACGGGCTGGGAAAAAATGATAGGCCGTATAATAAATCAAACGAAAAAGTAGATGAGCTATGCGGTAGCCATACGGTATGCAGATACGACCAGCTTGAGCGCACACAGTTTTGAAGAATTTGTTCTGAAATTGAAATCAAGAGGTTCTTCACGTTGAAGTTCCTCAAATAGACTCCTCATTTTGAGTAGAAGTCTCGCGTACTACGCGAACACTGTAAACTGTAAACTGTAAACGAATGCGATAAAAAAAGATGAAACCGCGGCCTGGCGCGATCATGGATTCATCTACTTCTATCTAGATGATGTCTATGTGACTACATTTTGTCTTGCAATCAAGCACGTCTTTGAAAAATCCCAAAACAACCACCGGTAGTCGGTTCCCGTTGCCGTGGTTTAAAAACATTTCCGCGCCAGGTCACACAAATTTTCACTACCGGCTCTAGTAAGTTCTGCTTCTGCTTCTTGCTTCCCCAATCGCACGATACGGAAGAGAGCCGTACCGTCGATTTTTAATTAATCCTGATTTTGGTTGTTTGTAGAGGTCGTGTACCTTAGTCTTGGGTTTTCGACAAGGCAGTATCTATTGCTGGGAATGCATTCTTCATGAAGTAGAGACGAGTGGAGGCAAAGGCGATTTCGATGCTGTAGGCAGGAGACTACTCAATAAGATGCAACAGAATGCAAGACAGGAGAGAGTATGTGTATGTAGAACCGGGGAGGGAGTAGTTGGAACAAAGTGCAGCTGCAAGACAGAGAGAGAACCGGGTAGGGATTTTGTTTTATGAAAGAGTGAAATTAATATGGCAGCCGCTTCGAATAACAACAAGTAGCCAAATTTTCTACGTCTGCCGTTATAATTCATCCCTCAAACGAGAAAACCAAGACAAACAGAATCCGGAAGGAAATCTGTTTGATTCTAAGGAAGTAGGAAATGAACCAGAACGCAAAGATGCAGCACCTCGAGCAACCTCTGTTGCTTCAGCACCACCAAGTTGATGGGAGCTACTTCGACCACACAAGCAAAACTGGCACGGCAGATTTGTCGTGTTGCAAGATTAGAACCGCGTCGAAGCAGGACCAGGTATTCGGGGCGATATGCATCGCAAATATGTCTGGGTCTGGAAAGTTGTGATGCTAATAGTACATGCATCACAAACTGATTCCAATACGCAGCCACGCATGAGAAATTCACGAGCGCTTACGTCGTGCGCAACCAGCATGAGAAATCGCGTTTTTGTATGACAGAGGGTTGACGTCGCTATTCCACAACATGCATCACAGAGTTGAGGGGTAATATGCGAGTGCAGCAATACAAATCTCGCAATCTTCCACAGCCAGACCTATTTGCATTTGATAGGCGATGCAGAAGAACTACGTCCTTCACGTAGATGATGACAAGAACAACGGCAATGAAAATAACGATGAGGAATATGTTGAGTTCGAAAACAGTCGGAGCAGGTCCCCCCAACTTGTACCCCCGCCAGGAGCGCCCGCGCGACGGAGTTTCGCGAGCAAAGTAGCGCTGCAGAAACGGCTGTTAGATTTCCTTTACCTGCTTATCGTGCGGAAAAATCCCCCCTCCCCATATTGAAAAGGTATGTTTCCGAAAATTTGTGTTGCTGCTTTGAGGTCACAAATCGCATTTGTCTTGCAAGAAGACAAGGGCAGAACAAGCTTCCGCCCCATTAATAGGGAAGCGATTTGTCATGCTGTTGGGCCTAAAGGGGAGCCGTTTGCCATGCTGAACAACTAGACCCATACGCCCCCACCTTGCCTGGGGATCTGGCCGCAGTGCCTCTCTGCAATACAAAGCTGATTTGTGTACACAAATCCAGCATCAGAAATTCCGTTTTGATATGGGGAGGGGGGATTTTTCCTTTCGATACTGCTGTCGATGTGTCTCGTCGGCTTAACCTCGAACATCGTGTGCAGCCTGATCGTATCAAATGCAAATATGTCTGGATGTCTGGAAGGATCCGAACTTGTGATGCGTGTTGCGGATCATACAAAGATCTGTGATGCATGGCATGCAAATAAAGGTGCCCACTTCTGGCCATGCTGATGTTGAAAGGGCATTTCTCATGCAGGATGGGCATCACCAAGACCAAGAGGCTGCGCAATGAATCTGTGATGCTAGGCTCTGCATTCCAGACCTGGGGTTGCTTGGAAAAACTGCATTACAAATGTCGGAATCTTGTTCCAGACACAGACATATTTGCAATGCATAGATCGCGCCGATCCTCCCCGCGGAGTATGCTAAGTTAAACATCGACGTCACGTGGGTTGGGTCGGTGTTTGCGGTCTACTCCGTTGCGGTTTTGCTCTTCACCCCGGTGATCAGCGAAAAAATTGCGGCGAAAAATTCATCTAGTAGTAAGAACAGTGAAGATGAAACTAGTACATCTACGGTTTCTACCACTTCTACCACCGAAAGAACAGGCAAGGATCTTGTCGACGCGCAGATGAAAACCACGAAGAGCAACTACACCAGTTCCACGACAAAAACCCGCATTACGATTCTTCTCTTCGGTCTCTTGCTGCAGGGGCTCTCCGCGATTTTGTTCGGCTACACGCCGATCTGGTTTGCTTCCAACCCGGAATTTGTCCTTTACCTCCAGATTTTTACAAGGTTGCTTGGTGGGATCGGCCAAGCGTTTTCGAATCTCGCAATCTTCAGTATGGTGGCCGACCGGTTTGTGGACGACCTGGGATTGGTCATGGGGTTATACGCAATACAAATTTTGATTTCCTGCTGCACACAACGTGCATGTGCAAAATATGCACTACAAATATATTTTTTCGTCAAGTATTAAGTTGAGGATTGAACGAAACTTTTGTCAAATCCAGAAACCGCATTTGTACATCGTCGTGTCGTGTGGGAAATTTTGATTTACTGTGGATAGGTGAAACGAAGTTATTATCGGCGTTGGGTTCTCTTGCGGGCCGCCGATCGGGTCCTGGCTAGAACTCATCGGGGGCTCGTTTTCTTGCCCGTTTTTGGTGTCGGGATGCTTGATGCTGTTTGTCGCGGTCCCGGTCGTGGTTTTGCTCGCGTGGTTTGAGCTGGGAAGTAGGAGCAACCGGAAAATATTAAATCGAAGTCTGGTGCAGCCGGAGCCGGGGAATAAAGATAACAGCCTCGTCCAACCTCCATTAGCGAAAGCCAAAGTGGACGCCAAGAACGTGGAGCAAGAACAAGCAGCACAGACTCCTACTCGTACTCCTTCGTACACCAAGAACGCGGATAAGATTACTAAGGAGGAGGAAGCCACGACGTCTAACATCAACCTCTACTCTGTGCTCGCAAAAGACAACTTCGCAATCCTGATTATCCTGAGTAAAAACGTCCCCACCCCAGAGTTGTCATGCAAATGTGCAACGACAGTGCAACATTTGTAATGCGCATCTCCATGAGAGTCATTTCCATATCTTGTTTTGGAGCTTGTCATGCTGTAAACAGGATGAGAACGAAGGTGGCCTTGTCATGCGGCTTCCGTTGCCAACCACCACTACACTGCAGATGGAAACTTGTCATGCACAACTCCCAAAACTTTGGGGATTTGTGTTGCAGATTTACCAACTTGACTATGGGGAGGTGGGGACATTTTTGCGCAGGATACTGATTCCGGCCGGTTTTCTTTTTCTCGGAACCTTCGTTTTCGGCCTGGTTGAGCCCATCTACGCGATTCACGCGAAGCAATTTCTCCATCTAGACGTCCTCCAAATCGGCTACATGTACGCCATTCTTTCCATCTCCTACAGTCTCTGCGGCGTTCCGGCGGGCACCATTGCGGACCGGGAGAAACTGTATCTCCGGAGCCTGAAGCTGGGCGCGGGGGTGTCCGGGTTTTGCTTGCTGCTGCTGGGGCTGTATCACTCAGTTCTGCTGGGCGAGGGAAGAAGTGACGAAAGAAGAACGTCGACTGATGAACTACAAGAGTGCACAGTTATTGAAGCGGTGATTTTGGTCCTCCTCGGTCTGGGACAGGCGTTGCTACTCGTGCCAACGCTTCCTGCCATGAAGCAAACGCAGGATAGCGGAATCCACAACTTGCAAGACGGGCAACCTATGCAAAAATCCGAAAACACCAACAACACAAACACCGAGTCCGTGACGGAACAGGTCGTCGCTTTGTTCAACATTTTCACCCAGCTCGGCTTGATTATTGGGCCGTTGCTTATGGGGTTCTCAAACGTTACATTCTCAGCCGTTCCATGATTTGTCATGCAAACTGACCATGAGGCGCAGGCGCCAGATGATGAAGCTGCTTCGCATGACAAATTCTCAGAGAGCTAAATAGCACTAGAATCCGCACCAAATCTGTATTGCAAGACGCGCAAGGTTCTCCCTCTCACCTGTGCCATTCTTGCATCACAACTTCATGTAACAGTTGAGAATGTAACAGTTGAGAACGCCATATTGCTCGGCGCGTGGTTGCGGAAAGTTTCGGGGTTTTCTAGCACCATGTTGCTCGGCGCAGTGATGTATGGATTGCAAATATGCCTGGGTCTGGAAGGTTGCAACTTGTCATGCTAATTCTGGATCATGCAAGCATCTGTGTTGCATGAGTGCCAGAAGCTGTCCACTTTCGACCAAGTTGGCAGGGAGTTTCTCACGCAGGATAGGCATAATAGGGATCTCACAGAATCTGTCATGCTAGGTGCTGCATTCCAGACGACATGGATAATGGAAAATCTGCATGACAGGTCTCGGAATCTCCCAGACCCAGACACTTTTGCACAGGATATGATGGTTTGGGGCTACCTGGCGGTGGTGTTGCTGCGGACGGGAAGGGTAGGTGGTGGCGGTGACAGGGTAACGAAAGCCACATCTTCAAGCAGGGACGAGAAAGAAGAGAGTACTTCTTTCGGAAGCAGTTCGACTGGGGTTGTTGTTCAAGAAATCTAATGATGTCTATTCATTTTAGTGGTTCGCTTTCAATTCGTGTTGTAATGGGTAAGAATATCAAGGTCGTTTCTACACACGAAGAGCATGCTGTTTCTAATACCTCCATCATATCTTGAAATGTTTCGCAACGCGCCTGTAGAAAATATTGAAACAGAAAGTTTTCTTTTGTTCACCAGAATTTTTCGTTGTCTGTAGAATGCGTTGTGTACTAACGGCAAACGCGACCGGCAGGCACGGCAAGGCAGCATTTACCATTTTTTTACTGTTGATTGAAGAAAGTCGGAAAATTAATGAAAGACGTGCCACGATTGGTGGAAAGAAGACAAGAGATACGAAATAATTGTCATAGCGTGGATTTCAATCCCGTTGTTTCCCTTAGAAACATTCTTTCATCATGTTGAGGCTCCTCAACTCGATGCGTGTCCAGCCACAGCATGGATTCATCGTGAAACTCGTAAACTTGTTCGGTTTCTACTACCCATATCCTGATGTCTGTCTAAGTACAATCTTTCATCGGCAGTACCCAATCCTGTGACGCAGCTCTTGATGACCTCTACGACGCGGTAGTCTGACACGAAATTTTCTGTTGCTAAAAGTTGTATTTTCATCTTGATCTGGGATCATCTTCCGGTAACGGTATTTCTATTTGTCTGTGAAAAAAAATCATCGTGTCTACTTCACTGTCAACATCATACTCATGACGCGAGTCCGTTGTAAGAACATCTTGATCTTTGCACGTTGTGCCTGAAGGTACTGTCATCTTGTGCGCCAACATCCGCGGTCCTCGTTGCTTTTTCAACTTGTATGTTCCCGGAGGCCCACACGACTCAACATGTCGCGCAAGAACATGATCATGAGAACATCAAGTATTGGAGTTTTCATCTCGGCCACGACGCAGATGCAGATCTACTTGCTCCTCCTGGCCACAACATTTACTTTGCTCCGCCAATATCAAGAGGAAAAATCCCCCCTCCCCATATCAAAATGGAAATTTGTGATGTTGATTTGTCCCCACAAATTTCCTTTGTCTTGCCTATAGGGTAACAGAAGCCACGTGGTGCATTCCACAGCCAGCCTGTCATGCGCTTTCGACTACTGCGAACCTGTTTGCCGTGCGTAATTGCTAGCCTTCTGCATACCCAAACAGGCTTAGAAAATGCCGCCAAGCACTTTCTGCAAGATAAATCTGATTTGTGTACGCAAATCCAGCATCAGAAACTTCGTTTCGATATGGGGAGGAAGCATTTTTCCTCACAATAGCCAAGCCACCGCCACCTTAGACAAGTTCGAGTGGTTTCGTTGCGACGCGTGCCGTATCAAATGCAAATGTGTCTGGGTCTGGAAAGTTGTGATGCTAGTTTGTGAATGGTAGGCGCATTACAATATGCAGCCACGCATGACAAGTTTTTGAGCTCCTGTGTGTTTCGCTCTCCGCATGACAAACTGCATATTTGCTTGACAGGAGTAGAGAGCCTCTTTATTTCCTGCTCATACATTACAGATTTAAGAGTCGTGTGAGACAAGCATGACAAACTTGCATGCTTCCAGACCCAGACATATTTGCAATGCATATGCCGGGCGACCTTCCACCAACTTCAGAAGCAAATCGCGAATGTGACTAGTATATCAAATGTAAAAATGTCTGGGTCTGGAAGGTTGGAACTTGTGATGCTAACTTTGGACTCTAAGAAAATCGGCATTGCATGACCAGCAAGAGAGGTCTCGTCTCTGCTACGCGGGGAGGGCATTTGTCATGCGGAGTAGGCATCAGGAAGCCCTCTAAAGATCTGCGATGCTAGGTCGTGCATTACAGACATCCTGGGCCATGCAAAATATGCATGACAAATCTCAGAATCTTCCAGACCCAGACATTTTTACATTTGATAGAGTATCCGGCCCAATGTGCCGCTGAAGGACTACGAGTTTTTGGACTTGCTGGAGGAGAAAGTGTGCAGCGAGAAGAGTTTCGACAAACGAACCTACGGGGTGAAACAGTATGAAGAGAAGTACTACTTGTTTGGGCCCGGGATTATTGACCATCTTGGGGATGACAAGGGGTTCGGGCAGATGGGCATGGGGGACTACGACCAGAGGCTGATATCGTACTTGATAGTTAAGCATTTTTGTTTGTCAAGTTTCGATTTGTGTAGTTGCGTGGTCAGTGAACGGAGATCGTCTGCTTTGTCATGCATAAACACACTAAGCCAAATGCAAATTATCACAAAAACTACTATATCAGGTACTGCCAGATGTTCACGGAGAAAGTCGGGGAAGAGAAGTTGATGCAGATGGGCACGGAGATTGACAAGGAAAAACTTTGTGAAGAGGAGTGCAAGACCAGCATGTCGGGCGCCTCAGACCCAGAGGAGATGAAGGCCAAAGACAGGCGAGCCGGCGCGAAAAAGAAGAAGAGAAAGGCGACCAAAGTGACCTGGGACGGGACACGGTCATCAAGTGCAACTGCATCAGGGGGTGGTAAAAAGAAGAAGAAAACTGCTGGTTTAAATTCGAAGACAGATATCAAAGACAAAGATGTTGACTCCAGCACGAGTACTAGTAGAAAGACAAGTAGTTCGAGTAGTTCAGCGCCAAGAACAGGAACAAAGTCTTCATCCGCTTCGTCTGCTGATTCCTCTTCTGCAACTACAACCGGAACTTCAAACGAAAAAGATGAAAACAACAAATCCACCACATCGGCAAAAACTACGTCAACCATGGTGGACAACAATCTGGATTTTTTCCTGACATCAGTTTTGTATCAAGTGCAAATATGTCTGGGTCTGGAAGATTGCAATATTTGCCATGCTAGTCTGGTATGTGACTCTGCACTCTGTATTGCGTGGCCACGAACAGCCTCTCGTCTCGCCTGTCATGCAAAAACGCCGTTGCTCATGCGGACTGCGCAGCACAGAAGCACGGGAAAAACTTGTCATGCTTGGCTGCGCATTACAGTTCACTTATTCTTGCTGACTGACTTGCATCACAAGTTTCCAGACCCAGACTTCTTTGCATTTGATACTTTGCCAGAATTGTCGATTGAGAGTTTGCAGAAGTTGTCAAACAGCGTTTCCACTGAATTCGCGAAACGGGCTAGTGGTATATCCTGTGCAAAAGTATCGTACTCGTATTGCAATCATGCATTACAAATCTTGTTTTCAAGGTAAATCCGCATTACAAATTTCATTTCTAACGCTGAGGAAATTTGTAATGCATTTATACGAGTACGATACTTTTGCAATGCATATGGTAATCATGATGGCAAGAAGGCAGAACTGTAGATGCCTTGCCAGTAGCAAGACGAGTGTCATTGATGTTTGATCAGTCATCGCGGACGCGACGAAGTGTCCACTGCTCTGGAATGCTGGGCCTAGCTCGCTGTTGCACGTAAATACTTGTGGCCACGATGTTACGATCACTTTGGTAGCCGCATCATCATGGCCGCACGCGCATGATGGGCAACAATTACCAAAAACACGAGGTGTGTTCTGTGTGATGTAGATGTTTTTGGCCGTCAAAATAAATGTCTAGCTAGCTTTGACATTTCACGTATAACGAGAATAACTGTCGAGTAGCTAAGAATTTCCAAAGTCATTAGCTAGCTTTCAAAAAAGCATGCTTTCAATGCCACCTTTTCAGGTGCGGAATAGATATTTAATATACGTAGCTAGTAGGAATGCTGTCACGGATGCGTCGACGCATCCGCGACAGCATTCAGACTAGCTAGCTCATTGTGCTAATAGCACAGTAAATAGAATGGAAACAAGTACCTACTTTTAACAGCTAGCGAATGACTTTGAAAATATCTAGCTACTCGACAGCTATTCTCGTTATGAATTGCATTACCCTAGTAACCCGCTGTCGTAAGTCTGAGTTGTAGACCCCGGCCCCCTCTTCTTGTTGAAAAACAAGTGCGTCATTAAGCTGCTCGTTATATTCAACGCACCACCATAACCATTCCCCCTGAACGTTCACCAACACCAGCAAGCCTCACGAGGCCATTTTTTTTGAAATCGGGGACCACTGGACTGCAAAACAACAGAAGAAGGGTGGTCAGCACTTCGGACAACGGGCGAAGTAGATCATGCGTACGTATTTTATTGAGAAGCAGAAGCACGGAAAACGTTTCTTCGTTCATCCGAGCAGGAGAGCTATTGCTCGCCAATGCGGCGAAACATTCGCTGTGGACGCCTTCGCGGAGAATGAATATTTGGGGCTCGCGCCGCAGTGCAGACACAGCGGCGCGGGGATCTGCACATAACAATAGGAAAATAGCATTGCAGCAGCTAGATCTCCTGGAAGCGCGCGGCTAAACAAAGAAGCTTGGCCGTAGGGGAGGCGCCTTCTGGGCGAAAGGTTTTGGCGGGAAGGGCAGTCAACGCACGAAAAAAACTTGGTTGCCCTACCAAGCAGCAAAAGGCAAAGCAGCAAAATGAGCAAAGTTTTTAAGGTTCCCGGGGCTCGCAAAAGCACGAACAAAACCAAAAGACAAAGAGAAAAAAAATCAAAAGAAAACTGGCAGGCGCAAACCGCCATCAGCAGCCCAAAACCTAGAACGCCTGGCCCGGCCGGCGCCTGTAGTGCCAGAACGAGAAGCAGGGCCCAGCAATCGAGGCAGAAAATAAGCGCGCGCCCTCCAGGTTGTTCTCGTTACATTCGGCCGCGTTAGACGCGCCCCCTATCAGCTGGCACCAGAAATCCGCAGCAGGCGTAGCCACCCTCTCTGTTTTCATTGCAGTCACCCCAGCGCAACTAGGCCAAGGTTGCCGCTGCCGCTCTTCGGGGTGCATGTGTTTCGGCTAGCTGTAGCTGCGATTTGTGGAGTTAGGGGTCGCCGCTGATCGCTCGGCACATACAAAAAGAAGCAAACACAGCTGCAATCCCGTGAACCGCTGCGCACCTGTTGGCGCTAATTGTAAAGCGCGCGCGCCGCTCCAGTAGCAGAGCTTCGCCACAGCTCTTGCTTCCCAGTAGCAGGCACCCCTGCAGCAGCGAAATTATTTGGTCCAGGTCCTTTACCTTTTTTTACTGTATGCGAAGCTGATGAATATGAAAGTAGGCGGCCGCCCGACCTGCCTTCCCCGCCTGAACGCGACAGGCATTCCGGTGGTTGTCTCTGTGCCCCTCCCAGCCCGCGCGCGGTTGGTCGTTGTTTCGCTTCCGTTTTCGAGACGGTAGGCCGGTCGCGCGTGGAAGAACAACTACAAAGACCTGCTTCAAAGCAGACGAGCCACGTAGTGTTCTTGTTTGAGTAGAAAAAGGCGACTTTTGGGCTCGAAGCTGTAGACAGCGTAGGGCCAAGACCTGTAGAGGTCGACCTCTAGAGGTTGACCTCTAGAGCTCACCCCTACAGGTTTTGCATTTCTAGAGGTCGCGGCCCTCCTCGAGCTCCAGGCTTTTCCACAGTAGTATGCGTATTCGAAATAGAAAAGTAGGCGAAGAAAAGGCTACCTCTAGAGCTTTGGCCCTCTTTTGGCCCAGGTTTGAGCCAGGTCCGCTTCACGGCGAAACATTCGCTGTGGACGCCTTCGCGGATAATGAATATTTAGTGTTTTTTTCTTTAAAAAAGATGTGCAAGATCGGTCACAAATGATGATCTTGATCGGTGTTACATCTTCTGCTACTTCTGGATGAAGAAGCTCTATTTGCTCTACTATTCGAAAATGCCAATTGATGTGCATGCGCACCCCCCCCCAATCCATGGCGCATACGACTCTCTGTAAAAAGTTCCTTTATCTTTTGTGAATAAAATGCTCCTTCATGATCATGATGCTAGAAGCAGAGCTATGCGTTGACGAGGTCATCTAAATTGCAGGCGCAAAAATGGCCGCCAGGATCTATCATGTCGGATGACAAGTGATGACAGAAAATAAATAATAAATCGCACACTGCAAGGACAACGAACTATTTTTCATCAAAGCAATACCACGCGAAAGTCATTTTTTGGTACATTCTTGCAGCATCAACCAACGCCAAGTAGTTCTTGAAGGTTTTGACAAGCATTTTCATCAGCACTGTTATTTTAGCATTAGACGCAAATACGTACTTTTTTGCTTTGAAGCAATTACTTTGATCATTTTTATCCTGCTGGTTTGTACGACAAACTTGAGTTGAGTTTTCAGCTTTGGCTTTGTTGACAGTTTATTTGTTGGCTACCAATTTCATTCTGTATCTGTTCACCCTGCCGGTTCTCAAAAATGTCCGTCCATCCAGGCAGCCAGGTCGTCTATGCCCACCAGCAACCGGCTGGGCCCCCCGGGCACTATGAACAACAAGGAGAGCGCGAGCCTCTGGTCTATCCTGCTGATGATTCCAGCCTCCAAAGGGCTGAGGAGGAGGAGAAGAAGAAGAAGAGTTGTTGTTTGATCACCACGATCATTATCGTAGTTTCTATGGTTCTCGTTCTCGGATTAGCCCTCCTGCTTCTCTACCTGTTCGTCTGGAATAAGGAAGCCGAGCCGGAGTGGAACAACCTCGCGGGCCAGCAGGAGCGGGTGCAGATCAACTTGAAGCCCCCACGCAAAGTGGATGAGAACTACGATCCGGCTTTCGACCCAAAGACCCAGCGTATGACCAGCATGACGCTGAACGGGCAGCCTTTCAGCTTGCTGGATGAGGAAAAAAGAAAGCAGGCGGTGAGCCAGTACCAAACCAAGGGCTACGCCTTTATTCAGCCGGAGGACTTCAGCCAACAACAAGACCCGGCGGAAGGAGCTCCTCAGCAGGCCACCTCATTTCGGAAATTGCTGGAGAATTGGCCGGCCGACAAGTTGCGCACGCTACCGGACTCCACCACGTGGCGCACTCTGGTTACTCAGAAAATCGTCGAAAAGTTGACGCCGAGTGCCCCGAATCTAAACCAGGAGGAGACGAATCTGTCGCACAAAATCTGGAACGAGCAGCTGACATACGCTGCAAAAGTCGCGAACTTGGACCAAACCGCCAAGGATGGAGTCAATGGGTGGCAAGCACCGAGCGCGAGCTTGGAGAAGGACGCGGCCGCGAATCGAAAGAGCTTCAGGGCTTTGTTTGACAAGCTGCAAACTGCGGTCGCAGCCGCGAACTTGAAGCGCGCCACTGTGATCGTGGACAGTCGGCACCGCTCCGCCACCGCGAAGATCGTGGTCAACGGGATAGTGCCGCTGACCTTCGTGCACACCGATGTGACCATGCAGGGCCTTTCGGAGGAGGTGAAGCCGTTCTGGAAATTGTTGCCGGACCTGCCCAACTATGAAAGGCAAAAGCATCGCACTTCTAGTATGAATCGCATTACAACTTTTTAGCTCAGCATTACAAATGAAATTAATGAAATCTGTAGGAAGTGAATTTGTCATGCGGTTGGCCTGCTGGCTCCATCCTACCTGTTTTTTGCTTTGCGCTTCATCCTTGAAATCTGTAGGAAGTGAATTTGTCCTACCTGTTTTTTGCTTTGCGCTTCATCCTTGCCTTTCAGCGGCTTGTCCGCTGGCAGACGGTAAAGAGATTATCCTACAGTGGTGAGCATGCACCCTCGGGCGCTGCAGGTTTGGGCACCTTTCTCTTTACGCGAGCACCTACCCTGCTTCGGTGCTTTTTGTGGTATGTTGGCCCATACCGGTACAGTTTTCGGTCGGGTAGGACCCCGGGTGGCAGTAGTCTGCTTCTTGTCTTGATTTTTTGCTGCTGCTGGGCTGGCCTGCGCGCGCGCCTTTCCCTTCTTCAATGCTGCTCTCGTTTTCCTCGTACTTGACCAGCTGATAGAAGTGTAACAGATCGTAGGAGCACTACCCACTAAAGCCCAATCGTGACCATGCCCGTAAGAGTGGCTTTAGTGCTGCATATACGACTTTCGTCTTCTTTCAGTTATATATTTTCCTCAATAAATCTTTCACATGTATGTCTACCTACACTTGTTTTTATTTTTGTTCTCTCTGTACATAGGGCCAAAAGCGCCGCCGGGACTGACAGCCTGAGCCTGCCCGTAGATCACCGATGTCATGCATAAAAGCAATTACTACGAGTGCGATATTTTTGCAGTTCATACCAACATGAGCTACGGCGGAAGATTCTCCGTGCTGGGATACTTCTCCGTTTTGCTGGCGTCCGGACTGCAGGCGCCGTTGCTGAAGCCACTACTAGAATCGGGCGACCTTGTGAACGATGTCGCAAAGGCAACTTGCAACTTGACCGATTCGGACCTCGAGCACGTGGCGAAATATGTCGCGCCCACCCCGCATGTGGTCGGTGCTCACAGCACACCGACCGTAAGATCACACCCAACCGACAGAGTTATTGCCGTCGGGTACTTGACGCTTTTGGGACGCTGGGAAAAGTATCAAATGTAAAAATGTCTGGGTCTGGAAGAATGCAAGTTTGTCATGCTTATCTGGCATGACTCTTAAATCTGTCATGCACATTACCAAAGAGCCCCACTTTTCTGTCATGCAGAAACGTAGTTTGTCATGCAGAATAGGGAACACCTAGAAGCTCAGAAGCTTGTCATGCTGAGCCAGCAATTGTGGCCTCCTCATGATATGCCACACAGCATCACAAGTTTCCAGACCCAAACATTTTTACATTTGATAAAAAGGGCGCTTTGCCCACTTCGCAAACCGCGGCGGCCTTTGTGGAGGAGTTGGAAACGCTCTTCCGGAGAATTATGGAAGCGTCAGGTTTGAAATCGTCAAAGTTGAAATAATCTGTAATGCATAAAATGCATCACCCGAGGCACGTGTGTTGCAGAGCCGATTGTAAGCCTGTTTGGGGTTACAGCTCGAGCTGCTAAAGTAGCATAAGAAAATCGCTCTTCTTTGCCTAAACAGCATGACAAACTGGATTTAGGGACCGCCGAAATTTGTCATGCGCCACTTAGAAAGTGGGTTCCAACTGGCACCCATTTTATGCATGACAAATTATTTCAACTTTGTCGATTTCAACTCTGACACATCCATAAGAATCGCCCGCAGAATAAACGTTCTAAATTCCACACTGCCCGCGTGGGGCAGGGGCTTCGGCGACGCGGTGTTTGCAATGGCCCCGGACTGGTCCACGGTCGAGGCTTTTTTTACCAAGCTGCTGGACGGAAATCTGCTGAAGGAACACACGCTCGCGAAGTGGGGATGCTTCTGGTCCCGCGTCAGAGTGCATGACGCTTACAACTTGTGGATGAACGTAACAAGGCCTGCTGATAAGGATTTATCGAAGCCGTTCGCGATCAAGTACCCGCTCGCGGTTCTGGACCCGTCCTCCATTCCGCTCAACGCGACGGGCGCGCATTCCCAAAGATTCTTGAACGAGGACGAACTTTCCCAGGGGCAAGCCGACAATATGAAGTGGTACGTCCGGCCGGGCATGGAGTTCGCGGAAACTTTGCTGTTTTCCACATTTAACGTCTATCACACTGCGGTCACCGACATTACGAACATGGGGACGGAGCGGGAGTCAATCGAGACCCGGGTTTTGTCGGTCGACTACTGCACGCTGCCGGTCCGGGCGAGCAGTGAGATCAGGCTGACCTGCTGGGGGTCGCGTGGAGTTTGAAGTAGTTGCTCTAATACGTAGAACGTTAATGTTGTAGCAGCAGTGATCTTGCTTTATTGTTTGTTGAAGATGGCCTAGAGCCACCAGCCGTTGTTTGCCGGTAGCTGCAGTGGTGGGAAACGCGGCAGGCCATCACGTGTTTTGCTTTTCCTAGAATATATCTCGTTTTTCATTTATTTCTAGTTTACTGTGTGTGGAAGGCTTTTCCGCTCACATTAGGGATCTGCATTATAGTATGTGGAAGGCTTTTCCGCTCACCTTGAGAAGCGCGCACGCAGCTCTATTTGGCTGTGTGCAATGATCTTCTAGATGCATAGTTTTGGTGTCGAGGCGGAACGACAATTAGAAAGACTATCAAAATATAAGACTTTCAAAAAGTCTTTTAGCTAAAAAGTTCTTAGCATGGGTATTAGTACCTCCAGGCGCTTTGTAGCGCCGAGGTAGCTCCATTGTTGAAGCAGGCTCACAGGTGCCAGTTCTTTTTTTCAGCGGGGTACAGTCTCAACAGCGGAGTTTTATTGAAGTAGCGCTAGGAAAAAAGGTGGATAAACGCGTTCAACTTCAAAACACCTTGACGCATGAACAGAGACAAGCAAACATCGATCTGCAGGAGGAGCAGGCGCAGATAATACAACACTCAGCATTTTTTACTTATCCGCCTCGGTAAGTTTTGGCTTGATGCTTTCTTTATTTGCAGCGAGCGCCGGTGCCAACTGAATTCAGAAGAAATTCTCGTAGCAGTAGGCTCAAAATTCTTGTAGCTGCCTTGAAAAGAAAGAAAACGAACTGGAATCAATTTTTTTGGTGATCGCATATTAATTTATTACAGAAATACTACCAGCCGAAACTCATCAACATTTGTCTGATTGCCCACTCTGTAAGCACACATGCCATGTGACGTGGTGATTTCTTTATTGAGCTGATGGGAGCAGGGAGATGGCTCATCGTCGTGCATGGTGTCCTTCATGAAACAACACGCAATATGAAACGTGTATGGTGCTGTCCTTCATGAAACAAGAACAACACGTGCATCGTGATGTCCTTGATCTCCTACGGAGTATGACTCGTGTATGATCATGCAACGAACGGGAAGATGAACAGAGCAGAACAATAAATTCTTGTTGACAGGTATGATCTTCTGTTGACTACTAAAAGAAGTTGACAAGAAAGGGCATTGCAACACATTGGGTTTTGATTTTCCCTAAAAGAGCTATGAACGGGTGCTGAACTTTCAAAAGTTGAAGATTGGCGAAGATGTCATCGAAAACTGAATGCTTATCATTCGGGGCCTCGTACGAGAACGAGACTGCGCTGCAAGCCTTGCGTGTGCTTTGTTCACACCGACCTATTGCAATGTCGTGTTCCACTACTTTTCACAAGCCGTTCCCGACAATTATGAAATGAAAAAAAAGCAGGCTGCTCGCTGTCACTCCTGAAATCAACAAACGCGGCGTGGGCGCTCACTGCCTTGCATCGTTGGCCAGTCAGTGACCGTCGCACACGTAGCGAGCTGCTTCGTGACCGCCACTCGTACCACTTAGACTTACGGCCTTCTACGAAGCGTATTTTGATTTTGAACGGAGAATGATATAGCCTAAGCCTACCTTGAAAAAAATGACCATAAATAACTTCATCCAGACAGATGAGCCGGAAGAGCAGCGCGGTACTCGTGAGGACCTCCGACTACAGCGCCTCTCTTCGCAAGAACAACCCGGAACAAACGTGCTACTAGTAGATGATGAAGAGCAAAGCTTTTTCGAGACCGAAATCTCGCACCAGATCCGTTTGACGGCAAAAGAGGTGGTTCGAGAGCTCGGGCGTTTGGTGATCGAAGAGATCATTGCTGACAGACTGCTGAATGACGTTGTCACAGACACGCTGGAGGGGTTGGAGAAGGAAAACACAGAACTTTGGAACGATTTGATTCTGCAGGCACGGGAACAACGGGAACGGGAGGTGGAAGAGAAAAGACAGCTCTACTACGCTAGCTCTCTTCCTCTTCACACAGGAGTCTCTGGACCGTCAGAAGGTCTTGCTGACCGAAGCCTCGTCGGGCGGGGCCGTTCGACGCCTTCTCGGATAGGAGTACAAGGGCAGAACAACACCACAACTACAGAGGAGACAAGATTTCAAGAAGTTCGTGAACATGACGTTGCTCCTGCTGCGGAAGACGGAGCCGCACGAAATATCGTGCATGCTGCGCCACTGGTGCCAGCCGCCGGAACGACGGCGAGTTCGCCGGCAGCGCGAGATGAACAGTCTTTTTCACCCCGACGAGCGAAAATTGCGGAAAACGAAGCCTCGACGTCAGAAACGATTACCACGGAGTACCGGTACGTAAGACCGGTAACCTCGTCGGCATCGGCCACAACAAGAACAACTTCTAAGGCAGAGCAAGCCGTTGGCGCGGGAGGCTTCGCAGGACTCCGACTTTCCCATGCAAAACCGCATGAGGGTGCCTTGGGCCCGGCACCAGCACCAGCACCAGGAGCTTCCCCACATCAGCGGCAAGTTCCTCACGCCGCTTGGTCGCCGCCGTCGGTGAATGATGTTGGGTCGCCATGGGAGGACAAGGAGGGTCCTCGTGCGGGTTACAATGTCAGTCTACTACGTCAAGAAGGAGGGACAGCCTCTGCAAGAAGAAATCAACCGCCGAATAATGTTGTCGGTCCTTTATCTAACAGCGTCAATCTTCATCACAGCCCGGCCGCTGGCGGGTCGTCTCCTGTGCTTTCGATTGCATCTCGCAGCCCTCGCAGCCAGATGAACCAACCCTTTCAACAAGAAGGCGAAGTTCGGGTAGCGGATAACGAGAATGCCGAGAACCTTGTGCTGGATGAGGAGCAAAAAGCATACCAAGCTCAAGTTTTCAACGACTGTCTGTGTGAAGCGATGTTGCAGGTCCTGTTCCCTTCAGGTGGGGATGATGCGCAAAATTCATCTTCTGGAAAAACGCGAACGGGAGCCACAGCTGGTACATCGGGTTCTGGTCTGATGTCTCCCGTGGGGACGAATAAAAGCAAAAGCAACAAGGCAAAAGGGAATAAAACTGCACATTCTTCACCATCTGCATCTTCCCCTGTTCTTTCGCCATCCGGAAACAATAAATCGGATTCGCTCATCGTGCGAAACAACACCATCACGACGCAAGGTCAGTACCAGGAACAAGTCGCGGCCTCCATGCAGGCCTCTTTCACAGCTAGTATCGCGCGCAACCCCCATATTCGGACGTCGAAGAGGACCGGTGGTAGACGGCCGCTGCGACACCGCTCCGCGAACAAAACTAGATTTTCCGTAGTTGTTCCACAAGCTAAAGCTTCATCTACTTCTACACCAGCTGGTTCCGCAGGGCAAGTGCATCGTCCTAGTACAACACCACGAGGAACGAGCAGAAGTACTGGCACAAGCGCCGCTAGTATGAAAGAAAAAAACTGTGTATGTGTAAGTGTAACTTTGTGTTGCAGACGAGGATGCAAGACGCCTACACTTGTCATGCTGGACATGCGTCAGAGGTTCTTCTCGTACAGTGTTTTCACATACTAGCGTACGCATGTGAGGTTTTCTCTGTCATGCAGAGCAAATCTGTGATTTTGTTGTTCCTCAAAGAAAGTTACTTTACACTTACACACTTTTTTTCTTGGATAGCTAGTGCAACGAGTTGTGGAGGAGCAGCAGCAAAGACCACGACCCGCCACAGTACTTCTTCTACTCAACAAGTCGGTGCTGCTGCGTCGGAGGCAGCTGCAGCTTATCAAATGTAAAAATGTCTGGGTCAGGAAAGATGCAACTTGTGATGCGCATTTCCCATCACACAAAAATCTGTCATGCATGTAAGCCAAAAGGTGCACATTTCCGACCACCGAAAGAAGGGCTTTGTCATGCGGATGACGCATTAGGAGACCTTCTCAAAACCTGTCATGCTAGGGCGTGCATGGTAGACCGTCTGGGTCATGCCAAAGCTGCATCACAAACCTCTGCATTTTTCCAGACCCAGACATTTTTACATTTGATACAGCTGCACTGAAAACAACACACAGGAGGACTTCTACACCACAGAGTGAGAGGGACGCAATGGAAACTGCGTATGCGGAAATGAAAGCTGGTTGTTCTTCAACATTTTCGGGAAATAAAAATGTTGACCGCGAGGCGGTGTTAGACCAGCAGGATGAAATAAATGAACTTGAAGAGCAAGCGAAAGCCGCTTCTGTGATTCAAAAGCAGTATAAGAACCGCAGGAAGTATCAACTGTAAAAATGTCTGGGTCTGGAAGAATTCATGTTTGTCATGCTTGTCTGGCATGACTCTTAAATCTGTCATGCACGTTACCCAAGAGCTCCGCTTTTCTGTGATGCAGAAACGCGGTTTGTCATGCAGAATAGGCAACACCTAGAAGCTCAGAAACTTGTCATGCTGAGCCAGCATGTGTGGCCTCATCATGAGACGCCACCCAGCATCACAAGTTTCCAGACCCAGACACTTTTACATTTGATAGGAAGAAGGAAGTCACAGATTTGAGTATCGACTTGCTGGAACTGATTTCCGCAAATTCTGATCGAAAGAGATGACGAAAAGTGGAGAACATCATAAGAACTATTAAGATCCACACTTCGAATGCACGTCGGACGAGAGTACGTACTATGATCACTGCAACGTACCTAATAGTACTTTTCTTCTAAACAAGTTTTCCGTGTTGGGTTGGAGTTCGTATCTTCGTCCCGATGAAGTGATGACTTTTTCCAGGAATTGTACGCGGTTGTGCCGTCACATGTTGATACGGTCAGCAGGCACTCGATCCAGAATTTATTTTTCGTCGTTTCCGTTTCATCATCATCGTATGTTTCTGTTTCGTTTTTTCTTCAACTGGCGAGATCTTTCTGTTCATACTTCTACCTGAGGACTTTTCTGAAGTAGATCCGAGGGCACATACTTACAGCGCGTCTACCTGTACCTGCGCAGCCTGTTGCTTACGAAAGATCTACTTGAGCATCCTGTAGTTTCTGATTCTGCCTGATTTTGTCATAGATAGTGAGTACTTATGCTGTGAGCGACTCAAAAAGATACGGTTCTTCAGACAGAAGTAAGTGTAAGTAAGTAGTTTCTGCTCGTGCCGTTGCCAACTTTCGCGTCCTAGTGGGTGGCCCAGAAGAGCTTCACACAACGTTACTAACAATGAAGCGAGTCAGTAATATTACGAAGAACATGGATTGTATGGAGACTCTTCCGGCTCCACTGCCCCGCTCGACTCCATCCCTGCAGGACCGAGCCGCAGCAGTCACGCAGCCGGGGGAGGCATTGGATTTCCTCCACTCGTATCAAATGCAAATAGGTCTCTGGGTCTCTCTGGAAGCATGCAAGTTCCTTGTCATGCTTGTCTGGCATGACTGAAGAATTTGTCATGCGTGTCCAAGAAGAGATAGAAACCCTTTCACTTGTCATGCAAAAAGCAGTTTGTAATGTGGAAAGCGCAACACTAAGCCGCGCAAATATTTCTCATGCTTGGCTGTGCATAATTACAGAGAATTCACTATTCTTCACAACTCAGCATTACAAGTTTCCGGACCCAGACATATTTGCATTTGATAGCTCGGGGCCCGGGATGATAGCACTGGTTGGATTGCTCGGCCCGGCGGAGGTGCGACGAATTTGCGGCCTCGCGGCACTGTGGCAGCCCCCCGCTGACCATCCTCCCAGATTTACGTATAATCAGTGACAACCTACAACCTTCTCGCAGCTCCATCGGAAGCATGGGAAGCAGCACGTCGGAGGTTTCATCTAGCGTGAGGTGGGGGGAGCTTTTGTGCATTGCAAATATGTCTGGGTCTGGAAGGATGCAACGTGTGATGCTACCTTTGGACTCTGCATGAAATCTGTATTGCATGAACAGCAAAAGAGGTGCAATTTGTGCTACGCGGAGAGGGCATTTCTTCTGCGGTATGAGCATTAGAAAGCCCTCACAGAATCTCTGATGCTAGGGCATGCATCACAGACTTTATGGGTCATGCAAAATCTGCATGACAAACTCCTGCATTCTTCCAGACCCAGACATATTTGCATTTTATAGCTTTCTTGGGCAGTTCTATCGTAACAAACTATTTATTTATGGTCATCGTTTGCATCTGGCCTCGATGTTCTTTAAATTTACGTTGCACATGCAACAGAGCAGTCGCAGCCGGAGGTCCGATGAAACGTACCGCACGATTTTTATCCATGGCTTGACCAGTAGAAGTATCATTAATCAAACAATATATTGGGAAGGAAGACTGGTGCGAGGTGCGAGTAAAGAAGCAAATCTGCAAATGTCTTGCTGATCAGCGATGTTTATACGCACTTATTTTTCACAAAAGGAATTCGAAGCGTTGCAGAAATCCACTCGAAATGCTAGTTCGAAAAAACTAACGAATCTCAATTACTAGAAGAGAAAACGAAAACCTTCGAAAAAGGAGGCGGAGAATTAATTTGGCAACGCAAACAAACTACATCAAGAGAATTTTATTTCTGATTTTATTGCAGAAGTAATAATAAAAGATTCCAGATTTTTTGTCGGGCCCGTGTGGCGCTACAAAGATAACGATCTGACATCAAGGCACCGCTCGAAAAGGAGCGATGTCCTACGAATAGGCCCTGGTGCTCACAAAGCGATGCAACCTGGCTCGTTGTGTCCGAACCCCAGCTGCGGATGTCGTGTTTGTAGCAGGACGAGGACCAGCACCTGATCATAATTTTCTGTGCGCAGACAGACGCACACGCAGAGGGCCGTTGATTTGTTCAAGTAAGAATTAGTACTCGTCTTAGGAGGTGATCTGCACATGGAGATGTTTTTGTAAACGATCGTTATCGTTCCCCATTTGAACTTCCACGTGTTCTTGGTGCGTCGCGGGATCTGTAGTAGTGCATGATTAAGATCGGGAAACAAGCTCTTTCCGCAGGGTTTTACTTCTATGGAGCCTTGCTACATCTCTATCTTGAACTTGATCTTCATCGAGTTATGACTGTAAAACTGGTTCCTGCAGCTCCATCGAGACGAAGACGCTTCAATGACCACTGGTGCGAAAAGATCATGCCTTCGAAGATAGACTCTCCCAACAAGAATCCGAATCCCATTCGAGAAATATCTATGTCGTGCCTGCCGGCGCAGCCCCGAACGAGATCCAACTACACTTTGACCACTGTCATCTTTTCGCGGTTCATCTCCGCGGGACTTTTACTTCAGACAGCCACTTCTGACACGTGTTTTTTATTTCGCATAAGCAACAAGCTATGTGTATGTTGTCTAAATAAATCTATCGAAGTAGAACCTAGAGCACACCAAACAAACAAACAAGAAGAACAATACCACGGATTGAGTTTAGTGAAAGAAAATCATGAGACAACTTGTACATATTGAAACCGCCGCGCCGGGGACGAGGCGTCAAGGCGGTGTTCTTTTGTGTAGTAGTACACAACGGCAAGAAGCTCCTATTTCTCGAGGACCATGCTATCGACGACTATGGAAGTGTCAGAATCGAAATTGACAAAATCGAAATGATTTGTCATGCATAAAATGGATTCCAATTCGAACCCAGTTGCTAAGTGGCGCATGACAAATTCTGGTGGTGCCTAAATCCAGTTTGTAATGCTGTTTAGGCAAAGAAGACTGATTCTCTCCTGCTGCTTTAGCAGCTCGAGCTATAACCCCAAGCAGGCTGACAATCGGCCTCACTTGCCTGCTCTGCAACGCACGTATTTCGCGCCATGCATTTTATGCATCACAAATTTTTCGACTTTGTCAATTTCGATCCTGACGCTTCCATAACGACGACAAGGAGGTTATTTTTTCGAAGTTCTGGCGGCGGTGACGACGACCGCAGTAATATCTTCTAGCATGATATGCGAAGAAAAAAGTGTTACAGTTACACATTGGATTGCAAGACCGGCAACACAGATAACCTTTCTCATGCAGGAAATGCCTGGGAGCCTCGTTTCCTTCCTGTTTTCCCTTATGATCTTCGCATTACAAGTTTGCCCTGCCACACACAAAAAAATTTGTGATGCAGAAACGCCAACAAGTGTGTAACTGTAACACTTTTTTCTCGTGATACATGATTCACGGTCTTTGCGATTTTCGCGCAGAACAAGGAGCTACGAGGACTTCTGACGCCAATGGTGCGCGATTCGCTTTGGCAGTATTCGACTTGATACCTGGGGTGAACGAGAACGCAGTAGGCACGAGCGACCGCGTCGTACTAGCAGGAAGGTCGTGTGGACGAGAGGACGGCAGATCTTCAGGAAGGGCGTGTGTAGAAGTAGAAGATGATGAAACCGCGCAAATTATAAACAGAAGCGAGGGCCGCGGCCCTGTTCCTCCTGCTCCTGTATCGGCTCCTTCTTCCAGCATTGCTTTTCCAGTAAGTCCTCCTTCTCCCGGCGCGGGACGGGTGCAGCATAGCCAACCGCCTCCCCAGAAGCGCAGGCGCAGGCACGCCGATGGTGCAGCTGCGACGGGGGCAGCGGATGAGATTTTACCTCGAGCTGACGCTTCCACCCTTGAGGATCTGCCCTTTGGGTTCTTGGCGGAGGTTGCGCCTTTCGTTAGCAAGTTATTCCTTCTATTACGAGGAAAAATCCCCAATCTCCATGTTGAACACGCATCCTTCACCTTCTGAAAATTTGTGATGCAGATTTGTGACCGCAAATCTGTCTTGCAAGAAGGCACATTCAGGCAGCTGTCCGTGACGTTATGCAGGCGATTTGTGACGCTGCCAGGCCTACAGGGTACTAGCCGTCTACAACCATGCTAGGTGCCTACACCAAAAGGCCCTTGCCTAGGCTTGAGATCTGCGCGCAGTCTTTCTGCAACACAAATTGGATTTGTGTAATATCCCAATCCAGCATCAGAAATTTCGTTTTGATATGGGATGAAGGGGGGATTTTTATTTTTAATACCTTCACAATGTCTTTGACGCGTTGGTTTTGGGGAGGGAGGGGGAGAAGAGGAGGTCTGAAATTAATGCAAGCTGGCGTGCATTCTATAACCTTCTTGGCCAACGCCCGCACCTGCCCATGCCAGTTGAGGACTTGTCCAAGCTCAGTCGTCAGCTTCGAATGAAATCTATGCAGCAAGCTGGTCAGAGTACAATGCAAAGGACATCTATGCCAGTCGGTCATCCGTATGGTCTGGCTGCACAGTTGGTGTGCTATGGAGCCGATTGTGGGTACAGCGCTGCCGTCGCGGCGCGTCTTGCAGTCGACCAACTAGAGGCTCCGCTTCGGCATTGTCTTAAACTTTTGGAAGATGCACTGACTCAAAAAGGAATGCGAGAGGTGGAAGTAACTATTGATGACCAGTTTATCTACAGGCCTGTTCAAGAACATCCTGATGCAGGGAGTAAAAGACGACGGCTTGTTCAACATCATGATGAGCTTTGCGCGAAAGTCGACATTACCCCAGCGGCGCAACACCTACGAATTATGGTCGACCGGGTACCCCTGTCCGAGGAAGAACTAGCTCAGCTGCCCCCGCTTGACACTGATGGCTATGGGCGGGGGGGTGTCAGGATTGAAATCGTCAAACAAGTTGAAATAATTTCTCATGCATAAATTGCAGGGCATGAAGTGCCTCTCTTGCAGGGATGGCAAGTGAGGCAGATTGTGAGCCTATTTAGGGTTTGGGATAGAGCTGCTAAAGGAGCATGACAAAACCAGTCTTCTGTGCCCAAACAGCATGAGAAATTGGATTCCGGTGCTCGGCAAATTTGTCATGCACCGCTTAGAAATTGGGACTCCAACTGGTATCGATTTTATGCATTTTTTCCACGACCTGGTGGCCGAACCACGTGCGGTAAGGTGCCCTTACAGGTTGTGTAGTGGTTTCGGTCGGTTTAGCATGATTACAAGTTATTTCAACTTTGACGATTTCAATCCTGACACTTCCATAGTGGCAGGAGTTCGATCGAAGCAGCTACGCTGTCCAATGGGCTCCTCGTTCTTGCCCATGTAGAGGACGAGGAGGCATGGAAGCCCCCCGCGCTGCGCCTGCGGTCCTCTGGTTCATCATCCCAACCACAACGGTTTTTCGACATGGCTCTCACAGTCACCTCAATCACAGATGCAGAAGACTGCTGTTCTAGTGCCTCGAGTTGTGCGTAGATACATACATACAGGATCCAAGTTGTGCGTAGATAAAACTCACTTACTCACGATTCGTACCATAGCCAAGATGGGAAATCTGCTGGACAAATCAACCTACGGAGGCGCGGTCTCCTCAGTCACTTTAAGAAGACAAAAAAGACTTTGACTTGCTCCAGACTACGGCAAAAGTAACTCTTGGTTGGGGCAGGCGCAGGCACAAGCACACGATCCCTGAAAAGTTTATGATAAGTATACACAAAGTCTCGTCGTGTGTCGCGCGCGCAGTTCTATCAAGACGAAGACGTTTCAATGACCACTGCTGCGAGGAAAAGATCATGCCTTCGAAGATCGACTCTCCCAACAATCCGAATCCCATTCGAGAAAGATCTATGTCGTGCCTGCCGGCCCAGCCCGCAACGAGATCCAACTACACTTTGACCACTGTCATTCGCGGTTCTCTGCAGGATTCTCATTCTTCTTACCTGCTTCAGTCACTTCTGACACGTGTTTTTTATTTCGCATAAGTAACCATGTTCTCTGAAATCTATCGAAGTAGAACCTAGAGCTCTTTATCGAGTTCGACTGCATTTTTTGGTCTTGGTTGTATTTTGCTTTTGCAGCAGAAGGAAATTACTTATATCATTTACGTGATCATCATCATCATCTGATGGGGCACTCAGTTTCTCTATTTTATCTTCAATAACGCAAAAGATAAACAATGACAGTATCCTATACGTAAAAATGAGACAAGTAAATATTGAAACCGTGGCGCCGAAGCGGGGCGCTGATCTGTCTAGACAACGGCAGCCAGCTACTCGAGACCCATTTCGACGAAAAGGCGGTTATTTTTTCGGAATCATGGCGGCCACGACGACCGCGGTTGTACTATCCAGCATTTTTCACGATCTTTTTTACAATTGCACCAGCGCCGGGCGAGAACTTATTTCCACACCAGAAGAAACTTCTGATGCGCGTCGATTCACAGGAGTATTCGACTTTATTTCTGCGGTGGACGCACTACGTACAAGTGAGAGCGTACTAGCAGGAAGGGCGTGTGGACGAGACGGCAGATCTTCAGGAAGGTCGTGTGTAGAAGATGAAGCCGCACATATAAACAGAAGCGAGGGCGGCCCTGTTCCTCCTGCTCCTGTGTCGGCTCCGTCTTCCACCAGCATTTCTTTTCCAGTAAGTACTACGAGGACTAGCACCACAGGTAGACATTCCAGCGCTCCTCGGGATGCTGGAGTTGAGAGCTGCATTAAACCACCCCCTGCAAATGGTGCAGCAAGTAGGAGAACTGCTGGTTCGGAAAAATCGTCAGGATTTTTGCTGAGGCCGACCGCCGATCCTGAAATAGAGCTCGTTGACACAGACAACGAACAAGATGACTTCGATATTTTGTTGGGCACAAGCTGCGGGTACGATCTGGACCGCAGGTGTACCTCTGAACGGTCGTGTGGTTCATCACAAGTGGAAAAGATAAAGCTACAAGAACTCCCACCTGCGATGTACGTTGACCACGCAGGGGCAGGAGAGGTTGTAGAAGTAGCTCCTCTCGAGGAGCCAGAGGCAGAAGAGGGGCTCTCGGGGGCTTCGCCTGTGGAGGTCGTCGCACAGAAAGCTACTACACATCACTCGCGAGTAAGCAAAGACAGGAATAAGTCGAAGAAGTTCACCAGCTCTTCCGCCTTGTTGTCTCCGCAGCTGGAGGTCGCGATTGAGAACAGTAAAAAACCAGAGTTCTTGTGGGAACAAGATGATATTTTGAAAGGGCATAGTGCGCAGCTTCCTCTTCCATCCTCTAACCTCGAGAACGACAGCCACAAGCTGGCAGAGGATTTCGAAAAAAGATTGCAGATTTTTTCCGACGAAAGCAGAGGAAAAGTAGACCGTGAAGATTATGCGCGCAAGAAAAGTAGTGGTTATTTGCCGCAAGAAGGAGAACGCCCCCCCGTCGAGCGGACACCTCTACTTCCTGAAGGAAATCGCGGTGACAGCTCCGCCTCGTCGTCCCGGGACAGTTTCATCAAAAGCGCTGCCGTGTCAGTGGCTTCAGCACGTGGACGACATGATGCTGCGGCCTCCGATAGTCCTAGTTATAGTTGTACAACTTCTAGGAGCTCTGGAGGTCGTTGTGATGTGGCCGGTTCTAGATTTAGTACAGAGGTGTCAACATTATCTGCCAACATCAAAATGGACAAGGACGAGGAATCTTCCTCGTCTTCCTCATCCAACTATCCTGACTCCGGCTCTGTGACGCCCCCTTATAATCCAATGGCGCTCCTGGCCAGCACCGCAAATCCAAATCGATTGGCCGGTCGAGGACGGGATGCAGTAGACAACTTGTTTTTAGCAAGATCATCCCCTGGAGTTGCGGCAGGAGGAGGAGGAGCAGCAGGACCTTATTCATCTGGAAGTTGTACATCTAATAGTTGCAACCGAGGAGAGCTACTGCGTGAAGCTGTAGATGAACCCGAGCCCCTAGCAGTGGCGTTGGAAGCAGGTTCAGCTCCTGCACAGGATGAAACTACACAAACCACGGCAGGGGGAGAACGAGCAGCTGCCGCTGCATCTTCGCCACCAGCTACAGATGTTCAGTGGGCGGACCAGCTACAGAAACTCCTGAAAAAGCACACGGAGGCACAAGAACATCAAGCAGCGCGCCGTCCTGCAGAAGCATCGTTCGCTGGTCAACCGGGTAGTTCTTGTAGGCTTTTGCAGCCTAATAATGTTGGACGAGGGCCCGCTGCTGCTGCTGCTGCTAGAACGACAATGAACAAGCCATCGATTCTGAAACGAGAAGGTTCTGGTGCTGGTTCAAGTACGTCAGGATCCTATGCTTCCTGTTCTTCGAACAGTCTCGCAGTACAACAGGACCCCCGGGAGCGTCGTGTTACCTTCGACGAGGCCGAGGATGGGAGCGTCAAGACCGAGAAGATCGAATTCAATCCGTCGGTAGCCAGCCGAGCAAATTTTCAGCGTACAACTCCGCAGGATCTTTCCGCTCTGGAGTTCCTGTTGCAGGACTCCTCAAATCTCTCGTCCCCATCGTCCTCATCATCATTTTCCGATGTTGGCGACGACGAAGAGCTCGGCGAATGCAGTATTGCTGGTTCTTCATCTTCTTTCGACGATGTGCATAAGAAAGTTTCTCCTACACCCGTACCAAACGACATGCTGACACTGGCAGACGACATGCGGATGCTGAGTAAGCTGGAGCTACTGCGAGATAGAAGTTCTATCGTCCTCCCGAGTGAAAATGATGAAACGAAAGACGAGGAAGAAGGGGGCTTAGGGTTTAGGCCCTTGATGCGAGGCAACAGCCCCTTGTGCCTCGGTGTAGTTGGTGGTAAAAATTTTGCTGCGATGAAACAAAAACACGGTGCTGGCGATGGCACCAGCAGCGCCCTAGATGAACAATTAGCAGGAAATAAGTCTGCCAAGGGCGGCCTACAGCGGAGCAAGACGGTCCCGTGGCATATGAGCCTAGCGAAACTGGACGACAGGTCTATCCTGTGCAAAAGTATCGTACTCGTATTGCAATCATGCATTACAAATATTTTTCTTAAGGTAAATCCGCATTACATCTTTCTCATGCTGAGGGAATTTGTCATGCGATTTATTTTTATACTAGTACGATGCTTTCGCATTTCATAAGGTCGTGCGGCCAGCAAAGTGTATCAGCGTCTTCGTTCGCCGCCTCTCCCACCACGACTTCTTCGGGCGAAGATTCCGCCACTGCCGCTGCGCAGCCGAGAACGTCGACTTTCGCATCCGCCCGGGAAAAACTTAGGAGCCTAGGTCCGCGACTTCAGGTCCCAAGGGATAAACAAGCACGACCGGGTTTCGTGGCAGATCCACCGCCAAGAGGACCGGGTGCAGGAGCCACCGTTGCTGTTGATGACCGGGGGCCAAAAGCAGCCTCACAAGAACCGCAGCCTGCCTATCTCTCCCCAGCGGAAACGCAGGAGCGGGTTGCGGAGGCAAAAAAGCAGGCCAAGCTGGACCACGCTGCGCGGTATCAAATGCAAAAATGTCATCTGGGTCTGGAAGCATGCAACTTGTGATGCTGCATTTGGATTCCAAAAAAATCTGTATTGCATGAGTAGCACCAAAGGGAATGTAATTTTTGCTACGCGGATAGGGCATTTGTCATGCGAAATAGGCATCAAGAACCCCTCGAAAAAAAAATCTGTGATGCTACGGCATGCATCACAGACATCATGGCTCACGCAAAAAGTGCATGACAAGTCAAAGTCTCTTTGCATTTGATACGCGGAGGCGGCATTCCAAAGCGAGATTTCCCCTCATTGACGGCGGCGAAGAGATTCCGCGTGGCTACTTCGGCCCAGACTCTGTTACTGGCCGAGGGAAGAGGAGAAAAAAACACATTGCGGAAACCTTAAAGCGCCTCGCAGAGGAGCAGGAGAGGGCAAAACCTCTACCCGTCTCGTCAGCACAACAAGGGGCCGCGGCTGCAAGTATTAGGGCTGCGGCTCACGTGGATAATTATCTGGAACATCGATCTGCAAGAGAACCACCTTCCAGCACGAGGACGGTTCCATCGTCGCGCCACGGGCTGTACGCTCAAAAACTCTTTCACATCTCTCGGGCAAAGAAGGTTCTGCGTTTGCTGTTCCAGTTGAAGCAGATGCTTTTCCGAGCGTTGGATCGGTTCATCTATGCGAACAGAACGGGCGGAGGACCAAATCCCAATGCGGACGACACGACCCGGTGCAAAAATGGAAATCAGAAGCGAAAATGGTATGTGTTGAGCCAGATGATCGCAAAACTGAAGCACTTTTTCACCCATTGGGCCAGAAAGCTGGTCGCCATGTTCTTCAACGGAACAATGGACAACTTGTTAGGAGGAGCAAAACCTGGACGAAGTCCAGCTGGTTCAGGAGCCGCGCCTTCTAGTGACAGTACCGCACGAACTATAATCTCCTCGCCGTGTGGTGGTCCCAGAAATTGTAGAGAGCAGGGAGCAAGTGCAAGCGGGAATCAGCACTTCATCATGGAGACGCTGCAAGCGTTTGTGAAATGGAAAATCGGTAGCTCTAGTATGACCTGCTCAAACGTTACAATCTCAAACGTTACAATAGAGTCTGGGTTTTGTATTGCATGATGAGCATGACAGATTCCGACAGCATTCCACTTTCTGCAATACAAATTTCGCCAGATTGTAGTGCGGATTGGGACTCCAGAACTTGTCATGCGCAATCCTATGAGAGTTGGACAGATAACGCACTTCTTGCAACACAAATTCAAGATTCTATTGTAACGTTTGAGATTGTAACACCTGAGCAGGTTATATCTAGCTCTGCCCCCGACTCGTCTTCAGCACGAGCCCCCAATGTTCACTATCAAATGTAAAAATGTCTGGGTCTGGAAGGTTGGAACTTGTAATGCTGTTTTTGAATTCCGAAAAAGTCTGTATTGCATGACAAGCAACAGGAGTCCAGTTTGTGTTACGCGGAGAGGGTATTTCTCATGCGGAATAGGCATCAGGAGGGTCTCTAAAAGCCTGTGATGCTACGGCATGCATCACAGACGTCATGGGTCATGGAAAATATGCATGACAAATCTAGAAATCTTCCAGACCCAGACATATTTGCATTTGATATTCACGACCAGGAGACAAGAACCCCGAAGCTGCTACAGCAGGTACAGCCGACACAGCAACAGCACAATAACATCAGGTCATCTGGTGCAAAAATAAATTCCCAGCTGACAGCCGCTGCAGCGAGGAACAAAGCGAGAAGGGACGCGAAGAAGGAAACTGCAGCGACTGTGCGCAAAGAACATTTGCGGGTCGCCCACAGGGAAAAAATGAACAAGAAAATCCAGACCAGCAATTCCAAAAGTAAACAATTTTTTCTGGGCACACTGTTGTTCTACTCCGCGCTATCAAATGCAAACCTGTTGTCTGGGTCTGGAAGAACGCAAGCTTGTCCTGCTTGCCTCACATGACTGTTATGTCTGTAAAAATGCAGATGCACGAGCAGGAAATATTAAAAAGCCTCGTTGCTGTGGTGCAAAATAAACGCAGTTTGATGCCATGCGGAAAGCAAAACACGGAGGAGCTCAAAAACTTGTCATGCGTGGTGGCGTATTGCAGTGTCGTGTCACACACTCAAAATAAACAGGAGTGCCCCCACATCAATTCACAAACTAGCATCACAAGTTTCCAAACCCAGATGACATATTTACGATTGATACGCGCTCTACGTTGTTCACTTCAACACGGAGTTGGATAGAAGAATCGAAGACTGCCAGAAAGTCGCGGCTTTTGCACATGAAAGATCTATATCCTGTGCAAAAGTATCGTACTCGTATAAATGCAAGTCTTGCATTACAAATTTTTTTGTCAAGGCAAATCAGCATTACAAATTTTATTTCTCATGCTGAGAAAATTTGTAATGCATCTATACTAGTACGATACTTTTGCAATGCATAATCTACTTCCCAGGATGAACCGAAACGCAGCGTCTTCCTTGAAAACAGATCAACGAGAAGAAGATCCTCATCCACCTGCAGGTATGGGGTTCTCAAACGTTACATTCTCAACTGTTACATGATTTGTCATGCAAAATGACCACGACCCGCCAGACGATCAAGCTGCTTCGCATGACAAGTTCTCGGAGGGCTAAATAGCACTGTAGTCCGCACCAAACCTGTAATGCAAGACGCGCAAGATTCTCCCTCTTACCTGAACTAGTCTTGCATTACAAATTCATGTAACAGTTGAGAATGTAACGTTTGAGAACACCATAGCAGGCCGAATGGGTTTCTGGATTTCCAGTTTCTGCCGCGGCGGTGCGTGGAACATATCCTGAGTAAAAACGTACCCACACCAGAGTCAGGATGGGGATTTTGCAACACAAACCTAGGAGTTTTGTGAGTCACGCATGACAAGTTGCACTCCGCAGTGTAGTGCAGGTTAGCAATTGCAGCCGCATCACAGATTCATCTGCTCATCCTGTTCACAGCATCACAAATTCCAATACACGATTGGAAATGGCTCTCATGGGGATGCGCATTACAAGTCTTCCTGTCTACGCAAATCTGCATTACAACTCTGGTGTGGGGACGTTTTTACTCAGGATAGAACAAGGAGAAAAGTCTGCTGGCGGACGACCACGGCGGACCTCCCGACAGTTCTTGGTGGGCAAGACGGAGGATAGAGGGCAACGACATGGCCGCTTCGACGCGGAGGTGGAGCAAGGAGAAACCCCGCCGTTAGATGATGAAAATAACCAATACGTTCCCGGCGGGGCGGGCGCAGTAGATGACGCCATGTTCTTTTGCCAGGAGCGCCTGTGGTCGTGCCATCCTGCGCAGGAACATGTCGACTACACAGAGGAAACGACTAGTTTTGAAGGTTTTGAAGATGGCAGAAGTGGAGGCGTCGGCGTTCTCCTGAGCATGGAAGAATATCTGCTGAAAGATGAGCATGAGGATACTACTTCCAGCGAGGACTTATCAACCTGCTTTCCCGTTCACACCCAGCCGATAGAAGGGGTCCTACTCGGGGTATGGGAGAACGCGAAGTTAAAAACTTCTATCCGTGACGCGAAAACTACTAGGTCTTCCGGATCAACACAAGCGGCCCCGCCGCCAGATGCAGCAGATGAAGGTGCTGCTTCCCTTGGACGAGGTGAACAAGTGTTTCACAGTAGGCACGATCTTGCTGAAAAAGCTGAAATTCCTGATCCTGAAGAGCAGACAGTACAAAATATGGAAGATGTGGGTCCACCTAGTAACGACCCCACACGGAGAAGATCCAAGCAACGAGGGGCCCGCCACGATCATGGTCAAAACGACCCTTTCCCGATCCCGCCGCAGCAGGCTTACGAACTTCAGAAAACCCTCACCCTCCTTCACCCTTTCACGATGCTCAGCCCGTTGTTGCGAGCCATGGTTTTGTGGCTCGTACGGCAGGGAAACGATGGCATATCAGTTCGCGCTGCGATTCGCGGAGCAGTAGACGGGGGAGATGAGGATGAATTTTACCAGGCCTGGCTATCCACTGCAAAAGTATTGTACTCGTAGTAATTGCATTTATGCATCACAAATTTCTTCCTCAAGGTAAATCAGCACTACAAATTCAATTTGATGTAATGCTGGGCTAATTTCAATTTGTCATGTGATTTATACTAGAAGTGCAATGCTTTTGCATTTCATATTGGCACGACTGCAGTAACGTGGTGAGCAGTGCTGATATCAAATGCAAAAATGTCTGGGTCTGGAAGGTTGCAATTTGTATGTAATGCTGTCTTTGGATTGTAAAAAAATTTGCATTGCATGACCAGCAAGAAGGGTCGGGCTTGTCCTACGCGAAGAGGGCATTTCTCATGCGGGGCACGCATTAGGAAGCCCTCTAAAAATCTGTGATGCTAGACCATGCATTAACGCCGGCGTCATGGATCATACAGGATTTGCATGACAAACCTGGCAGCCTTCCGGACCCAGACATATTTGCATTTGATATCGGATAGGCCTGTGCAAGAACTTCTACATCAAGAAGTTCCTCCTCCAGGATAGTAAGGAAATCGGACTTATTTGCCCTCGCTGTGACGAGACCGAGCACTGCTTCAGTGTGAGGAAAAACAACAATTTATTCGCGATTGTTGTAAAATATGCGCATGATTTCAACACTCGCACCACTCCCAGGCCGTTTTTCGTAGAGACCCTAGTATATCCCAATGCCAGGACAAGGTCTACAGTTGTATTCTTGTCCAGATAACATGTAAGTTGAGGCAAAGACGAGCCTCGATCGATCTATCGTCGCAGGAATTTCAAGCTCCTGTAGATCGCATTATATATGTTGTATCAACACCTCTTCTCGTTTTTAAAAGTTTTTGTTTTTCAAAAGCAAATTAATCAGTGCAAAAACATTCTAGACTGACATTCTAAAACCAGGACTGCATTGAATTGACCTGCACCACCACACCAGATGAACCGCGAAGCGGCACGGCGCAGATGAACCGCGAAGCGGCACCGCATGCGCATTGTGTCATCACCATCAGCTGCTACAACATCAAGTTTTATATATCTTTATTGATACCTGTTGTACTATCACGACAAGAAAAATCTTCGCGCATAAGGGACCAGCTGTCGATACGTGGTTGCTCACGAAATAGGTACATAGGAATGAACGCGTCGATACAAAGGCAGGAAGAGGATTCCAACTTTTCTGTTCTTTTTGAAAGAAATCGCATTTCGCCAATCGCAGGGGGCGCTTTTTCTTTTCCGCTTTCCGTAATTTGGCCACAGCACGAAGATCAAGCCTTGTTTGCACTTGCTCACTAAAGACGTAAAGAAATAAATATATAGAAATCAAGCACGACCACGACTGAGGCAGGTGACAATTTCCTGCTCGTTGTTGTCATAGTCAGTTATTTGTATCTACTTACCACTGGGGATTGCGACTTCGAGAACAAAATCAAGATCGAAAAGTCTTCTCAAGGAACAAACTGCTCTCTGCTTCTCTCTACTTGCTGGAGGCAAGGAAAAGTTCTCTCGGTGCCGTCGTGAGACAGACTATCACTATTGAGAATAGAATTAGAAATGGATCACTACGATAGAACTTAATGGATCACGTACAAAAAAAATGGATCTTCACTCATGATCTTCGGGGGAAATAGTAGAAAACTGATCACGAATCGCGCTGAATGCTCACGGAGTACGCGTACTGGCGCAGCTGCTGAAAAAATTGGGATCATGACATCACTGCCCCGCTGTTGATGCTAATTGGCAGCGGCAATACAAATTGACATTTTGGAGGAAATAAAAACCAAAAAATAAATTTGTGCGCAGGAGCATTTCTCTTTTCGTCCGGATTTGATTTTTCGAAACCGAAACTGAGACGCTGCTAAAACCGCCAATGTTTACTGATACATGGTGAAAGCTAATCCAGCATGATTTACCATAAACTAAAAATTTATTGTAAAAAAGTCTTAAAAGTTCTTCCTTCCAAGGTTTCGCAGCGATCTGCGAAGAAAGTTTCATCTAGCAGTAACTGCTAGAAACTTACACTTACTTACACAGTTTTTTTCTTGCATACTGTGCACTTTGCGGACGACAATAACAAGGAAATAAATTTTCTACCTAGAAGCGACACATAATCCTTTGACCAACCACTTATACATAGTACCACAACCAGCCGCCAGAACACGGAGCGGCGACGAGGAAAAGGTGGAACGACGTCAAGGCGCCATGGTGCCCCGTCGTGGAGATGATCCACGACCCAGAATGGAGGCTCCCGCAGGAGATGTTGAAAACTCGATCTCCACGTACTACCCCCCTGCGGCCGCCCGGAACGAGAATGCGGCTCTACTGCTGAGTGCGGGAGATGAAGTTGTCCTAGTGGATACTAATGCGACGTCGAACGCGGTGGGACACGTTGAAGATGCTGGAGGTGCAGCAGATCAGGAACAGGAGATGGAGCATGTTGATGAAACAACCCCCTCGTCCCGCGGGGGCTGTTGCCAGTGCTCCTGCACAAAAAACTGCGTCGTGCTCATCCTTCTCCTCCTATTTCTCGTCCTCGCAGGAGGCGGTGCTTGCGTTTTGATTTTCGTTCCCTGGTTCGACGGTTGGAGTGAATCTTGGTACACGAGATGGAGGAGAAAAGGAGAATGCGTTTCGAATCGAGAATGGGGGTGGCCATTTAACGGCGGGGGCGGTGGTGGCGGTGGCGGTGGTGGCGATGACGGTGGTGGCGATGACGGTGGTGGCGGTGGCGGTGATGGCGGTGGTCCTGAAGATGGCGGTGGTGGTGATGGCGGTGGTCCCGAAGATGGCGGTGGTGGCGATAGCGGTGGCGACGATGGCGGTGGCGGCTCTCCACGACAGAACCTGCAGGGCGGCTCTCCACGACAGAACCTGCTGGGCGGCTCTCCACGACAGAACCTGCAGAAACACCGCGTCCGCCACGAGAAAATCGACTACAAAGATGGCCCGGGGGTGTGGCCAACCGAGGACTTAGAAAACGTTAAGGATCCAGTGGGGATGATGCACGAGAAATACCACGGCTTTTTGACCCAAGCCTCGATTGATGACGTGGAAAGGAATTTCTACAAAAAAAATATTGGTGTTGCTCCATCTGCAGCTCCACCTGGAAGTGGAACTACACCACCACCTCCCGCACCTCCTGTCCAGACGAAAATTCCGCGAACTCTGATTCTCACAGCGTTTTTTGACGAAAAGGATGTGACTTTGGACGAGTTTCTGCGGTATCAGAACTGGCGGGATCCGGAGAAAACACAAGGGTTTGCGCAGTGGGCCAAGTTGAACGCGGGACCGGGAAAGGAGTTTGAAGTGAAGTTCTTCAACCTGAATGCGGCCAGAGAGTACCTGCAGGAGCATTACAAAAAGGAGATGCTCTGGGCATTCGATGCGTTCGATATCTACACCATGAAATCCGATTTGTTCCGCTTGCTAGTCCTGTACCGGGAAGGGGGGGTATACATGGACTGGAAGCTCGCCCCGCTCGTCGGCTGGGACAAGCTGTTGGAGATGGCGTTTTCCGGGACGGAAAAGTTCCGGTCCCCAAGAAAAGAGACGAGAGACCCGGTCACGGGCACGGTCGTTGCGGAGGAAAAAATGCAAAACAAGGACGACATTGGAGTCATCTTCGCCTGCCAGGACTTCACGTTTTCGTTTGGGGTCAAAGACCCTTATTTTTTCGAATCGTTTCCGGCTATCAAGCAGTTGCCCAAGTGGCCGAATCAAGACTCCTCATTACAAGGCTTGATGAACGCTTTCATCGCGGCGAAGCCTTTGAACTTACTCCTCGGGGACATGATCTACCACATATTCCGTCGCGTGGAATTGCACGCCTACGGAAACACCGTGTGGGATACCACGGGGCCGATAGGCCTCTACATCTCCTTACTTCGCGCAGACCCAAGAACCGCGAAGGTGACAAAAATGCCACAGGTATTGCAGCAGGCCACCCTCACGCGGCACCAACCACTGGCCGGAAGTACTACGCGAAGGACGTTGTTTCGAAGCGCCGGGGGGCAGACACAGACTTCCTCTAGTACACAGCGTCAGCAGGGTTCTGATCTTTCAAACCGTGCACAGACTAGTGCACGACCTCCGAGCAGCAATTCGACGTCTTCAAACCTCGCTGGTCTCCTCGACTATGAACTGCAAAAGCATCGTACTAGTATATATAAATTGCATTACAAATACAAATTAGCCCAGCACTACAAATTAAATTTGTAATGCTGATTTGCCTTGAGAAAGAAATTGGTAATGCATAAATGCAATTACTACGAGTACGATACTTTTGCACAGGATATCGACTCTGCGGAGTGGATTTTCGAACGACAAGCGCGGCGGAAAAAAGGCGATGTTTTCGGAAAGTGGGAGTGTTCACAGCTCCAGGGGGGCCCGGGCGACGCAGCGTTTCTGGTCTTCAACGGACTAAACCACTGGCTTCCCAACCACGAAATCGCCTATTCCCTTCCGGGGAATGTATCAAATGTAAAAATGTCTGGGTCTGGAAACTTGTGATGCTGTGTGGCATATCATGAGGAGGCGACAATTGCTGGCTCAGCATGACAAGTTTCTGAGCTTCTAGGTGTTGCCTATTCTGCATGACAAAATACGTTTCTGCATGACAGAAAAGTGGGGCTCTTCAGTAATGTGCATGACAGATTTCAGAGTCATGCCAGACAAGCATGACAAACTTGCACTCTTCCAGACCCAGACATTTTTACATTTGATAGAATGACCCAGAGATCGATAAGCTCGCCGTGGTAAAAAAGGTCTGGTCGGGCACTCGCGCGGGCGGCGGATGGAGCCACGGTGGCACCGAGCCGCTGCCGCCCGGAATCCCCCGCCACCTCAACGGGCGGAACTACATGGAGGACTGGAAGGAGCGGAAGTGGTTCGCAGCCAACTGCTATGCATGGCAAATATGTAGTCTGGGTCTGAAAGGAGCATCGCAATTTGTCATGCGAACTATTCTAGATCATGACAAAATCTGCCATGCATGGCCAGCAAGAGGGGCGCATTTGTTCTGTATACCGAAAGAGGGGCGCATTAGGCAACATTTGGAGACCTGCTCGAAATCATTATCAATCTGTGATGCTAGGTCTGCCATGCCCGACGAAGATCCGGGTCGGGCAAAAGCTGCATGAGAGATCTCGCGCTGCTTTTCCAGACGACCCAGACATATATTTGCATTCGATAATTGTTACGAGGAGGTTTCAGGGGTCTCCTGGCCGGGCGTCCCGGATAAGGAGTACCAGTGTCGGTAAGAAGGGCATCAAGGGACGACGAGCAGCTGTGCAATAAATGCAAAAGCAAGAAATAGCTCATAGTTCAGATTTCGCCAATGATGCATGCTTGCTCCCAGTACGAATTCGAACTTTATCCTGCATTACAAATTCCGCATGACATGCTCAAGCCCCGTCCTGATCGGGGTCGACGTGTGGGTGCCTTCTTCTGTGTACAATACACCTTCCACGTCCTGCGCGCTTTCACGACAATTTACATTACAGTAGTTCTAGTGCGCGCTTTCTAGTTCACGACAATGTACAATGCAGTAGTTCTAGAAGTCACGACAACTCCTACGTCTATGTACAATACAGTAGTTCCAGTGCGCGCTTTCACGACCCATAAAAATGTAGCGCCGATCATTGAATAGCGACATCCTCCCAATCAACCCTTTTTTGCAATCCTACCCTATGCTAGAAAGATGATGTATGATGATGACAACCTGAGTTGTGGCAGAAATAAAGGTTTCTTTCGCAATCACTTTGGTGTGGCCCGTGTCATTCCCAATCTTCCTTCTGTTGATGGTGCCCCTGGCGAGCGATTACCCTTGTAGCCCTGGGTAGAATCTCGAGTTCGTTGCACTAGGCGACTTGAAAACTATTTGATTTGATTTGATGACGCTATGTTTTCTAGTAGTATTAGTAGTAGCGATTCCGAAGTTTTCTACGTATGAGGCATTCTGAAGAGTGAAATGCTGTGAACACGACAAACGTAGGGTGCTGTTGCTGTTGCGAAGAAAATCAGTCGTATGCAGGGGAGACGTGGTTTCCGCCTGCTTGCGCGTTCTGGAATAGGGTTCAGCGCAGCTTCACTGGTGTGCATTCTGTTCCTGCACTTTCCAGAGGCGCAACCAGCTCGAAGTAGCAAGATGCACAATTATAGCGCTGTACTTTCGAAGATTCCAACGCGCAAGGCTTATGCCTCGCACACACTAGCTTCAGTAGAGTAGAGCAGTCTTCATGTGTTCGCCCCGATTTGGAAGCAGCGCGCGTCGCTACTGCTACTCCGTCCCTGTCTACAAAAGAGCGAAATGCGTCAAGAGTTGCCGTTCCGGATACAGGTGCTAAGTGCTTCAGAATGTTCATAGTCATACTTCGAGACTATTGAGAATAGAAATGGATCACTACGATAGAAATTAATGGATCACTACAAAAGAAATGGATCACTCATCTTCGAGGGGAGTAGTAGAAAATTGATCACGAATCGCGCAGAATGTTCACTGAGTACGCGTACTGGCGCAGCTGCTGAAAAAATTGAGATCATGACATCACTGCCCCGCTGTTGATGCTAATTGGCAGCGGCAATACAAATTGACATTTTGGAGGAAATAAAAACCAAAATAAACTTTGTGCACAGGAGCTTTTCTCTTTTCCGGATTTGATTTTTCGAAACCGAAACTGAGACGCTGGTAAAACCACCAATGTTTACTGATACGTAGTGAGAGCTGATCTTCTTCCTTCCAAGGTTTCGCAGCGATCTGCGAAGAAACTTACACCTACTTACACAGTTTTTTTCTTGCATAGTGTGCACTTTGCGGACAATAAGGAAATGAGTAAATTTTATACCTAGAAGCGACGCATCATCCTTTGATAGCAACCACTTATACATAGTGCCAGTACCACAACCAGCCGCCAGAACACGGAGCGGCGAAAAGGTGGAACGACGTCAAGTCGCCATGGTGCCTGGTCCTCGTGCAGCTGATCACCGTCGTGGGGATGATCATGTAACGACTGATGTTAACACGTCAAAAAAACTGCTATCGCCGCCACCTTCCTCGCTGCACTATGATGATCCGGATCCACGACCTAGAATGGAGGTTCCCGCAGGAGATGAAAACTCGATCTCCACGTACTACCCCGCTGCGGCCGCCCGGGACGAGAATGCGGCTCTACTGCTGAGTGCGGGAGATGAAGTTGTACCAGTGGATACTAGTGCGAGGAACGCACTGGGACACGTTGAAGATGCTGGTGCAGATCAGGAACAGGAGATGGAGAATGTGGAAACAACCTCCTCCCGCGGGGGCTGTTGCCAGTGCTGCACGAAAAAGTGCGTGCTCATTCTTCTCCTCGTATTTCTCGTCCTCGCAGGCGGTACTTGCGTTTTAATTTTCGTTCCCTGGTTCGACGGCTGGAGTGAATCTTTGTACACGAGATCGAGAAAAGGAGAATGCGTTTCGTTTCGAGACGTGGTCTGGCCATTTAGCGGCGGGGGTGGTGGCGATGGCGGTAGCGGTGGTGGCGATGGAGGTGGTGGCGATGACGGTGGTGGCGATGACGGTGGTGGCGATGGCGATGGCGACTCTCCACGACAGGACCCGCAGAAACACCACGAGAATATCGACTACAACGACGGCCCGGGGGTGTGGCCAACAGAGGACATAGAAAACGTTAAGGAACCAGTGGGGATGATGCACGAGAAATACCACGGTTTTTTGACCCAAGCCTCGATTGACGACGTGGAAAGGAATTTCTACAAAAAAAATATTGCTCCTCCTGTCCAGACGAAAGTTCCGCGAACTCTGATTCTCACAGCGTTTTTTGACGAGAAGGATGTGACTTTGGACGAGTTTCTGAAGTATCAGCAGTGGATAGATCCAACTTTAACACAAGGATTTGCGCAGTGGGCCAAGTTAAACGCGGGACCGGGGAAAGAGTTTGAAGTGAAGCTATCATTTGTAAAAACGTCCCCACCGCCCCAGAGTCAAGATGGGGATTTTGCAACACAAACCTTGAAGTTTTGGGAGGCACGCATGACATCATGTTGCAGGCTGTAGTGTAATACAATTTAGCAAGGGAAGCCGCATAGCAAATCCATCTTCTTATCCTGTTTACAGCACCATCACAAGTTCTAAAACACGATCATGGGAAATGCCTCTCATGGAGATGCGCATTACAAATGCTCTTGTGCTTGTAGATCTGCATGATAACTCTGGGGTCGGGAGAAAAAGTGGCCGGGAGATGATGGTGATGGCACTTTGGTGTCCGCCTGACCCACCCGCCCGGCGCATCAAGCCATCTGCGGCCATGGTGCAATGAATGGGGGGGCAAAGTGTGTCGCATTTTGTTTAGCATGACAACTCTGGGGTGAGCGGGATGTTTTTACACAGGATAGAAGTTCTTCAACCTGAATGCGGCGAGAGAATATCTGCAGGAGCATTACAAAAAGGAAATGCTCTGGGCTTTCGACGCGTTCGATATCTACACCATGAAATCTATCAACTGCAAATATGTCTGGGTCTGGAACAAAGCAACTTGTCATGCTCAATCAATCTGAATCACACTCATCGTAAAAATCTGTGTTGCATGATTACCAAATGCTGTCCACTTTTGACCTAATCGAGAGGCAGTGTATCATGTAGGATAAGTAGGCATGATAGAACTCGCCGTACAGAGTCTGTCACGCTATGTCCTCCATACCAGACGAGACCTCATGGGTCACGAAAAACCTGCATGACAAGTCTGGCACTCTTCCAGACCCAGACACAATTGCAGTTGATAAAATCCGACTTGTTCCGCTTGCTATTCCTGTACCGGGAAGGAGGCGTCTACTGTGACTGGAAAGTCGGCCCGACCGTCGGCTGGGACAAGCTCTTGGAGATGGCGTTTTCCGGGACGGAAAAGTTCCGGTCCCCAAGAAAAGTGACGAGAGACCCCGTCGCGGGCACGGTCGTTGCGGAGGAAAAAATGCAAAACAAGGACGACATTGGGCTCATCTTTGCCTGCCAAGAGTTCTCGTTTTCGTTTGGGGTCAAAGACCCTAATTTTTTCGAGTCGTTTCCGGCTATCAAGCAGTTGCCCAATTGGCCGAATCAAGACTCATCATTACAAGGCTTGACAAATGGTTTCATGGCGGCGAAACCTCTAAACCTACTCCTCGGGGACATGATCTACCATTTATTCCGCCGTGCGGAATTGCACAGCTACGGAAACACCCCTTGGGATACCACGGGACCGATAGGGCTCTACATGTCCTTACTCCGGGCAGACCCCACGAAGGTGAAAAGAATGCCAGAGGTGTTGCAGCAGGCCCTCGCGCGGCACCAACTAGTACTCGCCGGAGGTAAGCGAAGGACGTTCTTTCGAAGCGGGGGGCAGACTTCATCTACACAGGAGCGTCAGGCCTTAAACGATCATCAAAACCGTGCACAGACTAGTGCGCCGAGCAGTTCGACGTCTTCAAATAATCTTGCTGGCCTTCTCGACTCTGCGGATTGGGCTATCCAACCACAAGCGCGGCGCAAAAACGGCGATGTGCTGGGAAAGTGGGAGTGTTCGCAGCTCCAGGGGGGGCCGGGCGACGCGGCCTTTTTGTACTTCAACGGAAAAGGGCAATGGTTTCCGAACCCTGAAATCGCGTCCTCCCTTCCGGGGAATGACCCAGAGATCGCGAAGCTCACAGTGGCAAAAATGCTCTGGTCGGGCCGCGCGGGCGGCGGGTGGAGCCGCGACGGCACCAAGCCGCTACCGTCCGGAATCCGCCGCCACCTCGGCGGGCAGAGTTACATGGAAACCTGGAAGAAAAGGAAGTGGTTCGCCGCCAACTGCTATGCATTGCAAATATCGATCTGGGGCTGGAAGGATCGCAATTTGTGATGCGAATTCTACATCATGATAAAATCTGCCATGCATGGCCAGCAAAAGGCTCCATTTGTTCTGTATACCGAAAGAGGGGATTTGTCATGCGCATCAGGCAACACCAACATTTGGAGACCTGCTCGAAATTATCTGTGATTCTAGGGCTTCCATGCCCGACGATCTTCCGGGACTGGCAGAAACTGCATGACACGTCTCGCACTGGTCTTCCAGACGACCCAGACACATTTGCATTCGATAACCGTTACGAGGAGGTTCCAGGGGTGCCATGGCCGGGCGTCGCGGATAAGGAGTACCAGTGTCGGTAAAAAGAAGGGACGACGAACAGCTGCGCAATAAATGCAAACGCAAGTAGTACTTACAACTGTTTGTATAAAGTACTTTCTACTACTTCAGCACGAAGCTAAGATTACTCCATGTAACTACAAGACGGCGCTTGAGTATTATATCCTCGTCATCCGACGGACATTTTCATTTTCCAGCGCGCCTTAAATAAATATCTTTGCGCCTTATCGTAGTTGTCCAACGGGTGCGGGCTGGTGCTGGTGGAGCACTACGACGTAATATTGGTACTTATCTTAGGTCGAACTTGGAATTGGATGCAACTACAAGAACTCCTGCATCTAACATGGAGAAATAAAGCACGACCAAGATGAACCGAGCGCAGCTGTAGAAACGCCCCTTATGCTCTAGGAAATTGCACTAACGAAGCGAGGCCACGAATTGAAATGAATACCAAGCCCAAGTCTCGTCCTGATCGGAGTGCGGGTGCCTTTTTCTATTTACAAACTGAGTTCTGGCGGAAAAGATTTTATTTCGCCAATAAGAAAAGAACAAAACATAAACAAGTGTAGCCGCGACATCGCCAGGACTGACGGCGCAGCAACAGCGTCCAACGTCGTAAACCATGTGGAAAATAGATTAAAGAAGAGGAAAAATAAAAGAAGAGGAGGTAGTGGAGAAATAACAGGAGCGGGCTTTACTAGTGGAGATCTTAAACTCGGAGTACTTCTACCAGAACAATTTCAACCGGATGGAGATCATGCATACAAAAATTCTCAATCGCAAACTCGAACTCGAGACCACGAGCGAGCATCTGTTATGTAAATGTTTTCGAGCAAGCGAATGCGTTCTTTCACAACGGAGACGCCGGCAGTAAACAAAGTGGAGGACGGAAGACGGGATGATGACAATTGTGAATCTTGAACTTCGTACTACCTCTAACACGACGTAAGAAACATGAAAAACAATTAGCTTTACAGATTTCGGGTAGTTCTTTTATATTAGTGCTTTACATTTTTACACTTAGTGTTAGTTTGCCGGCGTCTATACCCGGAGAGGAGCATGGTTGCGCCCAGCTCCGCTAGAGACATGACAGGGCATCTTGATTCGGAAATTGAAAAGAGGCACGCTGTCGCTTTTCAAAGGAATTCAAAATGCTGCCAGCCGGCTAGTATAGTAGGTGATAGGTGTGTTTGCTCTCTTGTTTGTATAATGTACTGATAGAAAGTAAGTAGACGTGTATGATATAGCGGGCTCTGGAAGATGGTTTTTACTACAAATGCAAACTGCGACCACGTCCATCCACCCCGATCAAAAATGTAACGCTTTCTCGTGCGAATTGACATGAAAGCTACCTGCCCTGCGTCTTGCATGAGATGTTTTTTTCTGTTACAGCTCCCTTTGTCCTGCATTTTTACAAATTCCGCATGGCAATTTTGTTAAGTACCAGTCTGTTGGTTCAGCTTCAGCTTACTTTCCTGCATTACAAAATCCGCATGACAAGCTCAAGCCTCGTCCTGATCGGGGTGTGAATGCCTTTTTCTATTTACAACACAACCTGAGTTGTGGCTGAAAAGGTTTATTTCGCAATCACTTTGGTGGCCCGTGCCATTCCCATTCGCTCGGTGTTCCTGCTGTTCATGTGGTCTTCCTGATGAGCGATTACTTATGTAGTTTTGGTCTAAAAAAATATTAAACAAGCGCTTCTCTGCTGATTTTCGATACGATCCTGAAACGCAGCCAAATTTTTTGCACGACGCGCTGGCTCTTTATCTTTCTTTTTCCGTTTGTGCGTATCGTAACTTAGTGTCTTCTGCCTCGTCGTTGTTGCCGTTGTGGTGAAGCCACGAAACAGATCAGGGCATGAAGCCCACTGCTGCGAGTATTGATAATGCTTGTATTTCACAAGCACGCGGGGCCCTTCGTGAACTAGCATGACAGAGTTCAGAGTCATCGTCATGCCAGACAATAGCATGACAAGTCTTGCAATTATCTTCCAGAGGACCCAGACACATTTGCGGTGAGTATTTTTAGTTTTGGACACTCCAGCATCGCATTTGATGTGGTAGAACTACTAGAACTAGTAGGAGCGCCTAGTCGATGATGAAATAAAACGTCGGTCCACCTTATGAAATGCAAAAGCATCGTACTAGTAGAAATCGCATTACAAATTTTCCCAGCATTAGAAAAAGAATTTGTAATGCGGATTTGCCTATTATCAAAAGATTTGTAATGCACGACTGCGATTACTACGAGTACGATACTTTTGCACAGGATACACCTCCATCAACCTTGCTGCTCCACTCACGATCTTCCAATGAACCGAGATAATTTCAACAAAGAACCCGATATGCATATTTCCGACTACTTTCTATTTCTAGCAGATAAACAGCATGAGAACAAAGTCCATTCTTGTCTCATCGCTGCTGTTGATGTTGTAATCGAGCACGACGAAAATTTTGGAGATATAGCATGATCCGCATCTGCAGCATAGATCCATCATAATTATGCAGAAGGAAGTACGAGTTTTCAATTACGATTATCTCTGCCATAGCCATCATTCAGCGACATATTAAACAACAACATCAAGAATATGTCAATGTCAACGATGAACCTGGTTTGTTTATTAGGCACGAGTACTAGGGTACTAACTACGAGGCACCTTCCGGGTGCACCTGTCGTGTATGTCTCTACAGTCAATACAGACAGACTTAGATGATACAAAACAAACTCCAACTCGGCGACAACTGACCAAAGGACAACGTCTTTTTCACTTTCCGCAAAAAGAAAAACCGTAAAAACTAATCGACGCTTGTTTATTCGATAGTAACTTAATATAGCGAGCGACTTCTAATATTTGCGCACTGGCATTGTCTAATATTCAGCAGCACCAAGATGCACAATCGTTACCCTCCGCAGCCGGGTGGTGGTTACGGCCAACCAGGTATCAAATGCAACTATGTCTGGGTCTGGAAGTAGATTCTAAACTTGTGATGCTGTCTCTGGATTCGAAAAAAATTTGTATTGCATGACCAGCAAGACGAGGACTCCAGTTTGTCCTACGGCGCGGAGTAGGGGGCATTTCTCATGCGGAATAGGCATTAGGAAGCCCTCTAAAAATCTGCAATACTTATACTATGGCATGCATTACAGACATTACGGGTCATGCAAAATATGCATGACAAATCTGGCAATCTTCCAGACCCAGACATATTTGCAGTTCATACCAAGCGGATACGGCGGGGCAGCACCCGGACCTCCACAGGTGGGATAATATGCAATGCAAAAGTATCGTATTCGTAGTAATTGCATTCATGCATTACAAATTTCTTTCTCAAGGTGAATCAGCATTACAAATTGAATTTGTAATGCTGGGCTAGTTTGTAATGCAATTTATACTAGTACGATGCTTTTGATGCACTGGATAGACAATGATTTTAAACAACTGCTTACTCCAGGCAATCTATAACTAAGGGCCGCATGGCAAAAAAGCGGTTTCGGTTTTCGTCCTTTTCCTCTTGTATATACATGTCAAGTTTTTCGCATCCGAGCGAGATCTGTCTTGATGCAGGACCACTATGACCCGTGTTGAGTCAATAGATATCAAAACCTAGATGAAAAAATATACAATACTACAGTACGGCGGGCCCCAACAAGCTGCCCCACAACCCGCACCGTATGGAAACCAACAGTATGGTCAGATGCAGCCGCCCCAACCCCAGTACGGTGGTCCGGCACCCGGAGCTGCACCCCAGTACAACCATATTGAAAGGAAAAGCCCCCCTCTTCATATTGAAAAGGTATGTTTCCGAAAATCTGTGTTGCTGATTTGTGGCCACAAATCACATTTGTCTTGCAAGAACACGAGGGCAGAAGCTTCCCTCCCATTATGGAGCCGATTTGTCATGCTGTTGGGCCTAAAGGGCAGCCGTTTGCAATGCTGAACAACTAGACCCAGACGCCCCTACCTAGGCTGGGGATCTGGCCGCGGTGCCTTCCTGCAATACAAAGCGTAGCTGTGTACACAGCTCCAGCATCAGAGGTTCCGTTTTGATATGAGGAGGGGGGATTTTTCCTTTTGATAAACCACGGAGCAGCCCCAGGAGTACAACCCGGACCGCCGCAGTATCATGGAGGGGGTCCACCTCATCAGCAGATGCAGCAACCACAATACGGCCAGCCGCAGCCACCTATGTACGGCGGGGGAGGGGGTGGCCATCCGATGCAGCCCCCAACGCCTTCGGGCGGTGGGTACCACCCACCACAGCGACCGAGTGCTGGTAAAAAAAAAATGATCGAAGTAGATCTACATGCTGGCATAGCAACATGCTTTTGCCTGACACATCTCGCCGCGTCATTGTTAGAAGATCTGAATGATGATCATGATGTCTTGCATTTTTTCCAAAGTAATATATCGAAATTCTTCAGGCGGCCCCCCAGGCGCTCCGCAGCAACCAGGCATGCAGCCCGGAGGGCCACTTGGTCAACATCAGCAGCCACAACACGCCCAACAGCAGCAACCGCAACACCAGCAGCAGCAAATCTCGCAAACGGTTCCCGCACTGAAAACCTTGCAGCGAGCCGGAGTTATTGTCTCATGGTGTCCGTGCGAATCCCAGCCGAATTTTATGAAAGTGCACTACAACCTTCCCTCCGTCCCCGCCCTCATTAGTATTGCATGAGCAGCAATAGAAAAACCAGCGCACATGGAGCCTCCGCATGACAAGTTGAAGTTCATGCGCGTCAACATGTAGCTAGTAGTGTTTAGGCTTCCAGAATCTGTCATGCAAACGGTGCGGCCACAAGGCAGCGCGTGGATTTGGGCTTTTGCATGACAAATGAGGGGGAGGGGGAAAAATTGTGCACTGTCATAGCTTTGATCGCGTTAGGGACTTCTCAATCCGCCACACCCTCGATTAACGCGGATTTTTCGTACCAGGAGACACCGTCTAAACTAGAATTCTGCACGTTTGACTTAACCCAATCGCACGATCAGTGCTCCGTGATCGCGACCTGCGATTTCCAGAACATGAAGTTTCTCTCACTCTCCTGGGGCGCGAAGGATCTCGACCAGGGAAGGTTTATTCCACGAAAAAAAGTGTTTCACTGTGATGATCTTGCAAGATCTGCATCACAAGACTATGTTACACATGACACAGAAAATTTGCCATGCGCGCTGCCGAATGGAAAACACCGCTAAAGAGTCGAGGTCTTGCAGGTCGTGTGGCAAGACAAATAATTCTGTCTTCCATTCTACGCATCACAAGTTCACAGTGAAACAGTTTTTTCTCAGGATAAGGCTCCCATACGGGTTACTCTGCGCCGCGCACCCGGACGGGGTGTTGAATCTCTACGACCCGGCGGTGATAATCTCCAGTCACGGCATATCACACGAAAAAAGTGTTACAGTTACACACTCTGATGCAAGTAGACCAGCAAGGCAGACAACCTTTGTCATGCAGAAAATGCTTGCCAGCCTCATTGTCATTTCGTGCGGGTTTTCCCTTATGGTCTGCGCATTACACGTTCTCTTTGCCTTGTAGGGCAACTTTGTGATGCTGAAATTCCAACAAATGTGTAACTGTAACATTTTTTTCCTGTGATACGGCAGCGACAACGGGTTGCTGTACAGCTCCGCGAAAGTCGGCGGAAACCAGATTTACTACACCGGCTGTGCCGCGTTTCATCCGAATAAGTCGAACGTGTTGGCCGCGGGGAGCAGGAATTGCGAGGTGCAAATCTTCAACTTATCGGACCCAACGCAGCCAGAAATTCACAAGCAGTCTGGACAGACCAAAATGCAAGGGGAAATCGTCGACTTGGCGTGGAATAGGAAGGTATAATAGGAATAGGATCATAGTGTTGTAAAAAATGAAATATCTTGTTCAGCTTGTCATGCGTAGCCTTGCATGAGAAACCGAAGTTCTCATGCAAGTTGTGCATTACAAACAACTTTTGTAGGTGCCAAACATCATCTCTTCCACCTCCTCTAACGGCGTGAACGTGTATCCTGTGCAAAAGTATCGTACTCGTATTGCAATCATGCATATACATTTTTTTTCTGAAAGCAAATCCGCATTACAAATTTTATTCCTCATGCTGAGGAAATTTGTAATGCATTCATACGAATACGATACTTTTGCAATTCATAACGTGATCTGGGACCTGAAAACCCGCGGCACCTGCGCCGAAATCGTGGACCCGTCGCATCGCCAGCACATCGCCAACGTGCAGTGGAGTCCAGATTGCGCGACGCAGCTCATCGTCGCTTATGACGACGACAGACTCCCGGGTTTTCAAATCTGGGACTTACGACAGCCGAGCTACCCGTTTCGCGAGGTGAACTTCGGACACGTGAAAGGCATCACGAAAATTGCCTGGAACGACACCGATCCGGACTTGCTTTTGTCCACCGGGCGGGACAACCGGACCATCTGCTGGGTGTTGGGGTTGAGCCAAACCGCACAAACGGTTTACAACATCAAGGAGCCGGAGGTGTACTGTGACGTGACAAATGTTTCCAACTGTGTGGACGTGCAGTTTTCCCCCTATTTGAAAGGCATGGTGATATGAACTGCAAAAGTATCGTACTAGTATGAATCGCATGACAAATTTCCTCAGCATGAGAAATAGAATTTGTAATGCGGATTTAACTTGGCAAAAAAATTTGTAATGCATAAATGCGATTAGTACGAGTGCGATGCTTTTGCAGAGGATAGGTGAGCACGAGCAGCAACACAAACGGGTTTTATGGATTGCAAAAGTGTCTGGGTCTGGAAGAATGCCAGATTTGTGATGCAGGTTTTGCATGACGTGTGAGGTCTGTGATGCATGCCGTAGCATCACAGATTCTGTGAGATCTTTACCATGCCTTTTCCGCATGAGAAACTGCGGCCTCTCGGCCTTCTCAAAAGTGAACAGCTTTATTGGTAATCATGCAATACAGATTTTTGTATAGATTCAGATTTAGCATGACAAGTTGCACTTTTCTAGACCCAGACATTTTTACAGTTGATAGGTTTGGGCTCTTCTCCATTTTGAACAACGTGCAGAAATCAAAATACATGCCCCGGTGCTACGACCGCGACATGGATTGCGGCGGGTCTTTCGGCTTTGGCGGGAAGATCGCGCAGTTTGGTACAGTGGATTTGTTGAAGCTCTGCTTGTTCTGGAAGTCCTTTAGTATGCATGATGACTAGTATTAAAATTAACAGCGTGTTGCTTACATCTGTCGCATCACGAATCTAGTTCCACCTAGCCTGCAAAAATGAACATTCCTATATGGACGACACAATGATCTTCTCGCAGGTTCCGCTTTGAAAGGGGCCATCTATGGCGTTCTCAAATCGGTTACCTTCTCAACTGTTACATGGTTTGTCATGCAAAATTGCCTTCAGAAGCGACATCATGAAGCTGCTTCGCATGACAAATTGTCAGAGGGCCAAATAGGGTGATAATCTGCGCCAAGTCTGTCATGCAAGACGCGCAAGGTCGCCCCTATCACTTTTGCCATTCTTGCATCACAAATTCATGTAACAGTTGAGAATGTAACGCTTGAGAGCGCCATACCATCTACCTCCACGTTGTCCCCTCGGAGCCCGAAATCATCGGCTCGGCGGACGTATCAAATGCAAAAATGTCTGGGTCTGGGAGAATGCGCGAGGATTTGTGATGCAGCTTTTCCATGACCCATGAGGCCTGGAATGCAGGACCTAGCATGGCAGATTCTGTGCGATCTCATCTCTCATGCCTATCCTGCATGAGAGACTTTTGGTAATCATGCAACACAGATTTTTTCTTTTGTGTGCTTCAGATTTAGCATCACAAGTTCGTTGCATTCTTCCAGAGGACCCAGACACTTTTACAGTTGATAGGACGCTTTTGAGAACTGGGCCAACATCCAGGACTGGCTCGGCTACTGTCAGACGAAGTCTCGAGTATGGAACGAAAAAATTGTTAGAGTTACACATTGTGTTGCAGGCCAAGCAGGACAGACAAGCGTTGTCATGCCGGATATGCATAGGAGACTCCTTCCATAGGTGTTTTCCTGTAGGATTCCTGCATTGCAAGTTTTCTATCTTACGCAGAGAAATTTGTGTTGCTGAATTGACAACAAATGTGTGACTGTAACACTTTTTTCGTGTGATATCGAGTAGAGAAGGACGAGTACGAGAAAGCTTTGTGGGATTTCTATCAAACAAAAAAGTGTTAACGTTAACGGTTTCCACAGATGGCAGTCATGCATTACAAATTTTGCCTTCCATGCATGCTACGCAATACAAATTTGGGCACCTTTTCTGATGCATTACTGCATCACAAATTTCGTTAACGTTAACACTTTTTCCTGTGATAACTTCATCTCTCTACACATCAACGCCGACGACATTATCCACTGGAAATAATGTACAACTTATCGTACTCGTACAAATTGCAGTCCTGCATGACAGAGTAGAGATCTACTGTTCTACCTGTTCCAGCATGAGGACACGTTGCATTTTTGTTGTTAAGAATAAAACTAATGTAAAAATGCAATTCGCACTGATAAGTACGATGATTTTGCAATGCATAGACATCACGTCGAAACAACGCATCGTGACGATATCAAATGTAAAAATTTCTGGGTCTGGAAGAATCCGAACTTGTGATGCGTGTTGCGGATCATACAAAAATCTGTGTTGCATGACTTGCAAAAGGTCCCCACTTCTAACCGTGTTGAGAGGGCATTTCTCATGCAGAATAGGCATCACCAAGGGGCTGCAGAACCTGTGATGCTAGGCCCTGCATTCCAGACCTGGAGGAGCTTGAAAAACTGCATGACTTTTTAAGAGGGGTTTTTTCGTAGTTGGGACTGTGTCATAGTAGGATGATTTACCGCTTTTTTACTTTTCTTTTCTCCCTTGACGCTAGTGTTTAGGTTTGCACACAACGTTATCCCTACCCAGATAGCAACAAATGCTCACGCCGCAGCCGTCCCAGGAGCTTTTATTTTGTTGTTGTCTCTCGGTAGTGATCACTTTGTCCAAACTTATTCTACCTAGAGTTTGTCGAGTAAGTGGCTACCGTTTTAAGGTTTAGAGAACGACAGGGACGCCCAGCCCTTAGCTTCCCAACATGACAAATCTCGGAACCTTCCAGACCCAGACATTTTTGCATTTGATAGACGAAGCTCGGTTACGATTTGCAGGAAATCGCGAACAGCGCGGAGCTATGCACTGCAAAAGTATCTGATACTCGTAGTAATCGCAGCGATCATGCATGCTTGATATATCTCGGTCTCAACGTAAATCTGCATTATACTTTCTCACGCTGAGGAAATTTGTCATGCGATTTCTACTAGTCCGATACAACTTTTGCAATTGATAGGAGCAGTACTTGGGGCACAAACCCGGATCCAAGTGGGCTGAGAAAGCCGCGGCGGAGGAACAAGCGCGAATTTCGAAAGCGTCTATGGATCAGGCTTCGAACAACGGAGCGCCGGCGCTGCCTGCGTTCGACGAACACGCAGCGGAAGACTATCAAATGTAAAAATGTCTGGGTCTGGAAGAATGCAACTTGTGATGCTGCGTTTCGATGTCTAAAAAATTTGTGTTGCATGAGCAGCAAACAGAGTCTAATTTTTGCTACGCGGAGAGGGCATTTGTCATGCGGAATGGGCATCAAGAATCCCTCAAAAAACTTGTGATGCTAGGGCATGCATTACAGGCATCATGGGTCGTGAGAAATATGCATGACAAATCTTGCATTCTTCCAGACCCAGATATTTTTACATTTCATAAAGACTTTTTCAGCACCATGGCCCAGAAGGAGGCGCAGAAGAATATCAAATGAAAAATCCCCCCACCCCATACTCAAACTAGAAATTTGTGATGCAGATTTGTGGTCACAAATCAGCTTTGTCATGCTAGAAGAGAAAAGATGCGGACTGTAGTGCTGGTTGGCGTGGGAAAGCCTTGCATCTTAGCATGACAGGGGGCAGCTGGAAGTGGGAAACAGCATCACAGATTGCCTGCAAACGAAGCCACAGCTGCGTCTCTTGGCCTTCTAGCATTACAAGTCGATTTGTGTACTCAAATACAGCATCACAAATTTCGTTTTCGATATGGGGAGGGGGCATTTTTCCTTGTGATAAAGAAACAGGAGGATCTGCAGTTGGCGAGGAAAAAGGAGGAGGAGGAACTTATCCTGTGCAAAAGCATCGTATATAGTAGTAATTGCATTACAAAGTAGCTCAGCATGACCACAAATCGAATTTGTCATGCTGTTTTACCTTGGGATGGAGATTTGTAATGCATGCCTGCAATTACTACGAGTACGATACTTTTGCAATGCAGAGAACTCCAACTACAGCAAAAGAAGGTCGACTCCGCTTCGGACTGTATCCTTGCAGTGCACAACTACTCCCCAGGCTGCTTCCCCGCGGCCCTCATTTGTTGAAATGCCTCAGCAGCAACACAAGCAATGGCAGATGAAGTGGAGCCTTCGCATGACACATCTTCTGAAGATTTGTCATGCGCACAGTATTTGAAGACAACATGTGGATTTGGTATTTTTGCATTACAAATGTGCAGGGGAGGCAGGGGGAGTAGTAAGTTGAGTGCACTTTTATACATTGGAACCAGGGACCGGAGCTCCTCATCCGACAAAATTTCTTGGTCGGAAGCAGGGAAGCAGCCGTGGAAATTTGTTTGAAGTATTTTATTAGTGCTCTAGACAAAAGAAAAACGTTCAACTATTCTGGTCGTGTCTGATTTTTTCATAACACAAAAGCGCAATTTGTCATGTTGATTTTCCTCGCGGCTCAGGAGATTTGAGATGCGGCTATGCATCATGTTTATGCGAAAGAACAACCCTCATTGTCATTGACCAGGTGTGGTCGCGTTGCTGACGCGCTCCTCATCGCGTACCCCGAGCCGGAGCTGTTCGCCAAGGTCCGTGACGAATACATCCAGAGCCAGCAGGATCCGTTTTTGTCCACGATTGGGAATGTGGTGCAGAACCAACTCGAAGCACTGGTCTGTGACATATGGATTGCAAATATGTCTGGGTCTGGAACATAGCAACTTGTCATGCTACATCTGAATCATACAAGAATCTGTCTTGCATGAGTACCAAAAGCCGTCCATTTTCGACCAGGGTCGTGAGGGGGAGTTTCTCATGCAGAATAGGCATGATAGAGATCTCACAGAATCTGTCATGCTAGGTCCTGCGTCACAAGTCGCGTACTCTTCCAGACCCAGACGTATTTGCAATGCATATGACAGCAACCTGAACAACTGGAAAGAGACGCTCGCCTTGCTTGCCACCTACGCGGAGCACGACCAGGCTATGGAAGTGTCAGAATCGAAGTTGACAAAATCGAAATGATTTGCCATGCATAAAATGGATTCCAGTTCGAACCCAGTTTCTAAGTGGCGCATGACAAATTCTGGGGGCGCCTAAATCCAGTTTGTAATGCTGTTTAGGCAAAGAAGGCTGATTCTCTCATGCTGCTTTAGCAGCTCGATCTATAACCCCAAACAGGCTTATAATCGGCCTCACTTGCCTGCTCTGCAACACACGTATTCCGCGTCATGCATTTTATGCATCACAAATTTTTCGACTTTGTCAATTTCGATCCTGGCAGTTCCATACAGGCTTGGCGGTATTTAACCGAAAAACTCGCCGACAGGTTGGAGCACGAAAAGTTTGACGTGCGCTCCGCGGTGCTATTATGCTAGACAAAAATTTTCCGTACACAGCTACAAGATGCATGACAATAAATTCCGGCAACTTTTAATTACACCCTCGACTTGTATCGCGAAGTAGGTTCGTGGCAAAAGAACAACTCTGTCATGCCCGACGAGTGCAGGAATTTGTACGTCGTGTACTGAAAAAAATTCTCACTGGATATTTGTGTTGCGTCTGCTCGAAGAATTTCGGGAAGACGATCCAGTACTGGTCCAGTATGGGCGTCGGGATGACGAGCAGCAACCCGGGAGCGAGTTCGCCCGTGAACAGCCAGCACTTGGCGCTCCAAGCTTTGGTCGAGCGCATGACGGTGTGGCAGGACATCACGCAAACGGCATACGCATTGCAAACATGTCCAGAAAGATGTCTGGAAGTGTCTAGTAGATTCCAATAACTTGTGATCCGAAGTCTGGAGTTGTTGTAGACAAAAATCTCATGTATTTGCGTCCTCAGCAAAAACCGTTCGTTTTTCGTCTCGTCTAGGACGTGGACGAGAGGGCATAATTTTAACTACTGCAGGAGACTCGGCGTCGTGGCTTCAAAACCTTCGCAGAATTTGCCATGCTCTGACAGTGCATTTCAGATCGATGACCTTTTTGCAGATGCAAAAACTGCATGTTGACCACAGATGTGTGCATCATTCTTTATCCAGACCCAAACATATTTGCAGTGCATACGGTGGTGAACAATACCGCTCAGAATCAACCGAACAGCACGGAGTTGGGGCTTTTCACTTTGAAGCTCACTCAGTACGCGGAACTATTGGCGAATTCCGGGAGAATGACAAGCGCCATGCGACAGCTCCAGCGGCTGAAGAACGACCCGAGCTCGGCATTGCTGAGACACAGGATTTTTCACGCGTTACCTCAGGAAGAAATCCACAAGGGCGGGTTCCAGCACCCCGGGGAAATGCCGTTTCAGCAGGTGTCGATCAAGGTGTCGCCGGGAATGGGAGGGGGCATGTACGGACCAGGGGCGGGGAAGCAAACTGGTATAATACGCTTTTACCTATTCTTGCGAGTTGATGACGTGTGGGTGTGATCTTGTACTAGTCCTGCAAAATAAGTAACATGCAGCGACGGAAAGTGTAGTAAAAACAGCTATAGAGTAGATGATGCGCGGTTCACAACCTGCTGAAGAAGAAGATCCATCTACAAGAATCTTCTACAACGACCCTCGTCGCCCGTAAAGAAGATGAAAGAAACTAACCACGCTGTCGTGCTGCTCGCATTTGGCCTTTTGATCAAGAAAGATGTTGTGCTGGTAGATACACACATTCATACCGCACAGATGAACGTTGATGTGGTCCCTAAGAACTATACGAACTACAAACTAGTTTTCGTACAAAAATTTTTCGCATCATCAAATAAACTTTTCAGGTGGCAAATCCGGTTTACCCCCCACCGGGCCACAGGGGCAACGCGGGATGGCGGCATCGCAAAATATGAAATGTAAAAATGTCTGGGTCTGGAAGAATGCAAGTTTGTCATGCTTGTCTGGCATGACTCGGGAATCTGTGTTGCATAGGCACGAAAAAGCCTTCTTACCTGATGTCATGCAAAAACGCAGTTTGCCACACGGAATACGTAACACATGGCAGCCAAAAAATTTGTCATGCATAGCTGCGTATTGCAGTGCGTCTATCATTCATTTTTAGCATTACAAGTTTCCAGTCCCAGACATTTTTACATTTGATACAAAAGGGGATGCAGCAACCTCCGATGGGCGGACCTGGCTCGGCTGCACCACCCAACCGAGGCATAGCCCCGCAAACCCCGGCCAGAAATCCGTCCATGCCGACAACTTCGCAGCAGCCCATGTCGCACCAGAAAGCCAATCAGATGCCCCCGGTCGGGAGTCACATGAAGGGCGGTATGTCGAGTAACCCGATGACCATGACACCGTCGATGAACAGTGGGGAAGCGGGAAGGATGGGGAATCCAAACAGCATGATGCAACCGCCCATGCAGAACATCAGCAACCCCATGGCAATGCCCCCACCTGCAACGCCGACCACTAATACCACACCCATGTCGGCTCCGGGAGGCCCGATGGGAGGCAGTACGGCCAACACGTCCATGATGAGCGGCCCCCCGGGCGGCGGGGGCATGTACGGCGCAAGTCCGCAGGTGGGCGGAATGAAAGGTGGTGGCCACATGCAGCCGCAGATGCAGCCACAGCAGATGAGCATGGGAGGAGGCGGGCCACCGCCGCAGCAACGTAGTGATAATTGATTTTGATGTTGTGTTTTGTCAAAGACATAATTCCCATCTCATGCTGATGCAGGTTACTACTAGCTGCAGTAGCACTTGATATAGTTCACATATAAACTTCCAGATCCACTTTTCAACATACAAACTCCATACAGAACAAGTCATGGGCTCGGCCGTGGCAGGCGGTCGGTCGACCGCTCCCATGGCCGCCGCAGAGCCTGTATGCATTGCAAAAGTATCGTACTCGTATAAATGCAATACAGATTTCCTCAGCATGAGAAATAGAATGTGTCATGCAGATTTGCCTTGAGAAAAAAACTTGTAATGCAGGACTGCAATTAATACTACGAGTGCGATGCTTTTGCGTAGGATAGCCTGTCATCGAAGGATTACCTACCCCTTGGCCGATCCCGAACCCAACGCAATCGACTCTGCACACGAACGAAGCCACAGCCGGATTGAACGCCCAGGTGAACGCCACGCAGGCAGATCAGAGTCCGGCGGCAGGTACTGCAGTTTGATTTTTTGTTGAGCGAATCGAGAAGTTGAGATTTTTTTATCTTGACGCGATAAAAGATGGTGGATGGTCGGTCTTTACTCTGGAGTTAATATGTGTCATTTGGATGTTGAAAAGTAGAGAGTGAGTACTTTTAGTTAGATGAGAGAGATTGATGCACACAGAGAGTTGCTCCCACTCACCCTCACGACCTGTCTCACTACAAAGCGGAGTGTGAGAATCATGTCAGGTGGTCGTCACCTAAGTAAGCCGCGACTCGGACTCGGAGTAAGCCACCTTCGATCCTTGTGTCTGAAGATCTTTGAGATGATTCTGTACAAGTGATCAATGTTGATGTGAGTATGAGAATCACCTATGTATAAACCTCAGGTGGCCAGCCCGTGTGGATCGCCTCTCCGGCGGACATTTCCACGGTCAAGCAAGGCCTCGAGCAGCTTTTCTCGCAGTACGCACAGGTCCAGCCGGCTATATGGATTGCAAAAATGTCTAGGTCTGGAAGATAGCAACTTGTAATGCTGGATTTGGATTCTACAATAAATCTGTATTGCATGAACGGCAACAGAGGTCCAGTTTTTGTCATGGCGAGAGCGCATTTCTGATGCGTTATAGGCATCAGGAAGCCCTCATAAAATCTGTGATGCTAGGGCATGCATCACAGACATCAGGAGTCATGCAAAATGTGCATGATCCAGACCCAGACATTTTTGCATTTGATAGGCCAAGCGGGTAGTGGACGACACGAGGAAACGGTTCCAGGCGATCTACGACGCGTTAGAATCGGGCCAGCTGAACGAACAGGTCGGTTTAAAACTGATCGAACTCGCGCAATCGGTAAGCGATGTGAATACCGTGAAGTCGATCAAGCAACAGCTGTCGTCCAGTACTGGCATGACACAGAAGGACCATATGGCGTTCTCAAATGTTACATTCTCAACTGTTAGACGATTTGTCATGCAAGATCACATTATCAGAATCGACACGATCAAGCTGCTTCGCATGACAGATTCTCGAAGAGCCAAAGAGGCTGAGAATCTGTGCCAAATCTGTCATGCAAGACGCGCAAGGGCGCCCCTTTCATTTTTGCCATTCTTGCATCACAAATCCATGTAACAGCTGAAGATGTAACAGTTGAGAACGCCATAGACCAGTATTGGCTCGTCGGGATTCACCGGTGCGTCACGGAATTGGAAAAGCAGATGCGATAAAAAACATTTTTCGGCAGGAGGACAAAAATGCTATTTGGAGGAGCGACTTTTTAAGATAAGTACAATGAGCGTGAGCGAAATTGAACGAACTACTACATGGAACAGCAGTGCTAGTAGTTTGATTTACTATTTTTCAACTTTTTTCAACTACTTTCAGACATGTCTATAGGTCTTGGAACAACTCGGAAAAAATTTCGAAGAAAAAACATCGTGAATTTAGAAGCAGGCTTTTTCAAACTCATTGTGATGTCATTCAGAAACAAACTTCGTACTGATTTTGTACTCTATTAGTTGTTTTATTGTGTCTACTTCTACTACAGATCATTTTTAGTCTATTCATTGACTTTGGTTGACTTTGGGATTTGAGCCGGCATGATGACCCCGATCTAAAAAATGCTTCGGTGATACTTATCCTAATCCTCGTCAATCTCAATCTTCTATACCATTACGAGGACCCCTTGTACCCTCATAGCTCACCTTGAATTATTTTTTGTGAATTCATCATTGTTGGCGGCCTACTAGCGAAGAAATACTTTAAAAACCTTCAAGAAAAAGTAAAGTAGCCGCCCACGCAAAGACGACAAAAAACTCGAGAATATCCTTGACAAAGAGCAAGACAAGTTTGATTTTTCCCAGCGTGAAGTTGAAGTATTAATGCGGCTCACGACCGTGTGGTCCGCGCACGCTGGGCTGCGGTGTGCAGCCGACAAGAGGTTTTAGTGCCAGTAGCATGAATCAGGTAGGTCCTAAGTGGAACCTCCGGTGTTCGAACTTTATATTCGAAGCACACGGGCGGAAAACAAGAATTCTGTGCACGGAATAAACTTGAAACGATCGGGCCTCAAACGCGGAGACGGACGCTTTCGTTTTTTCCTCGAAAAAATGCAGCGACGGACTCTCGCAAATTTCAAAAAAAAGGCGAAAAATTTGCTCGCGAGATACACGCACGAGGCGCTCTAAACCCTATACGTACCGTGGCTTGCTCTAGGTCTAGTTGTGCGTAGTTTCGCATGTTCTGACTCGGAAGTAGATCACCTGATTTGGTTGTGTGTGTGGGTTTGCATTTATCTGTTCGAATGTTTCCTTTTTTGTGAAGTAGATCACATCTGGTCACTCTTGTGAATAACGGCGGTAGTTCCGAATATGGATTTCGATTTTTGTGCCGGATCTCGTCCGTGGTATAGCAAAAGGCACAGCGAATTATTATATTCATACAACACGAACTAACACTCTCAATGACCACACCAGCGAATCGTAGGAGCTGTTGTAGTAGTGCTTTTATGCGCGATATGATCATACTCATACAACACAACTGCTACGACTTGCATCCTGTAGCCGTTTTTTAGTTGATAATTTTTTGCTTTTGCATCGTCTGCCTCGAGAATACATTTTATCTTCATGAAATTGCAAGATCATACTTCTACTGCAACTTTCGTCTGCAAATCGCACCAGATTTTCAACACGAAGATGAAGTTTTTTTTGTCAATAGCAAAAGCTTATTTTATCGTGTGGGCGCTACCGCCTGTTCCTGCACGACTTGAATTCCTACTGTCGCGTGTCGACGAAGCAGGGGTGGAAATTGCACAGCAAGTTCGAGAAGCGGAGCGGCACCACAACGAGCACCGGCACAACTCCTTCACTACACGTACTAGAAGTACAACAACTCCCTCAAGAGCAACTACATCCCTCTTCACCGCCTCCGCCTGTCTGACCGGAATTCTGAAACTCGGCGGTGCATCGAGTCCGCGCGGGGCACTTCTAAATACTGGTACAACTTCTAGACGCGGCGGCGGATTTCCGTCGTGGGATGGGGGCGGGTCGTTTGACTCCGATCATAGTCGCAGCCCCAGTGAGGAGGATGGTAGTCGGAGTCCTCCTAGTGGGTCGCCGTCTGGAACATTTTCAACCAGGAGAGGTAGAAGCGCTGCGCCTGATGAACAGTATGACAGCGACTTTGCACCCCTACGATCATTCGATTTGCAGCTGCGCGGTTCCGCGGGACGAACGCATGAAGATCTTGATCTCGTGCAGTTAGACTTGGAACAGGGGCTGAGCAGTGTGTCGGAGAACGACGGGCGGGAGGACAGTCGGAGTTCTGTTCTCCGACGGCGCGATAGTGGATCAAAACAAGGCTTGTCTTCCTCGGCTCACATACAACATCAAGAGAATGATGATGACGAGCCTTCTGAAGATACGAGCCGGAATGATGATCCCACAGATACTGAAGACGATGATCGCTCGTCGGTTGATTTTCTGGAGGATTTGTTGGAGCAACCCAGCGTGCAGCGGATTTTATCGAACAGCAAAAATGCGACGTCTGGGGTGGGCTCTCTAGTACTACCGTTATCGCCAACATCATCTGCATCGCCGGCGTCGGTTTCATCTTCCTCTGAACGGGCCGCGGCAGAGACAGCCGCTCCAGCAGGACGAGGAGGTGCGCAACAGCAGCAGCTCCGCTTGCAACATGAGCGGGAACAAGCTACTACTGCTCATCCTGATCCTCATAAGGTGGGTCACATGATACCGTCATCACCGGGTCAAGATGGAAGTAGATCTACTTCGCATGATCCATCGGTAGTAGAAGGTGTACATCAAAAAGCTTCTTCCGCAAGCAAGGAAAGCCAAGCGCAGGTGGAACGGGCCGTCTCAATTATACCATCAAGAACAGACGAGGGCTTGCGCGAGCGAAAAAGCATCAAGAGCAGGAATTCGCAATCCTTGTTGGTGCAACGAGGTAAGACCACAGAGAAGGCGAACGCGATGAAACGTGTTGATAAGAGCATTAGTAGCACGTGCTGTACCCCCGTTGCCGAACAAACTTCGACACCGGAAGTTCGAGCAGGAAGCCTGGAGGGCGCCGAACGTGATGAATCATCGTCAACATTAACCCTTTCCGAGGTAGAGGATGGTAATCTACTACCAGATCACCTAGGCGAAGCCGAAGCCCGCGGTCCTCTCCCATGTAGCGGTTCCTCCGAGGCCCAGCAAGCCCTCTCCACCTTCTCCCGCCAGGTATCTCCTGGGACCCAAAAACTCCGCGAGATGTTTCGCGCGAATATTGTGGAAGGCTATCTCAGCGCCCGGGCGAAATCGCCCCCAGCTGGAAATACAGCTGCAACGAGTTCGTCGAGCGCACTTGCGGTCGTCGTTCACCGAAGCTCTAGTTGTAGTTCGGGGCAGGGAACAATATTATCTTCAAGCAAAACCCCAAGGAACAGAAAAACCTCGAAAGAAGGGATGAAGACAACAAGCAGCTCCCCGCCCCCGGATCGGTGGGGCGGGGCGGTAGCAGCGTCGTCGAAGGCAGGTGGTTGTAGTAGTAGCGGGACGAAGCTACGTGGTGCAAAATCATCTATGGAAACATCTACAAGGACCGCACCTGCTTCTTCGTCTCGTCCGCCGGTGGTGTCTCGCAGCGGCCGTTCAACAAATTCCATATCCTCATTTTCGCCACTACTTCCGAGCACGGCGACAATCCGGCGCGCCGTGATCGGGCATGCCATGATATCGCAAGAAAAAACTGTTTCACTGTGAACTTGTGATGCAGAAAATGGAACGCAGAAGTGTGTGTCATGCCACACGTGCAAGACAGTGGATTTGTAGCTGTGTTTTCCCTTAGGAACCTCGCATGACAGACTTTCAGTGTCACGCGTCACAAACTTGTGATGCAGATTTTGCTAAATCACCACAGTGAAACAGTTTTTTCGTGCGATACATGACGCATCTTCAGCAGTACCAGGAGCGGCTGGTGACCACAAGGGAGCAGCAGGAGAATGATCGTGGCCAGAGTTGTTGTGTGAGTGGTAGTTGTTCTACTACTTCTGCGGGTCGTAAAAATGGTCCTCTGAAGACCACCCGTGGTGTTGAGCAGCAACATGGTCAGCCGAGGACCACCGTGCAGCAAGAACGAAAGGACGGCGACCAGGTGGAAGCACAAAGAAGAACTGCTGCTGCTGGAGCAGGCCAAAATTCTAACGAGGAAAATTTGCAGCACATTGTGCCGGTGTTTTCCACGTTACCGTCGGGGAGATGCAGTCAGTATCGACGTGGTTCATCTTCCGTGCAACAAAATCTGCACGCAAGAGCCGGTCGGCAGCGACGAGAACACCAAACTTCGCATGCGGGAGGTGCAGTTCTTGGGGCTACTTCTGCGTATCGGCGACGAAGTTCATCTGGCGTGTCGTCCCGCAGCCCGTCTTCGGCTAGAAGGGATTTAGAGGATCATGATACAACAACACGGTTTGTTCTTACTGAAGATGAAGATGATTCTTCCGGCCGACACAGAACAATCTCCGGCAGAAGTTGTACAACAAACCCCTGCAGAAATGCGAAGAACTTTTGCAAAAAACTTGAGCATTGTGCTCGCTTTTTCATGCACGCCTTCCAGGACCCCACTGCAGCGCGGATGGAGCAAAGGAGGGTTGTTCCGCGTGTGGGAGGAATGATCGACGCTGCAGAGGATTTGTTTTGTCGTGTAGGTGACAATGGTCAACATGTTGATATCACTGACCTGCGGGAGGAGGACCACATGAACGTCGCTGGTGATCCTGTTAGACGAGGGCAGCGCTTGCAACGACGTGTATCCCACCCTGTCGAGCACTCTGAGGGTCTATCGCGCTGCTTCGACGAACAAGTACATAGCGATCCCCCTTGTTCCGACGACCGCGTTGTGGTCAACTATTGCGGTGCAGGACTGAACATAGGTAATCCTTCTCGTCTTGAACCCGATTCATCTACGAATCATGATTCCCGCGGCGCAGTACAACATTTTCCAGAACTAATTCTTCCGCCAGCTCCGTGCTCCAGTCCGGCACCGGGCTCAAGTCCGATTTTGTTTGTGAAAAAGAATCAACAAGTGTCACACAACAGTGTTTTAATAAGCAACTTTTTGTTTGACTTTTGGCTCTCTATTGCAATTTTCGCATTTTCTTTGCCTGAATCACGAGCCTATGCTCGATTTTTTTGTCGCAAGGGTATACTTAGCTGTGGGGGGGTCCCTTGTCCCTTGTCCCTTTTTTTGGTCCGGAAGAGGGACAAGGGACAAAGGTCGGCTTTGAAGCGACGAAAGCGGCGAAAAGGTCCCTTGTCCCTTCTCGCGAAGGGACGAAGGGACGAAGGGACAAGCAAAAGGGACACGCTGTAGGTCCCCGAGGGGCCGGGAGGCGACCCAGGTTCTGACCGGGAAGGGAGAAAGGGACAGGCGAAAGGGACAAGGGACAGGCGAAAGGGACAAGGGACAGGCGAAAGGGACAAGGGACAAGGGACAAGGGACAGGCGAGAAGGGACAAGGGACAGGCGAGAAGGGACACGGGGACATGGGAGAAGGGACAGGCGAGAAGGGACAAGGGACAGGGGAGAAGGGACAGGCGAGAAGGGACACAGGGACAAGGGACGGGCGAGAAGGGACACAGGGACAAGGGACAGGGGAGAAGGGACAGGCGAGAAGGGACACAGGGACAAGGGACAGGCGAGAAGGGACACAGGGACAAGGGACGGGCGAGAAGGGACACAGGGACAAGGGACAGGGGAGAAGGGACGCAGGGACAGGGGAGAAGGGACACAGGGACACAGGGACACAGGGACACAGGGACACAGGGACACAGGGACACAGGGACACAGGGACACAGGGACACAGGGACACAGGGACAGGGGAGAAGGGACAGGCGAGAAGGGACACAGGGACAAGGGACGGGCGAGAAGGGACACAGGGACAAGGGACAGGGGAGAAGGGACACAGGGACAAGCGACAGGCGAGAAGGGACACAGGGACAGGGGACAAGGGACAGGCGAGAAGGGACCGGGGGCGCAGGGGACCAGGAGGGGACCAGGGGACCAGCCGAAAGGGAGAGAGGGACAAAGGGAGGGAGAGACAAATGAGGGGGGGGACGGGTGCGAGGGGAAAAGCGAAGGGACCAGGCGACGGGAGAAAGAGAACGAGAGGAGACAGAGACGGCGGGAATGGCGCGGGTCTACCTGGGGAGGTGGCGGTGCAGGGCATGTCGCCGGGATCTCTTCCAATTTAGCGGCTTCGGCTCCTTCGGGTCGCACGTCCCTTGTCCTTTGTCCCTTTAAGGTAAATGGAGGCTGCCTGGGGTCCCACGTCCCTTGCCCCTTTTGGGCAAATGAAGGGCGGCAGGTGCCCCTTGCCCCTTGTCGCTTTTCGGGAAATGGGGGAAATGCATGCGCCCCGTGTCCCTTGTCCCTTTTCGGGTATCGGAGAGTGTAACGGCGTCCCTTGTCCCTTGTCCCTTTTCGGATCTTGGAGAATATAAACGCTTTCCCTTGTCCCTTGTCCCTTTTCGGGTATCGGATGGCATACATGTGTCCCTTGTCCCTTGTCCCTTTTGGGAACTTCAAGGATATACGTGCGGCCATTGTCCCTTGTCCCTTGTCCCTTTCCGGAAAATGGAGGAGATACCAGCGGCCCTTGTCCCTTGTCCCTTGTCCCTTTTCGGAACATGGAGGATATACAAGCGGCCCTTGTCCCTTGTCCCTTTTCGGAAAATGCAGGATTCACAAGCGGGCATCGTCCCTTGTCCCTTGTCCCTTTTCAGGAAATGGAGGATACGCAAGCGGTCATTGTCCCTTGTCCCTTTTCAGGAAATGGAGGACACACAAGCGGTCATTGTCCCTTGTCCCTTGTCCCTTTTCAGGAAATGGAGGATACACAGGCGGTCATTGTCCCTTGTCCCTTTCCAGGAAATGGATGATACACAAGCGGTCATTGTCCCTTGTCCCTTGTCCCTTTTCAGGAAATGGATGATATCCACGTGGTCATTGTCCCTTGTCCCTTGTCCCTTTTCAGGAAATGCATGAGAGCACGTGTCCCTTTTGCTTGTCCCTTCGTCCCTTCGCGAGAAGTTAGTACTGATTTGGACCGACTTCAAAAATGTTAAGAAAATCGGAAAAAAATCCGCAAAAAATCCAGGCACGCCGCAAAAAATCGACTTTGTGCCGCGGCTGCTAACGTCCACAAGCGAAGCAAAGTAGCGCGAAACGAAGTCGGTTGCCCGCGTTCTCGAAGCTCGAGAATGCGCCAACTCGGTCTCGCGGCAGTTTTTGCCGGTGTCCTGAGGCGTTAGGCCCCACCCTGGAGCGTCCGGGCTGCCAGAAAGATTCCCGCAGCCGGGTTGGGGGCGCCGGGTTGTCATGTTCCGCCCGGCGGGCGGTGCTCACAAAATCGATTTTGTGAGTACCCGCGGACAGATTCGATTTTGTGCGCACCCTTCGGGCACGCTTTTCGAAGATGCCCTATCCTCGGGCGGGGCCACACAATCCGCGCGTGGTCGCAAAATCGATTTTACCAACACAAAAGCCGGAAAATCCGGCAAAAGCTGCAAAATTGATTGCGTGGGGCGAAGTCGCAGAGGACGGGCCTCTGCCCGCCTTGGATCGATGTTTCGCTCGCACGCTACAGGCTTAGGGATGATCGCGAATTCCAGAACTTGCGCCCCGATGAAGTTCCGCACATTCATCGCGTTGGCCCAGCGTAGAAAGCAATGAAAAACGCCCGAGCTTGTGACTTACATCCGGGCCCAAGTTCTGAAAAGCCGCGGGAGCGGCATGGGCCCCGTCTGCGTGTTCTGAGCTCCGTAGAGGCGCCAGGAACAGGCTCTCGGCTGGCGCGGGGGTCGCAAAATCGATTTTGTAAACAGACAGCCCTCGGTGGGTGCCGCGGCTCAGTCCTCGACAGCCGCTGGGCGCTTGATGGGGCGCAGAGTCGGGGATTTTAGTTATTTCAGGCTCGCAGAATCGTCTGCGGGTTCAATCACCCGAGGCGTGCAAAATCGATTTTGTTGGACCGCTCCTTGTGCGATGTCCGCGTCAGTGGTGGTGCGGGCAAAAGAGGTGGCGCGGGCCTGCTATGTGGGTAAGGCAGGTGGCTGTCCGGCTGTTTGCCAAAATCGATTTTCCAACTTCCTGAAAATCCAGAGGAGCAAGTTTTCCGGAAGTCCGCGCGTTGCTTGGACTTTCCGGGACTGCCGAAAAATCGATTTTCCGGGTTCCGGAAATTCCGGAAATTTCGAAAAGTCCGGAGTTTGCGAAAAATCCGGAATTTTCCGAAATCGAAAATCGAGATCGGGACATCAGCAAGTCCTCGAAATCGAAAATCGACTCGGAAAATCGATTTTCTGCTTCATTGCTAAGGAGAACGGACCAAACCTGGTCCATACCATCGGCGGAGGCAGTTGCTTACTATCCAGTTGGTAATCTGCTGCCAAAAATCCGAACGCTTGCACTTTCAAGAGATTCGGAGGCGCTTCAAAGTCGATTTTCTGTGTGCCAAAAGTGCGCCCGAGTGTGCGCCAAAAATGCGCCAAAAGTGCGCGCGAGTTACTATTCAATAGTAACGGAGACGGACCAAACCTGGTCCATACCATCGGCGGAGGCAGTTGGTTACTATTCAATAGTAATTATTATTTTGCTCGGGACGCAACACAAAACAGCGCGGATTTTTGCGCGCGACACCTCGAGCGCGACTGCCTTCGGATTTTTTTTGGATTTTTGGCAGCAGCTTACCAACTGGATAGTAAGCAACTGCCTCCGCCGATGGTATGGACCAGGTTTAGTCCGATCTCGCTACTATTGAATAGTAATGGAGGCACAAAATCGATTTTCTGCTATTTTCTCGGAAGCTCTATTTTCCGGAAGTCGGAAAATCCGGACCGCAGCGATCTCCCGAGATCTTTCCGGAAGTCCAGATCTCTCCGGAAAATCTAATGTCCGGCAAGGTGCCGACGTTGTCCATAGGGTTGAGGGGTTGCAGAATCGACTTTGTGGCCGGTAGGGCCCGTTGCCCGTACCTCTGAGGGCGCGGGCTGGGACGGGGGTTGGTAAGGCATTGGCGTGGGAGACTGCATCCGCGAAGAAAGGGCGGACGCACAAAATCGATTTTGTGGGAGATCCGCTAAAGCGCATAGCTGGAAGCTCTCCCCCCTAGTCCGTCGGCCCGGCGGATTGCGTGGCGCACCGCCTCGATATTGAGCCACGCGGCCGCTCGATTCTGTCGGACCTGGGAAGCTGCGAAATCGATTTTGTGTGGTCGGGCGATTGTGTGGCCTTCAACAGCCCTTGCGCGACCCACAACATCGAACCACCTGTGGTCAGCTCAAAACCGGCCTTGTGGTCGGCGCTGCGTTCTGGGGGAATGGAAAATCGATTTTGTGCAATCTGCGGGATTGCGCGTCTGGAGGAGGGGTTTTGTGCAATCCGCGTCTGCGGCTTCGATTTTGTGCAATCTGCGTTGTGTGCCATGCAAAATCGATTTTGTGCAATGCAAAATCGATTTTGCGGGATTCGGTTTTGTGCAATGCAGAATCGGGATTCGGTTTTGTGCAGAGCAAAATCGATTTTGTGCAGTGCAAAATCGATTTTGTGCAATGCAAGATCGATTTTGTGCAATGCAAAATCGATTTTGCGGGATTCGGTTTTGTGCAATGCAAAATCGATTTTGTGCAATCCGCGTCTGCGGGAATGCAGAATCCATTTTGTGCAATGCAAAATCGGGATTCGGTTTTGTGCAATGCAAAATCGATTTTGTGCAATGCAAAATCGTTTCTGTGCAATGCAAGATCGATTTTGCTGCTTTCGGTTTTGTGCAATGCAAAATCGATTTTGTGCACTGCAAAATCGGGATTCGGTTTTGTGCAACGCAAAATCGATGCTGTGCAATACAAAATCGATTTTGTGCAATGCAAAATCGATTTTGCGGGATTCGGTTTCGTGCAATGCAAAATCGATTTTGTGAAATCCGCGTCTGCGGGAATGCAAAATCGATTTTGAGCAATGCAAAATTCGGGAATCGGGAATCGCCCCCCTTACGTTGGTTGGCTCTGGCCTCTACAGTTTCGCCGCGCCACCGGATTTTTTTTCGATTTTCTTGGCCGATAAAAAGTTGGTCCAAATCACTACCAAGAGAAGGGACAAGGGACCTTTTCGCCGCTTTCGTCGCTTCAAAGCCGACCTTTGTCCCTTGTCCCTCTTCCGGACCAAAAAAAGGGACAAGGGACAAGGGACCCCCCCACAGCTAAGTATATTGTGTCGCAAAGAGTATAGTTGGGGCTGAGTCCGTTACGGTTCGTTCCGGTTCGTTTCACCGTAACGAACGAATTTTCGTTCGTTCGTTACGGTTCGTTATGGTTCGTTTCACCGTAACGAACGAACTTCCGTTCGTTCGTTATGGTTCGTTACGGTTCGTTTCACCGTAACGAACGAGCTCGTCAGGAGCCGGCACGCCGTAACGAACGAATCTGATTGTGTGAAAAAGGTGTCTGTGCGTGAAAGCTGCAAAAGGCCAAAACTTCCGCGAGACGGCGAAGAAGGTCGGCGGCTCGGCAGCATTGCCGCCTTCTCCGGTGCCGGCTTTGTTCGTTTTTCTTTAGCGAACAAGGTCAGTGAGTACTTCGGAGGGGCGGCGGTTTGTTGAAGAAAAATGCGACTTCATACCCGTGCTCGTGTTCCGGGTGGAGCTCTAGGCATCCGAGTGTGCCGGCCTGAATCAGTAGTGTGGGGGCCAAAAGTTCCTGCATGTGTGTCCCCCGCGCGGGCAGCCCCTTGGTGCGTCACGGCCGGCGCCCTTTCCTGGCGCACGTCGCGCAGCTGGCGGACATGGCTGGTTGATGTCGAGCCGCTGCGCCATCCTTCGGAATATTCCGTGCGACTTTCTGCATTCGAAAATACATAGCGCCGCCGCGCGGAATATTCCGAAGGATGGCATGGCAGATTTCGTGGCGAGTCCATCGCGGGGCTTGCCCCCCTTTCCGATAAACGATCTGCCGGCTGGCAGTCGAGGCTGGCACTCAGGAAGGGGCGGCGGGCGACTCCTCTCCGTGGTCGTCCGTGTAGCATCCGGTCGAAGGGCCCCCTTCCGCATATAAATCGAGAATACCGTCCTGCGGAATATTCCCCGCGACGGCATCCTGCATTTATAAACATTACTTTCGAAAACACATAGCACCGCCGCGCGGAATCTTCCGAAGGATGGCAGGGCTAATTTTGTGATGAGCCGCCCCCCGCAGGCGCACTCCGGCTTCCCGAAGTCTCCGATCTCCGGGGCCCCGGATCCGCGCAAAGCCACTTCGTTCGTTCGTTCGTTACGGTGAAACGAACCATAACGAACGAACGAACGAAAAGCCATTCGTTCGTTCGTTCGTTCGTTAGGAAGATAGAATCGGGCTCGTTCGTTCGTTCGTTACGGTGAAACGAACCGTAACGAGCTAACGAAAGTCCATTCGTTCGTTCGTTTGGTCGTTAGCGGACCCGCGAAGCCACTTCGTTCGTTCGTTACGGTGAAACGAACCATGACGAACGAACGAACGAACGAACACGCATTCGTTCGTTCGTTCGTTCGTTCGTTCGTTCGCTTGGATGGCAAAGCCAGTGTGTTCGTTCGTTCGTTCTGATGCCACAAACGGACTCGTTCGTTCGTTCGTTAACCATAACGAACCGTAACGAACGAACGAAAATTCGTTCGTTACGGTGAAACGAACCGGAACGAACCGTAACGGACTCAGCCCCAACTATATTGGTCGCAAAATTTGCGGCTGATACAAGAGCACGCAAAGTGGTATTTTTTGCTTTCTTTTATTACCTGTAAATCACCAGTGTACCGTCGCGTTTGGAACTGCAGAATCGCTTTGTCATTTACAAAATGATATTTTTATTCGAAAATCCTTTTACCACTAAACCTGTTGCGTGTTTGTTTTTTTTTTTCCATACTTTCTGCACGAGATTTTCGTGTAGAACAACCGACCAGCTCGGCGTCACCCCAGGCTCTACTTCTACACGATGACCCGGACTTGCGTATTTTCCCGAAGAGAACAACCGTGCATCACCCAAAGCAAGTACGACCGTGCATGCGTTCCGACGACGACGAGATGAGCTGTGCGAATGCTGCATCAAATAAATCAACCGGCGTCCTCGCTGCTGCCTCCTCCTCCTCCTCTTCGAGCACAAATGTGTTTCTGCAACTTTCTGGACGAGAGGTCGTCAGTAGTCGTGATGTTGACAAGGCTCACCTAGAAGAAGTGCACCACGAGCAGTACGATAAGAATGGCGGTGCTACACAACTCCGACCAGAACAACCTGCTTCGATTTTGTCTCCGAGTGGAACGAAGGAACTTAAGGATGTACTATCGGGAAGCACATCATCGAGAAAAATCTTCAGTCGTGACGAGCAGGGAATATTTACAGGGAGCCCAGGAACAAGCATTAGCTTTGGTAGTTCTTGTTCACGGAAAATGAACAAAAAAGTGCGGTTTTCAGAAGATGAAGAAGAAACGGAGGAACACGATCATTTCCCAGGAACCAACGCTGCCCAAGCAACGGGGTCGAGGTTTATTTGTTCCACCAAAAGCTGCTCAACATCTTCGTCTCTGCTTTTTTTCGCCCAAAAAGCAGATCCGCAGAGCACGATATCTTCGGGAAGTGGCGGCCCGTCGAGTAAAAGTGAAACTTCGGATACCGTTGCAGCAGATGACCCAAGTCCAACTGCAAGCAAATTGAAACCACACACTTTTTTAGACAGCACGAGTCATGAAAAGTCCCCGTGTTGTACTAGTATACCTGAACCATCCTGCCGCGTGCACGCTGCTCCACACAGGGTCGCTGGAGCAGAAACAACGACGGTTCAGGCATGCAGGTCGGAGCCGTCGCACTTGAACCCACTACTTCCGACGAAAGGACGGGGAGAAGAAAACGACGGCGCTGTACAGAATTTTTACCGAACAGACGATGACGAAGAGCGGCCGTCAAACTATTGCAGCAGCGGTGGAGCAGCAGCGGCCATGGCTAGTACAACTACACCTGGATCTACAAGAACTTCTTCAGCAAGAAGAGCAGTGTCTCCACCACTCGTCCCTGCGACTCCGTCATCTTCCCCCTCAGCGTTACGACCTGGATCCGGAAGGAGTCATCTAGGATTCCCGGACTGTCTCTTCCAGCACGGAACGGGCACAAAAAACAGGACCACTACCACTTACACCTCATCGTCATCGGAGCTTCCCCTCCTGCCGATTCAACATGGCAGCTTGCGGACAAGCCGCGCCCGATTGATGGACGTTTGCCTATGAAATGCAAAAGCATCGTACTCGTCTAAATGTATAACAAATTTCCTCAGTATGAGAAATGAAATTTGTAGTGAAGATTTACCGTAAGAAAAGCATTTGTAATGCATGACTGCAGTTTGAGTACGATACTTTTGCGCAGGATATTGCCTTTTCGAGTACAACTCTTTCTCCCCGGACTGCGAGGCGATGTTTGAACTCGCACGCGGCTGTTTGCAGGAGGCCGCAGCAGGAGCAGCAGCAGCACCGCCCGTCCACCGGCCGACGGTGGTGTTCACAGACACAGACGGGCAAATGGTGTCGAGGACTTCTGACGCGGAAAATTTGAGTGATCGAGGGAACTTTCGTTCCAGTGCTATTGAGAGGAAAAATCCCCCCTCCCCATATCAAAACGGAGCTTCTGATGCTGTATTTGTGTACTACACAAATCAGCGCTGTATTGCAAAGAGGCATTGCGGCCAGATCCCCGGGCTAGGTAGGGGCGCACGGGTCTAGTTGTTCAGGATGGCAAACGGCTCCCCTTTAGGCCCAACAGCATGACAAATGTCTTCCATATTGGGGCGGAAGCTTCTGCCCTTGTCTTCTTGCAAGACAAACGTGATTTGTGACCTCAAATCAGCAACACTAATTTTCGGAAGCATACCTTTTCAATATGGGGAGGCGGGATTTTTCCTTACGATAAGTGCTGACCCGCCTTCACGGGGAGTGCTGGAAGAAGAGCACGACCAGCCGGACGGTATGCAACGAGATCTTATCCAGGAAAAAACACCCATCCCCATCCAATTTGTCATGCAAAACATGTATAAACTCCTTTGTTTGTCATGCATAAAATGGATGGGGATGGTTGTTTTTTCCTGGATAGATCTCCAAGAAGAACTACGTGCAGCTGAAGCTCTTAGAAGTAATGCACTACAGCACCACGATCACCACAACTGCCCGCCAGATAGAGCGGTGACACAAGACCCGCCCCTTCTTTTTACCCCGTCTGCGTCTTCCTTGCGGTGCCTGGAGCAGATGAGTTGAGTCAATGATCGGGTCGCTTTTATTTATGGATGCACCCCGGTGCATCGTTTTCGACTAAGAGACGATACGCGACGGATTTGGTTCAAGGGCTAGCAAATCCCTGGTAAGCTACTGCACGGTCCACCGGCTGGACCTTTTCCTTGGGGAAGAGGGGCCGGGGAGTTGAATTTTTCAGAAATTCCGGAAGATTAGGAAAGGCGCTGATGCGCGGGTAGGTGGCACCTAGTTGTTACCCCCCCTTTGTTCAGAGGGGATGGAGCTTTGGCACGGATCAGCAGATAGCTGGGGTTTTTCTTGTAGAGGTATCTTGAAGAACTAGGAGGGAAAATGGCAGCGGTCTCTGCAGCTAGCAGAGTGGGGGCTTGAGGCTTGGGATACCTCCGGATATGGGTCTCAGATGAGATTTTTGGCTCTAACAGGAAGAATACGTGGCTCCACGTAAGGCATCAGGAGGTCGTGTGGTTAATACACGACGGGGTCGGGTTTTCCGGCAAGGCATAGGAAACGCGGGGTTTTTCCCTTGGGCTCGGCTGCCTCCGGTTGGAGTGGTTTCTTTGGGATGTGGCAGGCAGATTGGCTCACCGATGAAAAGTGACCTTACGCTTGTCGCTCGGCTCTAGGCAATGGCGGTTAGAACCCGTTATCCTACGACCGCAGGGACGGAGTTGGTCAGAGAAATGGTAGTATTGTTATGCTCTAGGGCCGAGCGATCAACCGTTTTTGGGCGTAAGGTCCATCAAGATTTACACATACTATTTGCGAGCTCCTCCTGCTCAGGATCGGAAATGTTCCCCATGTATCCCCTTTTTGGGCTTTGTGGCGATCTAGGGATGGCTCCAACTTGTTCTGGAAAAATAAATGGGGTCTCTATTGTTCTCGCTGTTTAGCACACTGCCTCACTGCGCGGCTGGTCTACCTCTCTTACTAGGTCGAAGTCCATGAAATTCTCCAACAGGCTACTCTTGACTATGACTCGAGGTTGTTTGCTTTCCGGTAGTTTTCATTGCTCTGTCTTGAGGCTTGATTGAAGTCCACCCTTCGATTTCTGGTGACTCCTCTCTTTTCTGCACACCCAGTGCATAGGTGTATTCAATTTGCTCTCCAGTTTCTGTGGAAGGTTTGGTAAAAGTATGCCCGTTTCCTTTCGGGAGGGTCAGCCCGACGCGTTACGAGCCCCAGGCTCGGGGGGGGCTGGTCCGCAGGCCTCACATGTCCGTACTTGGGAGAAGTTTAGAGCTGAGCAAGGTCCGGCTCCGGGTTCAGTAGTCAAGATTTCCCATCTGAGAGTTTTCGCGTCATATTTGCTGACGCAGCCGGGCGGTGGATATTCTAGCACTAACGCCTACCTCGATTCCGTGGTAGCAGTGGAGTCGGAGAGGGGGAGCATCCGTAATGTTCTCTTCGAGAGACAGCTGCGAGGCCTAAAGAGAGCAGTTACGCGGTACCTCAAAAGCCGCCAGATGCTTCCGAAGAAAGCATGCCCACTTCATACGGCGGGGCTTGGGCACTTGTCAAGCAGGGAGCGCGAAATAGTAGTAGTTGGGTGCGCTTTGGGGCTCCGGGCAGATACTCTGTGCCACATTTCCCGCCGGCAGGTTTTTCTCACGGGCATTAAGAAGGCCAAGCGTTTTGTCGTGCAGGGGGTACAGCTACAAGTTAGGAAAGACAAGACAACGCAGTTCCGCCGGGTAGAGCTCAAGCGCAGCTGTGGTTATCCGGGCATCAATTGCTGCCCGATTTGTGAGGTGGCAGACTGGGCTACGCTTTTTCCGATTTCCCGAGCGGAAATAGTGACCGCGACGAAGGCGCTTGATTCTACCCCGCATGGGCTTCGCAGAACTTGCGCCCTGGCAGCCCGTACTGCAATGGCGAAAATGTCAACGAAGAAACAGGAGAAAGCGCGCAAGGAGTGCAATTTCCGACAAGGTTGGTCGGACGCTTCGGGGACATTTTTCGACTACTCTGAGGATTTTGAAAGACACAAAGATGGGGACTTGGTGTGCTCCTGGCTCCCTCTCCGGAACCTCTCGTAGTGTGTCAAAGTCACATCTTCATGCCAAACAGTGCAAGGTCCTAAATTATTGAAATCAATGCCGATGGGCAGTAGGATGTGGCGCGGTCTCTTGAAATAGAAATGCGCTCTGTGAAGAGGAGCGCCATGAGGTACTTAGGTCTTTCGACGTAGGGAGCTGGCATGTGGTTACTTTCCTTATTTCCTTGCATTTCACAGCGGAAGCTTCTGCTGTGCGCAAATCGGGTTCAGAAATTTCATTGGGTTCATTTTTCGGTATCCCGGTGTGAGTGTCTATAAATCGCACTAAATTGCTGGTCTTCGGGATCCATGCTCTGACGAAATGCTTCTGTTCATTAGATCCGGTGTGATAGAGCGTCGCTCGAGCTCCAGGATGCTTATGCCTAGCTTCATTTCCGCCGCAATTTGGGTTTTCATTTCTACAGGGGATTTGGCTGTGCTCTAGTTTTAGGCATAGTCCGGCACATCATCTTACAGCTTGAGGCACTTACGGCTCTTACTCTTTTCGAACATAACTAGGACCACTATGGCACCCAAGGCTAAGGCTATGAAGAAAGCGGCTGCGAAGCCGAAAGGGAAGGTGGGGAAGGTGCACGCGAAGGCTGCCGCCCCCGCGGCGATCAAGAAGAAGAAGGCGCAAACTATTTGCGCGAAAGAGCTGGCCCTACTGGAAGGGGCGGACGATGATGATGATGATGAAGCTTCGCAGGAGGCGACTTTAGGACTGGGCAGCGCTATTGGATAAGGGGCGGGGGAGAAGGAGAGCGGCCTTCACCGTTCCTAGGCCTCCAACTCTGCCTTCCCCCGTATTGAACTCTCTGTCACCATGGGAAGCATGGGCACGAGAGAACTGGCAAACAACGGGTGGGTGGGTGGGATTTCTGAAAAATTCAACTCCCCGGCCCCTCTTCCCCAAGGAAAAGGTCCAGCCGGTGGACCGTGCAGTAGCTTACCAGGGATTTGCTAGCCCTTGAACCAAAACCGTCGCGTATCGTCTCTTAGTCGAAAACGATGCACCGGGGTGCATCCATATTTCGACTCGTTCCTGCTGTTCCGTTATCCACCCGTGCAAGCCCATTGGATAAGGGGCGGGGGAGAAGGAGAGCGGCCTTCACCGTTCCTAGGCCTCCAACTCTGCCTTCCCCCAAACGACGCATCGCCGACGGCCCGGAGAACCCATGCTCAGCTGCTGAATCCGGGCAACAGGAGGAGGTGGAGGCCCCACTAGGTGGCCATCACCTTCGCCACCGCCAAACGAACGGCAATGCGCAAGGACAACGAGAAAGCACGTTTGGCGGTGGCGAAGGTGATGGCCACCTAGTGGGGCCTCCACCTCCTCCTGTTGCCCGGATTCAGCAGCTGAGCATGGGTTCTCCGGGCCGTCGGCGATGCGTCGTTTGGGGGAAGGCAGAGTTGGAGGCCTAGGAACGGTGAAGGCCGCTCTCCTTCTCCCCCGCCCCTTATCCAATGGGCTTGCACGGGTGGATAACGGAACAGCAGGAACGAGTCGAAATATGGATGCACCCCGGTGCATCGTTTTCGACTAAGAGACGATACGCGACGGTTTTGGTTCAAGGGCTAGCAAATCCCTGGTAAGCTACTGCACGGTCCACCGGCTGGACCTTTTCCTTGGGGAAGAGGGGCCGGGGAGTTGAATTTTTCAGAAATCCCACCCACCCACCCGTTGTTTGCCAGTTCTCTCGTGCCCATGCTTCCCATGGTGACAGAGAGTTCAATACGGGGGAAGGCAGAGTTGGAGGCCTAGGAACGGTGAAGGCCGCTCTCCTTCTCCCCCGCCCCTTATCCAATGGGCTTGCACGGGTGGATAACGGAACAGCAGGAACGAGTCGAAATTGCCAGTTTGGATGTGGTGGTCCGGTACACGTTTGAATGTGGCATTATAGTCTGCTTGTACAGCCGTTTTTTGTTTTTTGATGAAAAACCCGGCTTGCATGTTGGACGACCATGGCGACGTATAGTAGGTGAAGTACTTACAGACGGGCAACATGAAAAATCTGTGTGGTTGCAGAACAGGCAACATTGCGTCGTGAGTGTAAGAATGAAATTATGCAGGTCGCTCCTGCTAAGTTGATGCGGATTTTTACTACTGTACTAGCGCTAGGGCTAGCCTTTTGCTGTGTGTGAAGCAAAAAGCTCATGTATTTCATTTTCGTTCTGTGCAGAGAATACAGATTTCGTTATATTTGGCCAGAGTAATTCGTTTTCTGAGAAAAAAAAGAAGATTGTTACAAATGAATAAGAGCAAAAGCATGAAGATGTCCCTCTACTTCTCGAGCTGACTTCTGCCCGTGATGAGTTGTTGTGACAACATTTTGCAGCTCGGAGAGATTTCGTTTTGTCTACAACTTCGAGGGCATTTTCTATTTCCATCTACGGAAAGAAGTGAGTTTACTCAGGGGAAAAAAATGCACCCCACCGACGAGTGGGCGCATATAATTATAGCTGCTACAAAAATCCTGGTCTCTCTGGTGGAAACGGGAAGTAAAACTAATAAAAGGATCTTCTCATGATTTACAGTATACTAGGATACGTACCGATCGCCCCGAGGGGCGGCCACGACGGTGTGAGGATCAAACGCTCAATAGTATTAAGTCAAAGTCTAGTAGTATTTCTTGGTGTAAAAAAAGCACAATCAGTTCGGGAACATTGCAGGAAGATCTTCGCAAAAATATTAAGTCCAAGATTAGGAACAGTGTCGGTGTCTTTTGTGTGCCTTTGCTGTCGCTGCCACCAGGGCAAAGATCCTGCTTTTCATATAGATATATCTCTGAGGGATCTGAGGGATCTCTACTTATTGTCAGCAGCATGGCCCCCCTGCAAGAACGAATGAACTTGAACAGGCTGTCAACTTGTTGTCTACAGCAGAGCGATCCTTTGTTGACCAAGTATTCTTGAAGTGGAAGGAATAGGAAGGGTTGCAGAGAATGATCAACATAATTTTGATCTCATATACGTGTACCTTATGTTGAAGCGCATTCGCACGGTGGCCCCAGACTTGGAAGGTTCAAAATCAAAACTTTGAGATGTTTAGGGTACGCAATAGAAGATCTAGTACGTTGTATCGCATCTTCAAGAGGGAGGGAGGTCAAAGATATTCGCGGGGTTTCAGGGGAACATTCGTGTGTAGTGCAAAAGGTTGTTTATGAAACAAATCACATGAAGAAGTACCAGAAAACTGCAGAAAGAAGATGAAAAGCGGGAAGGCAGTTTTCCCCTTTTGTTTGAGTCAAGTCGATTAGTCTAGTTTCATTTCTGAGCGCCGTAATAGGGTGTCCTTGTTTTTGGATTTATTGGTGTCGTGTGATTACAATTTTCTCTGTCTGAAAAAGAAATGTCTACCCCTGTATTTTTGCGCATCTTGAAGAGCCAAAGAAGAGAACTTTTTTGAACCCGATGTCGATTATAGTTGCTGCCCACAATGAATTACACGTGAGGCAAGCCCACCTATGACAAGAAACAGTTTCATTTTCTAATTTCGATCTTTGTCTGATTTCCATTTCCGCTTGTTTTGATATTACGATTGATTTTTGTTTTGTCCATTGTTTTCGGAAATCGAACCTTCGCCTTCCACCCCGACAACAGTTATTGACTTTCATTTCCTGGAAGATGGGCAAAAACACGCGCTCCTTCTCAAAAACCCCCAGAAAAACTAGCAGCGACGCGGTCGTCTGCGAAGGAAAACGGGATTATATGCGCCGGAGACCACACAACCCGCGCGGCCGCGCCGTTGGGGTTGGCGGGTCTTCTACCAGTGGGCTTCTCTACTTTTTGTTACGACTGCTCCTCGCCGGCCAGGAGGATTTTTACGTCGGGACCTTTAGGTTTTTCGAATGCGGCAACTACGGCGTGTCGCAAACCGGTGAAATGAATAGTGGCTGCCCGATAGTTCTTGCGCCGGCCCGACCAGGACGTCGATGGAACTACTTTCAACAGGAAGTTGAAGTACTAGACACGACCGCCCTACAATATCATTTCTCTGCACGTGAAAGTATCAATTCTACGGGAGGTCTCGGTTTTGCGTTCGCGGCTTCAGCAACCGCGTCTTCCAGTACCGAGGCCTTCGTCCCAGGGCAAGAACCTAAAAACGGGGGAAACAATGATCAAGAAGACAGAGCGGCTGCGTCGACGGGCGATCTTCAGGCCGCGCGGAGGACTAGCACAACTCCAGCTCCTCCACCGCAAGAGCGGCCTGTCGAATTTTTGTGCGACGTCGTGTCCGGATGCTCGCGAGCCGCAGCCGCAAGCGCTCTTGTGGAAAGCAAAGGCAAAGTGGAATGCGCTTTGGAGAGTCTCCTTCATGATGACAATAACCCGAGATTTCTTTCTCCAGACAAGCACTGGTTGTGCTCCACGGGATTTCCGGGAGACGAGGTTGCGCGTGCTCTTACTCAAAGCAATGGAGACGGAGAGCAGGCTTACATGAGGCTCTTTGGAGATAAATACCCCGAGCCGCTGCAGCCGGTTGCAGAAGCAAAGATGAGCTCCAAGCAAGCAAAGCTGCAGCCGGCTGTAGAAGCATGTGGTCGACCTCCAAGCGAGGACGCCTACGAACTGACGACATTGGCGAAGCAGGACGCATCTTCGTACTTAAAAAGATGGAAGCGTAGCAGGAACGGGGATGAAAGCGAAAAGCAGGCTGATCTTCGTATCAACAAAAATACAACTACTTCCGTGCGAGGCAAGAATAAGAAAGATGAAACGAAGAGAAAATTAGGGCCCCCCGTGAAGAAGAACGACCTGTTGGATGAAGAGAGAAAACAAGCCCCCGAAGTAGAGAGAAAACAATCGATGGAACAAGACGGGGCTACTGCCTCAACGGGCGATCTTCAGGGGCGGACTAGTACTTCTAGTGTAGACCCATCAACAGGACGAGATCGAGATCCCGCTAGTTCTACAACAACTGCGCAAGAACATCAACTGGTGCCTGAAGATGATTGCGCGTTCTACGACGACGAAAAGAAGAACAAAGAGCTGCGGGCATTCATGGAAGCACTGACTAAGATGGGGTATACATGGAATTGGAATCAAAACAGAATCAAGCGTGCTCTTCTGGAAACCGACTGCGAGATGGACGCTTGCAACGTCGTTACGTGGCTTGCCGTGAACGAAAACGAAATAGACGACGCACAGAACGAACGTATTTTGACGCGACTACTTGAGGAGCGGCGCAGGCGCAGGGGCGGTCGCTATAATATTGTTGCACCTGCTGTCATAGCAGAGACCGACTCGTCTAGAACTGAAGCTTACATTAGTGGGGTAGACCTCAAACTGCCAGAAACCACGCAAGTACAGCACCTCCGTGCGCGAATTGCCCGCTTCCCAGCGACGTCCTGTGATATCGCCGTTTCTAGTACTCCACCCCCGCGGCGTCAAGAGGCCAACGGAAGAGAACTTGAAATTTTATGCGACATGGGATTTCCGCGAGACGAGGCCACGCGTGCCCTCGCGGAAAGTAACGGCGATGTGGAACGCGCGGCAGAGAGGCTCCTCCTGTATGAGAGTGCACAACTCCACCTTCCGCCTCATTTGTCGTGGAAAATTCCAAACTGAGACTGTGCCTCTTAGCACTGTTTGTACGACAAGGTCTGGTGGCCCAAATAGAACTACACTGTCCAGTGTAAATTTGTCATGCAAATAAACCGGCATAATTCTTGCTGATGTTAGTTTGTGTAGCCGGCCATGCTGTACAAATGAGGGGGACGAGGGGGGGTTGTGCACTGTCATATCCTGATCTCTCACATGGAAACGAAATCCAAGAAGAAGATGAACGAGCAGAAGCAGAACGAAAAGCAGGACCTTCCGCCCACCTCCGTTGGGTCGATGGCTATCTACGCCTTGCAAAAGCATCGCACTCCAGACACCAAATAAAGATCGCAATACAATTTTTTGCTTTCATGTTCTCCGGAAGGAAAAATGCAGTTTGTCTCTGCATTGCTGATTTCCCTGAAGAGATCAGCGCCAGAGACCTGTCTTCATGCATGACTGCGATTAGAGCGTGCGCAAGGCTTTTTCATTGAATACTACGGATGTTGAAGCGTCGTCGAAAGAACCTACGGAACCGGCGAAACAAAGGAGTTGGCCGGATGAACGAGAAATAGAGGCTCTGATCGAGATGGCAAAGGGATTCTCCTATGAATTGCAAATAACCCCGAATTATAGACCGCACCTAGTAGGCATCAGCAAGAAACTGCATCTACGGATGGTACGATGATGATTACAATTTCTCTTCCTATATGAGGAATAAATGATTAAGCGCAATTACTTGTCATGCTGCTGCTGAATTCGCATAGCTTCTACTACGTCCACAGTGGCGGGAATGCATTTTATATATTGTACTGTATGCAGTTTCGAATAAAGTTCTAAGCGACTGCAGTCGAAGAAGTTTTGCGCAGGATATAAACCCGGAGCAAGAAGCTGCAGTTTTGCGCGCTTTGGAGCCGAGTGTCCTCGCTGATTTTGTTGGGCGTGCAGGACCAGAAGGCCACGCTCTCGACCCGCAGCGGCGTGGCAGCACTTTCTTATCTCGTGAAACAGTAGAAGGCGGGTCTTCACAAGCTGGGCCATCATCAGCATCATCATCATCTCCCGCGGAGAAAGAACATGAGCAGGAGGCCGGCCAGCGCGGAAATAAGCTGAGTGCAGCTGCTTTCAGAGAAGCACAGGAGGCACAACAAGACCTTGCCTTGCGAGCTGAAAAAGATTTCGAAGAGGCAATAAAGGACCTACCAGTGGACATGCAAGAGGCTGCACGCGAAGCGTACAGGGAGGCATGCCGACGTGAAAAGTGCGATATTCATCCCCCAGGTCTCACGAAACTCGCACTCCGCGCGCAGCTGGCCCAATTGTACGCTTTGGCAGGCAATGCGCAGGCCTTGTTTCCAAGGCTGTTGTTGCTTGATCAGAAAAAGGTTGACAAGAACTACTTCCAGAAGCAAGAGCAACCTCCACGACCACGAGTCGAGGCAGAACCAGAGATAGGTTTGGACTGGGAGTTTATCCTGAGCAGCCTGCTTTTTTTGCACGACGCTTTGCAAGTAGACTGCATGGTGACGGCTGCAAGGGAAAAGCAGGACTACCTTCGCGTCTGCTACCAGCGTCTCTCGTCAGACGTACGCTACGGCGCGGGCACCTTATGGATGCCCTCCTGGAACGTTGATGATGCCGCACAGGATACAATGCACAGCTTTCCTGATGATTTCCTTGACTACTCGTTTTTGCACGACGCGACAGATCGTCCGAAAAGTATTCCGGGGTTCCGGCGCTACCACGGCGGACTCCCACGGGTGGTTATCTCGCAGGATACTGATAATTCTTTTCGAAATTCGTATTCGACTTCGAGTGAGTACGATACTTCTTCTCCCCAACAGCATCAAGGGAGCAATGCCAAATCGTCTGCTGCTGGTGGCAGTGGAACGACAGGGAAAGGAAGAAACAAGCCACCGCTTTCCGTTACTGGAGTTGCAACTTCCGTCGCAGACCAACTGGTGGCTTTCCTCCAATCAACCCACGGGAAGGAGCTGGCTTGCTTCGCCCTGATCCTTCAGCCTGGTACTGATCTCGGAAAGGACCTGCTTTGGGCGGCTCAACATTTTTCTTTCCGAGAACAACCCCTGGAGCGCGACACGCCCGAGTTTGAGAGACTGTCTTCCGTCCAAGTTCAGTCGTCGCAGTTCTTTTCCCAGGTCAAAGCCTGGCTTTCGAGCTTTTTTACCCACTTTGATGAAGTTGCCGAGGCAGGACGAGCGCCAAAATTGACGTCCTTATTGAACCCCGAGAGACACCGCGGGCTCTGGGCGGATTTTTTTCAAAAGACGCCTGCTGGTGAAGCTATACTTGCAGAAAGGGGAAGAAGTCCAGAGTTTAACTCCGGGCAGCTGTTGTTTCGCCGGCTTTGCTATCTATTGCAAATGTACCTGACGAGTCTGGAAGACTGCTTGCAGATTTGGATTGCCCCATGAGGTCGTCTGCTTCTGCAATGCAGCACCAGCATCGCAGATTCCCCAAGCTCTTCACAGTGCTATTTGTAGAAACGTCTACTTCACAGTTGATTGTCCTCCCCAAGGTCTTCGCAGTGCTGATCATTGTCCCGCATTAGTAGAAACGTCTTCGCAACTGGTTTTGGTAGTACAGAGTTTGACTGGCACACAGGACGCATGACAATTTTGCATTTTAACTTTTCCAAACCCAGACATGTTTGCAATTGATATCTGTGAGTGGTACTTGGTCGGACCACGTGGGGCCTTCGGCATGAAACCCCTTATGCATATCAAAGTAGAAACTCCACCTCCCTCCCCATACTCAACCTGTAACTGCGACTTGCGTACCAACATCATTTATTCCGTTGTACAAGAGCCGTGTTGTATTAAATCGCGACAAGGAAACGAAGCCTCTTTGGGCGAATCAAAAGCCTGCGCGACGAGTACAGCAATAAGAATTCTACCGCATAGCCCGCAAAAAAATGCGATAGGTAATATCCCGCGCCTTCTCCTGCTGCATACAAATCAACATTTGAAATTTTCAGCTACAACCTGCGCATCACACATCATCCTTGTTTGAGCGTGGGGAGCAGGGGAAGTTTTCCTCACAACATTGCAGCAGCAAAGTTCGCAACTGCCAGGTAGCTGCGCATTTATTGATGCTGATGGCAACCCGACTACATGGATGTTGCACAATCGATTTTATCGTCCCGGATTGAAGATCATGTTGGAACAGGCTGGCAGAGCGCCGGAACCAAGCGTTCGCGTACATCACGAGGCGTTGCGGCATCTTTTCCACCGGACTCTCATGACCTTTTATGCTCTGCAAAAGTATCGCACTAGTTAGTAAGTGTAAATCGCATGACAAATTTCCTCAGCATTAGACTTGGAATTTGTAATGCGGATTTAACTTGACAAAGAAATTTGTAATGCATAAATGCGATCAGTACGAGTGCGATATGCGAATGCATACCTTTCTCCGACTTGCTATCGATCCCCGGGTAGAAGAGCGCATTCGCGTGGATCTATGAGAGTGCACAACTCACCCTCCCCCACCTCATTTGTATTGCATCAACAGCAATACAAACACCAAGACACGTGGAGCCAGTGCATGGCAAATTCTTCATGCGCCCAGTCGTGTGGTATCTATTGTTTATGTTTTGCTTTGGGCTTCCGGAATCTGTCATGCATAATAGTGACGCAGGGTAGCGGAGCAATTGGAGATGGAGTTGAGATTTTGCATGAGAAATGAGAACGAGGGGGAGTTGTGCACTCGCATAGGATCGCCTGCAAGCCGTGATGGAGGAGACGGAGGCAGGTCTCGCACGTACTACTTCTACCCGTGGTCCACCGTCTTCAACTGTTTTTACACAGCAAGGCAGCGCACGCGCACCGCCTTCGTCGAGTATGAAATCAAGTCCTTCGCCTCCTCGTCCAGATGGTCTTGTAAGTAAAAAAATCTCGTCCACAGCTGCAGTACATAAACTCAAGGAGCAAATACAACTGGAGCAGGAACAGGAGATTAGGAAGGAGCTGCTGACGAAGGAGTTTCTATCTGAGTCAATGGAGCCAGGGGACGAACGAAAACACGGCACTGCCTCCTTTTTAGGGAGGCGGGAGGAAAGAAGAAACTTCTGTGCGGAAGTGTTTCACGAGTTTTTCTGGAAAATTAAACCCTATGCATTGCAAATATGTCTGGGTCTGGAAACTTGTGATGCTGGGTGGCGTACCATGAGGAGGCCACAAGTGCTGGCGCAGCATGACAAGTTTCTGAGCTTCTAGATCTAGGTGTTGCGTATCCTGCATGACAAACTGCGTTTCTGCATGACATTAAATGGGCATGAGAAATTCAACAGTCATGTGAAACAAGCATGACAAACTTGCATTCTTCCAGACCCAGACACTTTTGCACTTGATAAACCCGATGCTAGCAGCACCACGACGGGAACATCACGTAGCCGTCACGTTGGTGCTGGAGCTGCTCCTATCCTGTGCAAAAGTATCGCACTCGTAGTAATTGCATTGATGCATCACAAATTTCTTTTTCAAGGTAAATCAGCATTACAAATCAAATATGTAATGCTGGGCTAATTTGTCATGCAGTTTATACTAGTACGATGCCTTTGCATTGCATAGCTCCCTATAATACTAATTCATCATCATCTTCGCTGCCCCGGCTGTTGCAGGACCGTGTTTTTCTGTCAGATTTTCTCAGCACGGACGAGCTTTTCAAATACGGGCTTTCCAGGGGAGAGAAGTGCGTCGCGCAGATCTTCCGAGATGGCAGTCAGGATCAGGGCGACTTGTCGCTGCAAAGCCGCTGCGCTCTCGCACTCAAGGTCTGCGGGCGGGGAAAAGAGTCGGAGAGCTACACGGAAGGCCAGAGCATGTATGTCACATTCGATAGGAGGGTGAAAACTACAGAACTTCCGATCATATTTCCATTTTCCACTTTTGTAACGATATGAGCACGAGTGGTGGACGTAATAGCAGTTTTGGTTTTGCAAAATGAACTTAGATTTGGAAACTGAAACAGCGAGCGACCACATATCTTCGTGCAAAGCTTAAGAACAAGAACGCGAGGAACCTGGACAACTGTTCGTAGTTTTCTACCTTGATACTCCGCACCGGTTTCCAGGCCTTCGACTTTGCCGCAAACTATGAAAATGGCACCACCTTCGCCGACCTGGAATTGCAAGCCGTGGGAGAAAGAAGGCTGCCAGAGCACTACATTCGGCGCGACATTTTCACCCGGTTTGTCCTGGATTTGTCGGAGACCTTGCAGTGTCTCCAGCTCAACAACCTCCGGGAACTCGGGCGCAGCGCTTTGGAGCGGGATATCGTAAGGAAAGATCCCCCCTCCCCATATCAAACCGGAAATTTGTGATGCTGTATTTGAGTACACAAATCGACTTGTAATGCTAGAAGGCCAAGAGACGCAGCTGTGCGCTCGTTTGCAGGCAATTTGTCATGCTGTTTCCCACTTCCAGCTTCCCCCTGTCATTCTCAAGATGCAAGGTTTTCCCACGCCAACCAGCACTACAGTCCGCATCCTTTCCCTTCTAGCATGACAAAGCTGATTTGTGCCCACAAATCTGCATCACAAATTTCTAGAAGTTTGAGTATGGGGCGGGGGGATTTTTCCGTTTGATGCGGGAAATCGTTTCTTCATCCTTAGATCCGAAAAAGCAGCACCGCGCGCTGGTCGCTGTCTGTGGAAAAATATGAAATGCAAAAGCATCGTACTAGTAGAAATCGCATGACAAATTCCCTCAGCATGAAAAACGGAAATTGCCATGCGGATTGAGGTTGCGAAGGAGACTTGTAATTCATGGTTGCGATTACTACGAGTACGATACTTTTGCACAGGATAAAAAATTCGCGACGAGCGGCAAAAAATCACGGGCAAACTCGGGCGGAAAAATATCGCAAGAAAAAAGCGTTTCAATGTGAAGCTGTGATGCACAGAGTGTATACACAGAACTATTTGTCTTGCTACACCTGCAAGGCTTTGGATTTTTAAGCGTGTTTTCTCTTGGGAAGCACGCATGGCTAATTTTCTGTGTCATGTGTAGCAAACTTGTGATGCGGATCTTGCAAAACCATCACAGTGAAGCAGTTTTTTCGTGGGATAAAAAAAACTCCGCAGGAAGCGTTGTTTTCAACAAAAATCTGTGTCCCCTGTTTAGTGTGTATCGAGTGCAGGGGTGTTTTGACCGAGCGGGACACACGTTTGACCGCCGTGAAGGAGCTACTCTGTCGGGCGGAATATCCTTTGGAAAACTATCGTACTCGTACAAAATCAAAAACTAATCGCACTTATGCATGACAAATTTCTTTCTCAATAGAAATCAGCATTACAATTTGTTTTTGTAATGCTGATTTCTATTGAGAAAGATTCAATTTCCATTGAAATTGAATTTGATTCAATTTGTAATGCTGTGAGCTAATTAGTTGTAATCGCAATTACTTCTACTAGTACGATGCTTTTGCACTGCATACGGAACGGGAGAGCAGATGGTTCGAAGACACGGCGTTGTTGCTGGAACTGGAGACCTTGGTTGCGGAGCCGCGGTCGCAAGCAGGGGAGGCGGGGGAAGCAGAACAGGCTCGTGCGCGAATCAAACCTGAGGAAGGCTCATCTCCACCTGGCGACATGATACAAGAACCGGGAGCTGCAAAGATGGACGAGCAGGAAGATGGTCATGACGGACATCAGAATGAAGAAGCTTTCCACGCTTCCATGGACGGCCTGACTCGGAGTTTCCAGAAAATCTCGCTGGTTTCCACAGGTGCTCGTAGTAGAGCCTCTTGTAGTTCTTCTAGCTCGGGACGAGCTTGCAGCAGTAGCAGAGAGTCGCGTTTATTAGACGTTTTGCGAGACGCGTGCGTGGTGAGGGAGAACACCTTCTGCAGCTCTTCACGCGAGAAGATCGCGCAGAAACGACACGTGGCAGCGGTCTTCCGCGACATCGTGGCCGAGGCGCGAAGGGAGAAAGCAACTGGTAGGGCAAGGGCCTCGTCCTGCGAGGATGGTATTGAGCAGAGAGAAGATCACGACAAGCCGCTCGCTGTCCCTAGTGGCGACCTGGAAAAAGATGACTTGATCGATGAATTTCTCGACGCGGTTGGGTCGGACGAGAACAAAGTGATTCACGTTTGCTTGCTGTTTTCTGCCATATGAGAGTGCAGAACTCCACTTGCTCCCCCTCATTTGTCATGCGAAATACCAAATCGACCCATTCTCCCTTGGCACTGCTTGCATGACAGGTTCCGGACCCCGCCACAACCCTAGAATCGGTAGCGAATTTGTCATGCAAAACGTGCACTTATGGCAGAACTTGTGTTGCTGCTTATGCCCTGCAAATGAGGGGGAGGGGGAGTTGTGCACTCTCATACGCCAGGGATGGCGAGCAGATAAAGTTGTGGAACGAAGTGGTGAATGAGTTGGGGGGGAAAAACGAGTTTGAAGGAGAAGCAGCCGGTCTTGGTGAAAATGACCGGAGATGTGGGAGCGGTCTCAGTAGGTCCTCCTTGCCACAAGTAACATCTCGCTGGTCGAAATCGCCGCACAACAAAAAAAGGACGCTGGTTCGGTACCCTGTGACAACGCGTACCTACCCCGACTACGTTTGAAAAATATTTGTCATGCAAATCTTCTGCATGCCGGCGCGGCGCTTGTTGTTGTTTGAAAAAATTTCTGTTGAAGTGGAGACCAAGGCAAGGTGCTCGTCAATTTGGCACTGCGTCTGTTCGTGATTGTAGGTGGTGGGCGGAAAGGTCGGTCTCGGTGGACAAGGCGCTCGAAATTCGTGTTATCCTTGGCTGGTCGGAACAACTGATCCTAAAGAGGATTCTGATCCAAAATGAAGAGCAGTAGAAGAACTCTTTGTAGCAATAGCAGAAATTTGACTTTTCTGGTACTCACGAGACACGCGACGAGTCATATCAGTCATGCTATACATTTTCCCGACGTGGTTCTTGATCTCGTGGTCGTATTCAACAAGAATAGAAGCGACAGGATGAACGAAGATCTACTTTACCTTCTCGCACAAAACCTGAGATAGCCCCGTCCTAAAGGATCCCTCAAACATGAAGAGATCAATGTCTAGTATTTCCCTCCTTTGATGTGGTCCTCCGGATCTTGATCTTCTGTTCAGTATGTAGCTTTCGGAAGAACTAGTGCGGCAACTCAGGATCTACGCAATGTGTCCCGGGGCGATTATATGGATGTGGGTGGATGTTTCTTCTGAGTTGTATCGTGGCAGTGGAACAGATCTTTGCTACAGATAGTCACGACCACGCTGTCTTGATGTAAAGCAGCCGGTGATCTAGCTTTGTAGTTCTTGCTATCTCATGCTGGTCCTTCTCGAGAACTTGGTTCTTGTTCGCAACCATTTATTTGATGCAGTACTTCTCTGGCAAAATAAGCATTGTGCCAACGGTACTATTGTCCACTGATCTACTAGTTAGTACAACCCAGCCGCACTTGCACACTAGGGGCCGTCGATGATCATACATAAGGAGGTTCAGTTGAAGGAAAGATCTCGTAGTAGTCGATATATTTTTCCGAACGGGCGGCAGGTGCCTCCACGGTCTCTACTTGTACTTTGAAGGGACGTAAAGAAAGCACAGGATCTATTAGGCCTAAAAAAGTACTACCGGTACGTAGTACCCAAGCTCGAGCAATTATTTCGAATTTGTCATGCGCTTGTTTCTATGTAGAAACAACGCTCAGACGAACACAAGAACAACGAACAGCCATGCTATTTGGCATGACATAAGCCGTGGGTGGCTTTTCCCGTCGTGTACCCGTTGTTATCCCCCCAAAAAATTTTCTCAAAATCACGACAGAGGCAATAAAATTGATTGCTTTCACGCTGCTGTAAGTAAACTCAGTTTGGTAAAACTCGTTTATTTCGCAACAGTTTTCATACAAAACTTTTCCTTCTACTGTCAAGCCACTACATATAAAGTACGCCGCTACGCTTGTCACATGACGAAAGCCATAAAATTGTAAGATTCTGGATTGTAAATACTCCACACAAACAAATACCACCTGAGACACTAGTAAAGACCACCTCTCCACCATCTGTGGTCAAGCCGCAGCTCACACCTTCTTTAGGAAGCCCGTATACGATAAAACTCTTCTACAATATCATTCCTTCTTTGGCCAGAAGGAGGTTGGGGACGATAATAGATGCCGTCACTGGTTAGTGAAGCCATTTTTGTTTTTCCCGAGGAAGCTTGTAGTTGCTACTTTTGAGTGCACTTTGTAAAGAAAAACTCAAATCGTAAGAGCACCCTCTACACAACTTCCGCCAAAGTTTCTTCCCTTAGAAGAAAAATACTAGTGGAGTGAGCCGGAGGAAAAAATTATTAATACGAAAATTTCTTCCTCAGAAAATAAGACCGGTATGCAAAACGCCGTTTCTGCTACCATAATTTCTACTTGTTGATCATACACTTTAAGCAGAAGCTTCTTTACGCACTACATTTAGAAAAAAGTCGACGACAAGAAGCTAAACTAGCTACATTCATAGAAGTGACCCAAAATTACCAGTACTAAAAACATTGAGTGGTGGAAGAATATATATCCTGAGTAAAAACGTACCCACACCAGAGTCAGGATGGGGATTTTGCAACACAAACCTAGGAGTTTTGTGAGTCACGCATGACAAGTTGCACTATGCAGTGTGGTGCAGGTGAGCAAGTGCAGCCGCATCACAGATTCATCTGCTCATCCTGTTCACAGCATTACAAATTCCAAAATACGATTGGAAATGGCTCTCATGGGGATGCGCATTACAAGTCTTCCTGTCTTTGCAAATCTGCATTACAACTCTGGCGTGGGTACGCTTTTACTCAGGATAATACACAGCATAAGAACACAAAACATTCTTGCAGTCTGTAATTGCTTCGACTCGCCAAGTCGTCGCGAAAAAATAGAGAAGTCGATTCTTGTCAGACCCCTCACGTCATAGGAACGCATAGCAAAAAGTTGGGATCGCGCCCCCCCAAGAAAGACTCGCAAAAAAATCAAGGGTAATGATATACCAGACCTGGTCTCTGATTGTATCGAGAGTTTGATGAAACTCAACTGCGTTGACAAATAAATATTTTTCTGTCCAAATACACACAATACTTTTACGACTATCAGTTTTTACGCACTATTTGATTGCGATAAATTGTCCAGAACACGAAAACTCATTTAAATCACAAACTTACTACTATGCCGTAGAGCAAATCCAAATCCATTTTATCTATTTTATTGTAAAACCGTCTATGTAGTCTATCACCATTTTTATAAACCATTTTATCACGCAGGCATTCACATTCTCAGGCTGTGGTCTTTATTCCTGAGGAGGTAAAAAATCCGAACATCAAATACTCTATCAAATTACACTTGCGCTGGAAGGAGACCGTAAGTAACTTCCACGACCATTCGCATTCGTAAATAAAACCTATATCACTGTCAAAACTCCCACCCTGGAGCTCGCTATTCAAAAAATTTGTTACATCCGGTTTTCAAAGCAACACCGGAACAGAAGCACGTCATGACAAAATTGAAGGGAAAACCCAAAATCCCTGTCGCTGCGGCGACAGTGGTGCTGGTGGCAGGCGCTCTAGTTGTATTTAGCCTGATTCAAGGGGCGTTTGTTGACCTGGGAGGTGGTTTGCAGCCAGGGACCCCGACCTTCGATCCGTTTTCAGAAATCACACCGCAGTTCAACATTTTTCCAAACGTCCTCACAGTGGCGGCTGCGGCGGCCAGCGGTTCCCAGCCGGCGGCCCCGGCGTTGTCGGAAAAAGACTTTTTGCACAAGACGCACCGGTGGGGCACGCGGAAGCTGCGCGAGTTGATTGTCGAGAAACTGTTGCCGCTCGCGTCGCAGAACGGCGAGGTCACGCGGGCCTGGCTGCAAGACACGCGGACGGACCTGCAGCAGAAGAAACCCCTGCCGAAAGCCAATGCGGTGAAGATCTTGCAACGCAAGAGCGCGATTTTCTGTGCCTACTACGAAAAAATCAGCACCGGGAAGAATTTGTTGCGCCTGTTAACTAGTAGTTCATCTGCCGAGGGTAGTGGTCATCAAGATGGGCTGCCGCACGATGCGGAAGATAATCCGGCCGGAGCTGCAGGTGGCGCTGGTATTGCGCAGCCCGACCGCTATCCACTGCAAATATTTGATTGGGTCTAGAAAATAGAAATTGCGAGATTTCGATTTGTATTCATGAACTCGTACTATATTTACCCCTGCAACTACCTGTAAAAATTCGTGTTGTGAAATAGCGCCAACCTTCTGTCATGCCAAAACGCGACTTCTCATTCGGGTTACGCACGGAATAATCGCTGAGAAATTTCTTATGCCTGGCTGGGTATTGGACTCAGTATCAGTTTCTTGTGACGCATGTAAATTAGCATCACAAGTTTCCAGACATCCCAGACTACATATTTGCAATGCATAACCGCCACCCAGCGACGACGCTGAAAGAGCAAGGAGAGCTGGTGAGCGAATTGTTGGAGTTGGAAAAGTCCTTGCAAGCCAACTTCGCGGCATTTTTCAGGGAGACGTTTCCCGAGGGTGTCCGCGAACGCGATCTTGTGTATGTATGAACTGCTGCAAAAGTATCGTACTTCTAGTAGGAAGCGCACCAATACAAATTAGCTCAGCATGACCCATGGAATTTGTCATGCTGTTTTACCTTGGGATGGAGATTTGTAATGCACGATTGCGATTCCTACGAGCGCAATATTACTTTTGCGCAGGATAGTATGGCTGCTACAACGATGGCGTAGCTCAAGAACAGCAGAATGCTGAAGACGAGGACTGGAATATGAACTGCAAAAGTATCGTACTCGTATAAATGCATCACAAATTTCCTCAGTGTGAGAAATAAAATTTGTAATGCGGATTTACCTTAAGCAAGTGCAAAAGATTTGTAATGCAAGAATTGCATTCATACGAGTACGAAACCTTTGCACAGGATATGGAACTTCGAGGACGGACTTCAAGGTGAATCTTTCTCGGAGGGTGACGACGAGGCGGATGAAGACGACCCGCAATCGTCCGCCCGCGCAACGGGCAGAACCACCACTCCGCCTAATTCTGGTGGCGCGAGCGGTGACGGCGCACCTACTCCGTTGCTCGCGAAGTATGCTGTGCAAAAGTATCGTACTCGTATAAATGCATTACAAATTTCCTCAGCAACAGAAATAAAATTTGTGATGCAGATTTACATTAAGACGGAGATTTGTAATGCATGACTGCAATACGAGTACGATACTTTTGCACAGGACACGAAGAACGTGGGTACAACTTCTAGACGGTCGATCAAGAAAAAGGTGCAGGACTTTAAAAAAAGCATCACGCACCTGCCCCTTCTTTTCGCGCTGCACGATTTCCTGTATGAGGTTGAGGACGCGCACGCTTTTCTGAACGCCGAGGTTATGTCGCACTTTAGTGTTAGAGATGTGCCTGCTGGTGAGAACCGGGCAGCGTTCCAAAAGCGGCACGCAGAAGTGGAGGAACTGCGCACGGACGTGACCAAAAGCTTTCTGGTTCGCCGGCAGCAGGACTTCCTACCAGTCACGGTTGGCAGCAACGGGCAAAGCGCGCACAACAACTTATCAAAGTGAAAATAAATCCCTCCTCCCCTTATCAAAACGGAAATCTGTGATGCGGGATTTGTGTACACAAATCCAATCTGTCTAGCAGTAGAGGACTGCAGGCAGATGCAGCGCCTTTTTGCTGTAGGCGCCTAGCAAGGCAGGCATATCCTCTGTAGGCGATACAGCATTACAAAGCGCCTGCGAAACGCGGCCGGGTCTCTGGCTTTGCCCTCTTGCAATACAGGGACGATCTGTGGCCACGAATCAGCATCACAAATTTCAGCATCACAAATTTGCAGTAGTGCCCCTTTTTGGTATGGGGAGGGGGGATTTTTCCTCACAATACAACCCGCAGTACCACCATCCGCGGAAGCTCTTCGAGGGTGTTGAGTTTGCGCTGGACCTTTTGCTCTTCAACGTGCGGGACTGGTCTCGGGACCGCGAGCCGTATTATAATCCGTATTGGCGGAAAGACTTGTACTCCCAGGGGCTGATTGCAGAGCAGACGACTTACAACAAGCATCCCCACACCTGCTGGGAAAAGCTGTGGCCAAACAAGCAGCCCACTCCTCGCCATAACACCGACTCGAACAAATATCAGGTCAACATCGACTTTCGCAAGCATACCTTCCGCCCCCCGCCCCTGAAGTTTTCCGATTTGTTCAGTGTCGACGCGATTCTCGAGTTTTTCTATCAAATGCAAATATGTCTGGGTCTGGAAGTATGCAACTTGTGATGCTGCATTTGGATTCCAAAAAAATCTGTATTGCATGAGAGAGCAGCAAAGGGAGTGTAATTTTTGCTACGGGAACAAGAGAGCATTTGTCGTGCGGAATAGGCATCCAGAAGCCTCCCTCAGAAAATCTCTGATGCTAGGGCATGCATCACAGACATCATGGCTCATGCAAAACTTGCATGACAAGTCTGAGAGTCTTCCAAACCCAGACATTTTTGCACTTGATATTTTCCTCGGCCCAGCAACATCTCTCAGCGCCGGCAGTGCGGGAGGTCGTCGTCCTGCTGCGCTTCTAGGGGGAGTGAATATGGAAGAAAAAAACTGTGTAAGTGTAAATTTGTGTTGCAGAGCATGCAACAGAGTCACGCCTGTCATGCCAGACAGCGATGAAATCCTCTTTTCATGTGTGTTTTCTCTTACAAGCCACGCATGACAGGTTTTCTCTGTCATATAGAGCAAATTTGTGATGCTGTCAGCCAAAGAAAGTTACTTACACTAACACAGTTTTTTTCTTGGATAGTGAATGTGAACTTCCTGCAGTGGCTGGGGGAGGATTCTATGTTCAATGAGTATCAATACGCCGATATCAGAAGGAAAAATCACCCCTCCCTATATCGAAATGGAAATCTGTGATGCGGGATTTGTGTACACAAATCGTCTTTGTCTTGCAGTAGAAGACTGCAGGCAGATCCAAAGCCGGAGAAGGGGCGTTTTGGTGTAGGCGCCTAGCAAGGCAGGAATATCATCCGTAGGCCATACAGCATGACAAACTGCCTACAAAAACGCGGCAGGGTCTTCGGATTTGCCTCCTTGCAATACAGGAACAATTTGCGGTCTCAAATCAGCACCACAAATTTTCAGAAATGTCCCGCTTTCGTATGGGGAGGGGGGATTTTCCCTCGCAATAGCCGACGTGATGGGAGGGCTCGAACTAGCGCTCGCGCAGGATGCCATGCCCATACGGAAAGTGCTTGAAAATTTGACAACGAAGTGCCTGTCGAAGGTGGAAGAAGGTCCCACATTCGATGTGCCAAGGGACGTACGTGGGATGCTTTGCCAAGAAGCTGGAACAATGAAGCAAGAAAGAGAAAAAGAAGCGTCGGACACGGTTCAGAACGAGATCTTGGAGATACGCAGCTTCCACCTCAGATACGCCTTTTACCAGCTGATTTCGCCGAAAGCTCTCACGTTCAAGGCCACTGGGAAAAAAAAGGAGGCGCTTTCCATCGGCCTCCAGGAACTGTTTGGGTTTGACGCACCTATTACCGCGAAACCGGCGTTCCCTCGGGGCGCTGACGAAAAGACTTTGCTCGATGGAGAATTTCACGGGCCGACTCTGTTCGGCGCAGCTTCCTCGGACACCACGGACCGTACGAAACTGCAAACGCAGTTTCGCGACCAATTCGAGGCGGGGAAAAAGTGGCAGTTTCTATATAAGGGCCAAGACATATCAACTGTAAAAATGTAGTCTGGGTCTGGAAGAATTCATGTTTGTCATGCTTGTCTGGCATGACTCCTAAATCTGTCATGCACGTTACCCAAGAGTTCCGTTTTTCTGTGATGCAGAGGCGCAGTTTGTCATGCAGAATAGCAAACACCTAGGAGCTCAGAAACTTGTCATGCTGAGCCAGCATCTGTAGCCTCATCACGAGACGCCACCCAGCATCACAAGTCTCCAGACCCAGACACTTTTACTTTTGATAAGATAACTCGTCCGACGACTCGAAAATCACCACGGTGCAACGGCCGGCGGAGTCCAGCCTGACCTCGGACGTATGAACTGCAAAAGTATCGTACTAGTATAAATCGCATGACAAATTAGCTCAGCAATGCTGAGGTAAAACAGCATGACAAACTCAATTTGTCATGCTGAGCATGACAAATGGAATTTGTCATGCTGTTTTACCTTGGGATGAAGATTTGTAATGCATGACTGCGATAATTACTACGAGTGCGATACTTTTGCACAGGATAGGACGACCTTCGCAACCACTGGGGCTCTTCGGGCTTTGAAGTAGAAGCGGCTAGTACTTCAGGCGGCGCGCACAAGGGACTACAAAACCCGACAGGAGGGGCAGCTGCTGCCGACAAGTCAACTACAGCAAAAGAGCTGTTGGCGTTCAGCATGGTGCCGCCGGTGTTTCGACTGTTTCAAGAGAGGAACGAAGCAGAACCTGGGCAGGAGGATCGGGAACGAGGCGGTCCACCTCAGAGGACTTCTTCTAGTGCCGCTGGTCACGACAGCACCGAAGAAGGTCGTGCTGGTACAGCATCTATGCATTGCAAATATGTCTGGGTCTGGAAAGTTGCAACATGTGTATGGATGCTGTCTCTGCAGTCTAAGAAAATCTGCATTGCATGACCAGCAAGAAGAGGGGTCCAGTTTGTGCTGCATGGAGAGGGCATTTGTCATGCGGAATACCCATTAGGAAGCCCTCTAAAAATCTGTGATGCTAGGTGATGCATTACCAGACAAATTTGCATTTCATAGCATTAGCATCTGGTCGTGGTCTGCAGGAGATGTTCCTGAAACAGCTGCTGTTGTCCCTGGTAGAAACGGTGAAGGATTCCTCTCCAACTTACAGTGCGCTGAAGGAGAGACCGTCTGCCCCGGTGGGAGGTGGCGCGGCCCCGGAAAGTAATCCGAGCCTCCTCGCCCGAACCTTGGGCGTCCGGGGGACTACACCGTCGGCCGCCGTTGGTCAGCATCCGGTCCTGACCAGAAACCAAAAAGCCCTGGAAGAGCTGCAAGAAATTACCTTCGACTTATATCCCATGTAAAAACGTCCCCACACCATAGTCAAGATGGGAAGTCTGCAACACAAATCCCCGAGTTTTGGGAGTTCTGCATGAGAAGTTTCCATCTGCAATGCAGTGCTGGCTATTAAGAGAAGCCGCATGAGAAAGCCACTTTCTCATCCTGTTTACAGCATTACAAATGCCAAAACACGACTGGAAATGCCTCTCATGGAGATGCGCATTCCAAATGTTCCTGTCGTTGCGCATTTGCATGACAACTCTGCTGGGGTGGGGACGTTTTTACACAGGATAACTTACCCAAAGAAGTCAAGCAGCGCGCACTGCAGGCGCTGTTGGCCGTCGGCGAGCGGTACCTGAAAACAACGCAGCTGGGGGGAGATAATGATAAAGAGCACGCCTCAGAACGAATCCGCGGTGCCCTGACACTGCACCAGCGCACCACCGTAGTCACGGATTTGCTGGCGCTGCTGCGTACGGCGGTAAAATCAAACATGAAGAACGCACACTCGCAGGTGCAGACGACGGAAAATACACAGACTCCGGTATCCTGAGTAAAAACGTCCCCACCCCATAGACAAATGGGAAAACTGCTAGGCAAATCAACAAGGTTAGATTGTTGCTCTTTGGCCTGGGAGGTTGTTGCATGACAAGTTCTTTGGCCTGGGAGTGTAATCCCGTTTAGCTCGTTCTTCAGCAGCATCACAAAAAATCTAGGCTACTATGCTAATTGGCGCATTACAGATTCTAAAGCACGAACAGGAAATGCTTCTCATGGGGCTCCGTATGAGAAACATTTTGACATGCCCATCTGCGGCCATGGCACAATGGGGGGGCAAAGTGTGTCGCATTTTGTTTAGCATAACAAGTATGGCATGGGGTGGGAATGTTTTTACACAGGATAGACGGATGACAAGCACTACCACGAGCAAGCACGGCAGAAAACCATCCTGGGTGTTGACCGAGTCCACTTTGCGCAGGAAATGACACAACTCGTGAAGGCAGTAGAGCTGTTTCTATTCAGTAGTAACGAGAAGGAAGGTCATCGTGTCCATTTGTTCCACCGCGGTGGTAGTAGTCGCCAACTGCTACCAGCCGGCGCCGCGAGGCATCAAACCAAGGGGGACAGTGAGGGAGCTGGTGCTGAGAGGACTTCTTCTACGCCGCACAATCTGCTCCTTGACAAGGAGGTTCTAACCCCGCTGTTGACACCAAAGGGCAGTGCGAGCGCCACCACTATTCCGCAAAGGCAATACCAGCTTCTGAACCGCATCGTATGACAGTGCACACCTCCCCCTCCCCCTCGTTTGTGATGCAAAATACCCAATCCACCCAACCTTTGCCTCTTGGCACTGTTTGCATGACAAGTTCTGGTAGCCCAACTAGCACTACAATCTAGTGCAACTTTGTCATGCAAAACCGGCACTCTGGCTGATGCTTGTGTTGCCGTTCATGCTATACAAATGAGGGGGAGGGGGAGTTGTGCACTGTCATACATCGCGAACGGTATGCACAAGTACGCCAAGTCGGTGTTTGTGTTTGACATTGAAAGGCAGTGGCGGCGCGAACTACTGTATCCTGTGTAAAAACATCCCCACCCCAGAGTTGTCATGCAGATCTGCAAGCGCAGGAGCATTTGTAATGCGCATCCCCATGAGAGGCATTTCCCAGCGTATTTTGGAACTTGTAATGCTTCAAACAGGATAAGGAGATCAATTTGTTATGCGGGTTCCCTTTCTAAACTGCATTACACTACAGCCTGCAACTTGTCATGCGTGGCTCCCAAAACTTCGAGGTTTGTGTTGCAAAATCCCCATCTTGACTCTGGGGTGGGGACGTTTTTACAAATGATATACTGGAAATCAAAAAGAAAGAAAACGAAGAGAACCCCGCCGGATCCGACCCGACGGAGGGGAAGATCCACGACGGCGATCATTTTCCTACGGAGGCACTGCAATTCAGCGGTCTCCTGCTGAACTTTGTGGCGCACTTGGAAAAGTACTATTTTCAAGGCTTGGAGCACACTCGACCAGTGGACCACGCTAACGTTCCTTTGACCAATGCGCAATTGCAAGCCAGCGTGTTTTTGCACAGCGATTTGCCGGCGCAAACGGTGGACTTTTTCCTGAAATTTTTCCAGGCGGCCGACCAAAGTGTCACGGAGAAACACTCGCTCGGCAACCAGCACGCCTATCAAATGCAAAAACGTCTGGGTCTGGAAGAATGCAACTTGTGATGCTGCATTTGGATTCCAAAACCATCTGTATTGCATGAGTACAAAGGGAATGCAATATTTGCTCCGCTGAGAAGGCATTTGTCATGCGGAATATGCATCAAGAAGCCCTCAGAAAATCTGTATTGCTAGGGTATGCATCACGGACATCATGGCTCATGCAAAACGTGCATGACAAGTGTCAGAATCTTCCAGAGCCAGACATTTTTGCACTGGATAGCGCCCAGCTGCACGCCCTGCAGTACCTGCGAACGGCGACGAAACGGCCGGACTTTATCCTGTGCAAAAGTATCTGATACTCGTATTGCAATCATGCATTACAAGTTTTTTTCTCAAGCTAAATCCTCATTTACAAATCTTATTTTTCATGCTGAGGGAACAATTTGTCATGCATTTCAACGAGTACGATACTTTTGCAGTGCATAGACTTTTGTTTCGAGCAATTATTGAAACTGCTGACCGAGTCTTTGGTGCCCCGCATGCTCGCCCACCCCGACTGGGCGGTGGTTTTGAGTGAGCCGCGCCAGAATGATCAACACGGTGCTGCGCAAAGTAGACCAGTAGATGGCCCGGTGACAAACATCGACTCTTTCGCCCAATACTTCAAATTTCTCCGACAGCAAGCCGATGATATGAAAAATGGTTATGGGATTCTCAAATGTTACATTCTCAACTGTTACATGGATTTGTAATGCAAGAATGGCAAAAATCCAAGGCGGAAGATTGCGCCTTTTGCATTACAAGTTTGGCACAGATTCTAATGCTATCTAGTGCGTTGAAAACTTGTCATGCGAAGCAGCTTGATCGTGTAGATAACTAATTGCAATTTTGCATGAGAAATCATGTAACAGTTGAGAATGTAACAGTTGAGAATGCCATAATGGTGTGCAGAAACTTGTCCTGCAGGAGGATTTGATTACCCAGATCAACCGGATCCACAGAGTGCTTTCCTTCCTGCACGAACTGATGCTGGCCAGCTACGTGATCGCCGACGGCTTTCCGGAGGGGCACGCCTTGACAAAGAATATGGCAATCTCAACTGTTACATTCTCAACTGTTACACGGATTTGTCATGCAAAGTTGCCATCAGCCTCCACTTTACCAAGGTGCTTAGCATGACAAATTTTCGAATGGCTAAACAGCATGATAATCTGTGGCAAATCTGTGATGCGAAAGCTGCAATATTGCCACTTTTACTATTGCTGTTCTTGCATTACAAATCCATGTAACAGTTGAGAATGTAACGTTTGAGAACGCCATAAAGAATGTGCTCAAGTTACAGGAACAGGAGGTCACGCAATTGGTAAAACTCGAATCCGACCTCACCGCGCGGTTCACGCTCGCTTTGCACCACCTGCAGAAGAATGCGGTGCTGAAGCACAAGATTCTATCGTAAGGAAAAATCCCCGTTCCCATATCGAAAAAAGAAATTAGTGATGCTGATTTGTGACCACAAATCAAATCAGCTTTGTCTTGCGTACAAGGCAAACGGCACCCATGTGGCGCATTGTTGTACAACGAGTCTGTCATGCGTTTTCGCATATGTCAGCCTTGTTTCTCATGCTCAGTTGCTAGCCGGATGTGTAGTACCCAAATGGGGCCAGAAGAATCAATATGCCACCACGCTCTTTCTGCAATAGAAGGCTCATTTGTGTACACAAACCCAGCGAACAGAAATTGTCTTTTGAATATGGGCTGGAGGGGGGATTTTTCTTCTTGATAGATTCTCGGCTGGCACGATAGGATCCGGAAGTTGGCGGAAGAGAAGGACGGCGATGATAGCGATGTTGATATACCCGATGAGGAAGTAGACGGAAGTACCAAGCCTGGCGGGAAAAAACTAACCCGGAAAAAATCTTCGTTGGACGGCTCGATTCCTGCAGGAGCTTTCGGTGTGCCGTCGCTCCTGCCGACGCGGGACGATAGCCACGCAGATGCTGTATTGCAAGGAAAAATCCCCCCTCCCCATATTGAAAAAAATTTCTAGATGCAGATTTGTGACCACAAATCCTGTCCGTCTTGCCAGAAGGCAAATCCAGAGAGTCCGCCGCGATATTATGCAGGCGGTTTGTAATGCTTCAAGGCCTACAGGGCAGACGTCTGCCATGCTGGGCCCCTACACCAAAAGGCCCCCTCTTGGGCTTGCCATCTGCGCGCAGTGCTTCCCTGCAGGACAAATGCGATTTGTGTACACAAATCCCGCATCACAGATTTCCGTTTTGATATGGGAAGGAGGGATTTTTCATTTTGATATGCTGGCGCAGATGTTTTCCTGGATGTGGAAGAGGACGCAGCCTCGCCGACTCGACAGATATGGCGTTCTCAAATGTTACATTCTCAACTGTTACATGATTTCTCATGCAAAAGCACCATGATCATCTAGTCTACACGATCAAGCTGTTCTGCGTGACAAATCCTGGAAGGGCCAAACGAAACAGGATGATAATCTTTGCCAAATCTGTCATGCAAGACGCGTAATGCCCCCCCTTTCACTTTTCCCATTCTTGCATCACAAGTCCATGCAACAGTTGAGAGTGTAACAGTTGAGAACGCCATAGCAGAGAGGATCGACTTCCAGGCTGCGAAAAACTTCGTCGACCTCCGAGGAAGATGTGGATGTCGGGCATGCCGCACAGAGTCTGGGTTGGGCCTATGAAATGCAAAAATGTCTGGGTCTGGAAGGTTCTAAACTTGTAATGCTGTCTCTGGATTCTGAAAAAATTTGTATTGCATGAGTGACCAGCAAGAGAACTCCAGTTCGTGCTACGCGGAGAGGGCATTTCTCTTGCGGCAGAGGCATCGCAAAGTCCTCTAAAAATCTGTGATGCTAGAGCGTGCATCACAGACATCATGGGTCATCCAAAATATGCATGACAAACCTGGTAATTATCTTCCAGACCCAGACACTTTTGCATTTGATACGGCCCTCCAGAAGGCGATTTCCGAGAGTCGGGTCGAGAATCTCAGAGAGATTTTTATGGTTGTGTCAGAGTTGAAATCGACAAAGTTGAAATGGTTTGTCATGCATAAAATGCGATTCAAAAAGTGACTCTATTGCAGAGGACGCACGGAAGGCAGATTGTAGTCCTGATAAGGGTCAGGAGTTGGACTGCTGACTAGCATGACAGAAGGCAGCTCTTTTGCCCTAAACCGCATGACAGACTCGCTTCCAGGACCGGGAAAATTTGTCATGCGCCGACTACAAACTGTAGGTCTAACTGGTATCCGTTTTATGCATGACAAACCATTTCAACTTTGACCATTTCAAACCTGACGCATCCATAATTTTCGGTGTGTTTGATGACCTTTTCGGGCCCATCAGAGAAAACGACCCAACAAACAATGAGGTCCTTCACTGGGAAGCCAGGAACAATAAGTACATCCCGTTCGTTTCCTCTACCGGTGCCCACTGGCTCCAGCGCTATCGGGTCGCGGACGCGCTCACTCCCGAGTCAGAAGCAGCTTTCGCCCCGGAATCCTCACCCCTGAAACGAGTCGGAGAACGCCTGGCGATGCTTCTCGACATCCGGGCCCTCCTTGGAGATCGTGCTGAGAAGCCCGCTATTAACTCGCTGCAATTTGGAGAACAGTCCGAAAAGGTGAAGGCTGAAGAGCTGAAGCGTCTCGGAGAATTTCTGGAAACTCAGACTGAGGCCGTGCGCCTGTCCCCCGGCGAAGTAGCGGCGTTAGGACGCTGGTGTTCCGAGGACGAGCTGCGGGCGCTCGGGAGGACCTTGTTTAAGGTCGCAGTGGACGTGATGGAAAAACAGGAGACAATGCAAAAGACGATCAAAAATAAAGCGGCTTGGGCGGAAAAACTCGACACTCCCATAGCCTTGCTAAGGGACTGGAACGTGCGAGCTGAATCACCGTGGTATGACCCAACAGCAGACGACAAGAAGTCGAACAGAGTGGCGCACGAGATGCTGCCGATTGTCCGTGGCCGTATGCAACGCGCGGTGAAGAAGTTTGCGGTGCAAAAACTGATTTTCGAGAGGAAGAAAGCCCAGTTGCACGCCTTCTTCCTCAACGCTGGAACAGGAGCTGCATCGTGCACAGATGCTTACTCCTGCCAGAAAAGGACGAAGCAGTCTACTTTTCTTGCACGAGAGGACCAGCAGCCCGGCTTGCCGGTCCTGCAAGACTTGCTGGGCAAATTCACCGAGATGCTGCGTCTGAATCTCGAGATGGGTGAGGGTGACCGCCGCGTCATTGAAGAATATTCTTTGCAGCAGCACAGTGGAGCTGCCACCTCTACTAGCGGCCATTCCTCCATGTTGAACCCCAATGCCGTACTGCCCAACTTGCTCTCGCACATTGTGCTGGGAAAGTCTTCCGACTCGGCCGACCAAGCAGACGGTGTTGCAGCTGGCACGGCGACGAGAGCTGGGGGTACTAGCAGGAATAGAGCTCCTGATGGAGGACAACAAGGCCTGCCGTCTCGCGACAGGACATCGGCGAAGAAGATCCCGAAAGCGAAAGTTTTCCACTACAACATGCACCAACTGCTGCGCAAAAAGCAGAAAGAGTTTGCGCAAATCGTAAAGCATCGGGATATGCTGAATGCGTCGCTTGGGACAAGCACAAGTGCAAACTCGCAGCACATCAACATGTATAATCCGAAGCCAAAACTGCTACGCGTGCAGTACCGACCGGAAATCGTCTCGACCATCGCGCGGAACAGTTTGCTGCAACGGTATTTCCTCATCCCCCTGGACACACTTCGCCGCTTGAATCCCCTACTTCCGAGCAGTTCCCCGTTTTCGTCCTCTGCGCAGGCGTTTTTGCCGACGACCTCATCTTCGAACATGCGGGAAAGAATCGAGCGCCAACAGGTATCAACTGTAAAAATGTCTGGGTCTGGAAGNTGCGCAGGCGTTTTTGCCGACGACCTCATCTTCGAACATGCGGGAAAGAATCGAGCGCCAACAGGTATCAACTGTAAAAATGTCTGGGTCTGGAAGAATTCATGTTTGTCATGATTGTCTGGCATGACTCTTAAATCTGTCATGCACGTTACCCAAGAGCTCCGTTTTTCTGTGATGCAGAAGGGCAGTTTGTCATGCAGAATAGGCAACACCTAGGAGCTCAGAAACTTGTCATGCTGAGCCAGCATTTGTAACCTCATCATGAGACGCCAACCAGCATCACAAGTTTCCAGACCCAGACATTTTTACATTTGATAACAGGAAATGAAGGGCATTTTCGATGAGATTTTCTTGAACAACAATCCCGACAGCATCATCGCCACTACGGTCCGGCCGGAAGTTTTGTACCACTGGAAGACATATCAAATGTAAAAATGTCTTGGTCTGGAAGAATGCGCGATTTGTCATGCTGCTTTTCCATGACCCATGAGGTCTGGAATGCAGGACCTAGCATGACAGATTCTGCGCGACCTTTCTAATGCCTATCCTGCATGAGAAACTACCTCCCGACTTGGTCAAACTAGACGACTTTTGGTAATCATGCAGCACAGATTTTTGCATGCTGCAGATTTAGCATGACAAGTTGCAATCTTCCAGACCCAGACATTTTTACATTTGATAAGACAAGCGACTTGATTGAAGCGAAACTTTCCAACGAGCTTTTGGCGCTGAAAATCTTTCACACCTTCACCAATGCCCGCAGTGCGGTGTTTAAATCGCTGCTGAAAGCCCAGGACTTTGACGTTGTTGTGCGAAACCTCCGCGACCAGGTTTTTGCCGAGAACGGAAAGGGGCCGCAAAAGCAGTCGGGAGGGGGCGGAAGTTATGGTTTGCAAATATCGATCTGGGTCTGGAAGTAAGAATGCAGGATTTGTCATGCACGGCTAGCATGGCTCTCAACGATCTGTCATGCACGCCGCCGAAAAGCCAAGTAGTTTCTCTATCATGCAGAAACGCAGTTTGTCAGGCAGATAGGCAACACTATAGCAACTCCAAAACTTGTCACGCTTAGCTGTCAATGAAGGCGCTCACATGATTCGCCAAACAGCATCACAAGCTTGAGCTAGCTTCCAGACCGAGACATATTTGCATTTGATAGGAGTGGGGGGTCAGCAGGTAGTCCTGGGCAGGCTGGTGCCTCGAGCGCAGGACGAAGCTGGTGGATGGGACGAACGTCAACCTCCGGAGGCTCCAGCACCGATGTTGAGCGCGATGCTGAACAACAACAGCAAGCCAGAGGAACCGCAAGTCCTTCCACGGCCGCGCTGCAGCGCGAGCAAATCAGTACACAGCTGCACCAGGGCAGTGCGACGAGCATTTTCGAACCGAAGGTGAACTTTTTCATTGCCAAAGATTTGACCAGGGAGCGAGAAGAATATGCAGTGCATCAAAAGTATCGTACTAGTCCCAAAGAGCATGACAAATTTTTGCAAAAGGAAAAATAGAATTTGTAATGCTGACTGAGGTAAGATGATAGATCTGTCATACAACGTCCCGCAACGGGGTTCGCCTAAGTCGGTCATTTGTATGCAAGGCGTTGGGTTACCCGGTCGGCAGAGCCGATCCACAACGAACGAACGAACACTGCCACTCATACGAGTGCGATACTTTTGCAGAGGATAAAGAGGTTTTCGCGGCGATGCAGCTCGAGTTCACGCGTCACTTCCGGTATTGTGAGGAAGAATTCCCCCTCCCCAAACCAGAACGGGATGCTTCTCAAAATTTGTGATGCTGATTTGAGGTCACAAATCGTCTCTGTATTGCAAGAAGACAAATACTTAAAAAAACCCCGCCGCGTTCTGCAGGCAATTTGTCATGCTGTCCGGCCTACAGAGAATGTCTCTACCTTGCTAGGGGCCTACACCAAAACACCCTTAATCCCGCTTCGTATCTGTCTGCAGGTCTCTACTGCAAGACAGAGCCGATTTGTGTACACAGATCCCGCGTCACAGATTTCCATGTCGATATGGGGTGGGGGGATTTTTCCCTTTGATATCCGGAACACCGAAAGCATGGATGCCTTTGCTTCCTCCTTCTTCCGCGTTGCCCCCGAGGAGTCCCGTGTCACGGATGCGTTCTACATTCTGCAGCGCCACGTCGCGCACGCGACCGACCAAGTAGACGTCGCCTTTTCTGGTGCAACCACGGCGGGAAGTAGAGCCACCGTGGAAGTGTCTTCATTATTGCAGAACGAGGAAGTTGCGGAATTGGCGCACGTCTTCCTAGCTTCAAACACGCCGGTGATTACCAGCTGGTTGGCAAGACGGTCAGCATCTGCAGCGGTTTCTAGTAGTTCTTGGATGTTGAAGCGTGGACAAATGCAACTACGTCAAAGCAGAGTCCGGCACGAGGATGATCAAAAGAACCTTGGGTTCATGATTTCGCCGGCCTTTGCTCACCAACAAAAGCTGGAGCACGAGGCTCTGCAGAAGCAGATCGCGAAGTCCGTTTTCTTACACGCCCAGTGGCTGCAGGCGCAAACCCCGGTCACGTTCGACGCTACGGGGTCGCCCTCGGGTAGTGGAGGTAACTCTGGTTCTACTGGGGGTTTGAAAGAAACTTTGAACTCGGTGATGTTCACGTTGCGGCAGCGCGCGATTTTGCAACTCCGCCTGTACGACCAAGTCATTGGCACCAAAAAAGTCACGGCCGAACCGGCGCCCGAGCAGAAAGACCACGCGAGCGGAAGTAGTTCAAACACGGGCTTGATGAGCACGCACTCCTTCCCCTTTCTTACTGGCGGAGCGCAGACGGGGGCCCGGAAAATCTACAAGTATCGAAAGGAAAAATCCCCCCTCCCCATATCAAAACGGAGTTTCTGAAGCTGGATTTGTGTACACAAATCAGAGCTGTCCTGCAGTAGAGGACTGCAGGCATACGCCGTGCCTGAGTACAGAGCTTCTGACGTGGACGCTTAGCATCACAAATGTCTATGCTGTTGCTCAAGTAACGTCACAAATTGGCCGCATAGTGCGGCGGAGACTGTAGAGTTGCCTTCTTGCAAGACACAAGGATTTGTGGTCACAAATCAGCAACACAAATTTTCTGAGAAGCACCTTCTTGATATGGGGAGGGGGGATTTTTCCTTCGGATAACAAGTACAAAGAGTTTATCCCGCCGGTGAAAGTACAACCCGCGCCGGATGTGGAACCAAGAGTGCGGGACCCCAGTTCAATGTTCGGTGACACAGAGGAGGACGGCGCTACGGCTACAGGGCTGTCTTCCGATCAGCGCCAAGGCAGTAATCATGCCCCTTCTAGGAGTAGTGAAGGAGCAGCGGATGAAACTCCGCCTGGGGACAGCGATAATGACGAGAATATGACTGAGAATGGCGACAATAGCGAAAATGAAGACGATGAAGAGGGCCACGGACATTCGGCGATGCAGATGGGAGGGCAGTCGGGTACCGCTGGCGACCATCTCGCCACTACCGCCGATGCGACTGGCAACACGGCCGCCGACGACGCCGAGCAGAAAGAGAGCAGAAAAGAAGCTGTAGCGAAATCCGTGCAAAAGATGGTAGCAGAGGAAGAGAAAAACGAGTCAGATAACGACGGTGGCGAGTCCGACGGCGTATGCATTGCAAAAGTGTCTGGGTCTGGAAGAATGCAAGGCTTGTCATGCTTGTCTGGCATGACCCATGATGCTTGTAATGCATGACCCAGCATCACAGATTTTTGGAAGGCTTCCTGATGCCATTTCCGCATGACAAATGCCCTCCTCGCGTAGCACAAATGTGGCTCCTCTTGCTGGTCATGCAATACAGATATTTTTAGAGTCCAAATTTAGCATCACAAGTTCGGATTCTTCCAGACCCAGACATTTTTACATTTGATACGGCGAAAATGAGTTGTACGACACGCCGAGGAACGAATATCGCAGGAAAAAAACTGTGTAAGTCGAACTTTGTATTGCAGACGACGCAAGACAATATCAGCTGTCACGCTGGACATGCATCAGAGGCTCTTTTCGCGCGTGTTTTCACGTACTAGCTACGCATGACAGGTTTTCTGTGTCATGCAGAGAAAACTTGTGATGCTATTCCTCCATAGAAAGTTACACTAAACCTGTTTTTTTCGTGCGATAACGAAGACGGAACCTTCGAGATTCCGCGCGTGAGCGATGGGAATAACTTTCAACATGCGTCGTCGCATATGAGCCTGGTTTCCGCTTTGCAAACCTACCTGGCAGACCCGTCATTTGCCGGCGCTCAATCTGGTGGCTCTTCCCCCTCTACAACCTCCGGGTGCAATCAGGCGGTCGTGAGCTACTTGACGGACTCGTTCTTGGATCTCATCTATCCGGTGCAAAAACATCCCCACCCCAGAGTTGTCATTATATTTGGTCTTTTCCAGTACATAAAACACCCCAGAGTTGTCATGCACATCTCCAAGCACAAGAGCATTTGTAATGCGCATACCCATGAGAGGCATTTCCCATTGTGTTTTGGAACTTGTAATGCTGTAAACAGTATAAGGAGATGGCTTTTCTATGCGGCTTCATCTTCCATTGCTAAACTGTATTACACTACAGTCTGCAACTTGTCATGCGTGGCTCCCAAAGCTTCAAGGTTTGTGTTGCAAAATCTCCATCTTGACTCTGGGCTGGGGACGTTTTTACAAATGATCACATCGCAGGTGGCATTACCAGCATGGACAACACCAAGATTTCCGTGCTGAAAGAGGAGTTTGAGGCGCCAAAGCAGGACCGCGGCAAAAAGAGCAGAACTAGCTTGACACGATTGCTCGGTGAGCTGATTCTGCAGCAGACGGAACGGAAGAGCAGCTCTTCTCTAGACCTCGTGCAGATCGGCATCTCCGCGGCGCTGCAGGGTGGTAGTGGAGGCACTTCTGCCTTCCACCTCGGGGGTGGTGCAGCACTGGGTGGAGGCGATCATATTATGCAGGACCATCAACAAGACGGGCAGACCGCAGCTGTTTCAGGAGAGATAAACGCGGATGTGGACATGGACCCGCGTTCATCTCCACAAACACCCGCAGGAGCTGGAAGCGACAGCACGAGGGGACAAGCCTCCAGTGCCGGTAAAAAGGCGGTCGGTGGGAAGAAAGACAAACAGAAGCAGAAGAAAAAATCACCGGGGAGCACCGACTCCTCGTCGGAGCCCAGCGACTCAGAAGATGAGGACTCTCCATCTGAGGACTCGGAGGATGAGCAGCCGGAGCAGCCAGAGCCCACCAGCTCCGCCGAAATCTCCACTCCTTTTGACGGTGCTCGCGGGGGCGGCGGAGGATCGGCACCTCAACAACCGGGTGGTGTAGGTGCTGCCGCGGCACAGCAGAGGTTCTTAGACATCGACGAGCTGCCACACACGGTGCTGCAAGTTTACGACGCAGATACAAAGGAGTTGGTGGCGTTCGAGCGCATTGTGAGAAGTAGTAGTGGCTCATCTCGTGGCTATGCCTCTGCCACTATGAACAACGTTCCGGACCAGCAATACCTGATCCAGTTCTCCTTTGAGAAGATGAAGAAGCTGATTCGCGTCGCAACTTGGTTCGTGCGGGGTTGGCACGCTCTCGACAACTTCAAGCTACGGGAAAGCTTCTTCTACCCCGAGCTGCCGAGAAATCTACCTGCAGGCCTCAACCTTCTCAGCGGAGATAATTGCGAGACCGCACAGAAAAAGGTCGCTCAAGCTCTTCCCGGTGCCATGGAGGAAGACATCTCCGGGCTGAGTAGGCTGGAGCAGAATGTTGTCGAGAAAATGCAACAGGCCGACCAGTCTGTCGACGGCGCGCTCCACGCGGTGCCGCACCTACTGTTGGTATTGTTGCAGGAGAAATCCTACCGGGAAGAGGTGGTTTCCGGTGCCATGGACACAATGCACGTTGAAAAGCTAAAGGCCGAACGGGGAGACGCGGCTGAAGAATCTTCACCCTATCCTGAGTAAAAACGTACCCACGCCAGAGTTGTAATGCAGATTTGCAAAGACAGGAAGACTTGCAATGCGCATCCGCATGAGAGCCATTTCCAATCGTGTTTTGGAATTTGTGATGCTGTGAACAGGATGAGCAGATGAATCTGTGACGCGGCTGCCCTTACTAACCTGCACTACGCTGCAGAGTGCAACTTGTCATGCGTGACTCACAAAACTCCTAGGTTTGTGTTGCAAAATCCTCATCCTGACTCTGGTGTGGGTACGTTTTTACTCAGGATACACCCATGATCAAAATCACCACCACGGCGTTAGCAGGCAAGATTGAGGGTGCGCGGATGGGTACCATCGTGGACATGGATAGTGGGGACCACGGGGAGCGTATCAAAGGTAAAAATGTCTGGGTCTGGAAGATTGGAACTTGTGATGCTAACTTTGGACTCTAGAAAAATCTGTATTGCATGACCAGCAAGAGGAGTCTAGTCCGTGCTACTTACGCGGGGAGGGCGTTTGTCATGCGGAGTAGGCATCAGGAAGCCAGCCCAAAATCTGTGATGCGCGGTCGTGCATTACAGACATCCTGGGTCATGCAAAACATGCATGACAAATCTCAGAATTTTCCAGGAGACCCGGACATTTTTACATTTGATAGAGCGACTGGTGGAGAAGGCTCTGTCAGAAATTCTCGCGGAAGATTTGCTTTTTCACCTTGTTAATGACAACGGCGCCGGAGGACCAGGTCTAGTACTTCACGGCGGGGGTAGTAATAGCGCGGGTAGCGTTCGCGTTTTGAAGGAAACCGAGGCGCCCAGTGCGGCGGAGTTGCTGCTGACACACATGTTTCGCCTCTTCGTTGACAATCGGAATATGGTGGAAAAAATTGCGCCCATATTCTACGAGCCAGAGCTAGAAGCTAATGAGAAGCGGCGGTTGACCATTGAGCAGCGGTGGTTCCTAACCGTGGCGATTAACAAGCTTGGTCGGGCTTTGAAATTAGGAGAAAGACTTGAAGTCTTGCTCCGTTTTTCAGGCCGTACTTCCGGACCATCGGTCCGCATGCCGATCGCGAAAGAGGTTGCGGAGGATCTTGCGGCTGCAAGTGACGCCATCGACAATATCAAAATGAAAAATCCCCCCTCACCACATCAAAACGAAATTTCTGATGCTGGATGTGCGTACACAAATCAGATTTGTCTTGCAGTATAGGACTGCAGGCCCATACGATCCCAATGCACAGAAGGTTTGGCCTAGGCACTTAGCATGAGGAACGTTTGTGCTGTAGGAAAAACGCCTGCATAATGGGGCGGAGTCCATGCCATTGCTTTCTTGCAAGACAAACGCGATTCATTTGTGGTCACAAATCACCATCACAAATTCACTGAGGCGTTCCTTTTCGATGTGGGGAGGGGGGATTTTTTCTTACGATAGACCAGCTGCTAAAAACGTGTGCGGGGGCACACGAAGAGACTTTTCCTGGTCTAGGTCAGGAAGCTGCGAAAGTCTTTAGTTGGCAGTCACGAATCAGCACCGGGATGATGGCCGAGGAACTCACCAATAGTGGTGAAGGGATTACCAATCCCTTCATGACTCGACGCCAATTTGGCCTCATGATGGCACAATGGAAAGAGCTTGAGCTAAGCCTAAGACAGCTGGCACACGCACAGGGCATGAACTTATGAACTGCAAAAGTATCGTACTCGTATAAATGCATTACAAATTTCCTCAGCATGAGAAACAAAATTTGTAATGCAGATCTACCTTAAAAAGAAGTGAAGATTTGTATATGCATGATTGCAATATGAGTGCGATACTTTTGCACAGGATATAATTTATCCGCCGTGGATATGGACCACGTGGATTCCCATTCGGCAAGCGCCTACCAAATGCAAATATGTCTGGGTCTGGAAGGATGTAACTTGTCATGCTGCATTTGGATACTACGAAAATCTGTATTGCATGAACAGCAAAAGAGGTCCAGTTTTTGCCACGGCAAGACGGCATTTCTCATGCAGCATAGGTCACAAAATCTGTGATGCTAGGGCAACATGCATCACGGACGTCAGGAGGCATGGAAAATGTGCATGACAAATCTTGCATCCTTCCAGACCCAGACACATTTGCAATCCATATTTCTAGCAGGCTGACCGATGAGCAGCGGTGGTTGATAACCGAGGTCACTGACACGCTCGGTCGGGCTTTGAAGCTGGGAGAAAGACGTCTCCCATCACCATCGGCTATCGAAAGGAAAGACCCCCCCTCCCCATATCGGAAACGCATCCTTTTGAAAATTTGTGATGCAGATTTGTGACCACAAATCGGGTCTGTCACTGTCTTGCAAGAAGGCACGCTCAGGCTGTCCGCCACGTTATGCGGGCGATTTGTAATGCTGCAAGCCTACAGGGTAGCTGTCTACCATGCAGCTAGGCGCCTACACCAGAAGACCCCCACCTAGGCTCAGGATCCGCGTGCATTCCTCTACTGCAACACAATTTGTGTATCCAAATCCAGCATCAGAAGTTTCGTTTTGATATGGGGAGGCGGGATTCCTCTTGATATCGGCCCACCGTGCAGTCGTGCAGCAGGTTGCGGAGGATCTGCAGGCTGCCTATGGTGCCATCGACAGACTGCTAAAAACGTGTCCACACGAGGAGACTTTTCCTGGGCTAGGTCAGGCAGCTGCGGAAGGCTTTAATTGGCCGAGAGGAATCAGCGCCGAGACTATGGTCGAGAGACTCTCCGAAGGTGCATTTTTGGACAAATTTATGAAAGGCCTGAAAGTGCTCGACGAAAGCTTAAGACAGCTACCGGGCACCAATGCTCCCGCCGACGGATCCTCGGCAATGGATGTCGACTCCCCTTCGGCAAGCGCCAGCCGATATGAACTGCAAAAGTATCGCACTCGTATAAACGCATGACAAGTTTTCTCAGCATGAGAAATAGAATTTGTAATGCGGATTTACCTCGAGAAAAAGATTTGTATATGCCTGGCTGCAATTGCTACGAGTGCGATACTTGTTTTGCACAGGATAGGCGAACGTCATCCGCCAACTCCGGGAGTTCGTCTGTAATATCCGCCAAAGAAAAAGCCTCGACGGAAAAGGTCTACTATGGTGAGCAAAAACGTCCCCACCCCAGACGAGTCAAGATGGCAAATGCGCTACACAAATCAACCAGCTTTGGCTTTTGCGCATGACAAGTTTGGGGACGTAGTGTCGTAGTCCTGTTTCGCTAGTAGTACGACCGCATTGCAAATCTAGCATATCATGGTGATCGGAGCATTGCAAATTTCAAAACACGACTAGGAACTGCTTCTCATGGGTCTTCGCATGAGAAAAATTTTCCGCATGCAGATTTGCATGACAACTCTGGGGAGATGGGGACGTTTTTACAAACGATATCTACCGACTTTTCATCATCGAGGTACTCAAGCGTATGAACGCACTGCTCGCTGTTCCCGGGCACCAGAGTGGTACTTCGACGACGACCCAAAACAACTTCTTCAATGCCCTGTTCCTCCCAGCGAAGATTGCGCACGAGACGGGAATCAGTGCCGATTTATCCCTGCAGCTCTTGCAGTCTGTGGGGGAAGACTACGACGTGCCTCGAGAGGTTGATTTGAAGAAATACCCACTGTTTCGGACGCTGTGGGTGAAGCGCCGTGTGGCTTTCGCACTGTACAAGCTCGTCGCGGGCGTGCACGCATTTGCGCCCTATTCGCAATTGCTGTATGCGGAACACAAGAACTGGAACTCCGACGCGTTTCACAATTTGTTTCTCCCCATGCAGGAACTGCGCAAAGAGAACATTGTACAAAACAAGAACTCTGCTGCATCAACGACAACGGATCATGACAAGAACAACTCTGGCAGCGGCAGCTCTTCTTCTTCGAGTTCCCAGGTCGTTATGCATTGCAAATATGTCTGGGTCTGGAAGAATGAAGCCTGTCATGCGAAATCTGCTTTACAAAAAAATCTGTGTCGCATGAACGCCAACAGTTACCCAATTCTCGCTAACAAGTAAAGGCCGAATTTCTCATGCGGACTAGGTATGAGGAAGGTCTCAAAAAATCTGTGATGCTTCTGCGTGCATTACAGACCGTGAGTATGGCCCGCGAGATGCATCACAAATCTTGCACTCTTCCAGACCCAGACATGTTTGCACAGGATAGTCCTCCAAGCGGACCAAAAGTCAGTCGCCATCCTTCCCAACCAGAAGCCGGTGATTCGCATGCGGCAGCGGCTTCGGCGGAAGATCCGCCGCAGCTTGCGGCAGTTTCAGGCCGATTTGTACCGGCTTTCGTGCGCCGTGCGCTCCTGCCGCCCACAAGGTACCTAGTTCATTCTCAATCTAAGCAACGCAATGCAGACATCGCATTCTAGGCATCACAAATAGGACTAGGTCGCGCAGCACCAGCGCGAACCTCGTGAGGGCCGGAATGGGCTAACCACCTCTGTGGTCCCATTTTTGTACAAAGAATTCCGACAACCATCAGAATTTGCCCGTGACCGATGCCCAAGCGGACGGTCGGCGAGAGCAGGCGGGGAGGGTCCTAACCTCCCGCGACTGCCACGCGCGCGCACGTTAAAGTCACGTACCGATATGGCGAAGCTGATGACGCTGGTCGCTAATGCAGGCACGTCCTGGGCGACCGGAGCGCGGGTCGCACGACCCAAATCTGAAAGAAAGTTTAACGAGGCACGCCATTCCGTGTTGCCGTCCCATACCGGCAGGCACCGCCTGTGCCGCTGGTTCAGCCGGAACCCTCACTGGATGACGCACCTCTGTGCGCACTCCGGCGGGCTAGTAAGGATCTAGGATGTGAGGCTGTGAACGGGGTGCGCTTTGCATGTTTTGATCTGCTTATGCTGACGCACGCTGCCACCGAGCAACTCCTTTCGTTACACACTTAGAAGAACCACTTGCATCCAAATTGATGAGAACGATAACGATTTGACGCCACACCAGCCGAGCATAGTTGCAGCCACCTCTGTGGCGCGTGGATTAGTTAGGAACTGCGCGGCCTAGGTGCATACGACATGGACATCGGGCTCCGATCTCTGTCCTCGGTGGAGGTGCGGCGCAACACGACGAGACAGGACAGCCGGCGGGCCACCCTGTAGACGCGACAAAGCCGGCGGGATACGCGTGGCGGACAAGGGGCCACAGGGCGGCGACTTCGGATGGAGGTTTGGGCCACGCGATCCCCGACTTGTTGCAGCCTCTGTTGCACCCGGCGCTGCGACCTCTCGTTGCAGTGCTGGAGCGCGGTTCGATCCACGTCTGTGGGCGGACAAGTGCGACGCCCGCAGCCACCTCTGTGGCGCGGACGTCGCGGTGCGGTCCCTGCTGTACGCCTCGCTGCTGTATCTAGTAGTACGTAAGACGCTGCGAAGCAGCGCAGATACGCTTTTACTTATACAGAGCCGTAGTTCCACCACTGTGAAGGGTGTGACCTTTCGAGAACATACGAAGTCAAGCTGGCAGCCGTCGAGGGGCTCCAGCGCTCTGGGGATTTGGGAAGACGTTTGTGTTCGCGCCACCACGATATAGCAAATTCTACCCCAATCACATCATGGATCAGGTACCAACAGGGCGGAAGGGAGTACGGAAATCAGCTATCAGCTAGCCATCTTTAGCGAAGCAGCGCACGACACCTCGAAGTCGAACTTCGTCCGCACGGCACTGTTCTTCGACAGTAAAGGGGAAGTCCTGATGGAGACGGAGCCGGAACGCGCCAGCTTCTTCTTAAACGCGGAAAAGGAGAAGGCCGACCTGGTGAGGGAAAAAGTCGTCTACGGGACCAACCTGCTCGAAACGAAGCAGAGTAGAACTCTAGACGAAGCGGCTTCCGGTCCCGCAGCCTCGGTCGACAGCAAAAAAACGAAGCTGGAGAAAAAGATCGGGCTCAGGAAAGTGGGCTTCAAGAAGGTTAAAGAGACCATGCTAGTACCTTTAGATGGAGATCATGAACAGGAGGATGAAGATGTGCTAATGCGAGGCGTCCAAGTTCGAGAAGTGGACACTGATGATGAGGTATGAACTGCAAAAGTATCGTACTCGTGCGAATTGGAAAAATTGCACGTATGCATTACAAGTTTCTTTTTCAAGCTAAATCAGCATGACAAATTTCCTCTCTCATGCTGAGCTAATTTGTATTGCAATACTACGAGTACGATACTGTTGCAGTGCATATGAGGATTCAGGCAAGGAATCCCTGTACTTCCGACGGGCTGGTAAACGCTTCCGCGCGAAACAAAATTTGCAAAACATGAGAAACGCGGAGATGTTGAGCGGTGGAGGTGGTTGCAGTTCTAGCACACCTGTACGACCAGCAGCCACGACGACAGGTGGAGGATATGAATTGCAAAACCAAAAGTATCGTACTCGTCTAAATGCATTACAAATTTTCCCAGCATGAGAACTAAAATTTGTAATGCGGTTTTGCCTTAAGAAAAATATTTGTAATGTTTGCAAGACTTGCTGTTGCATTTATACGAGTCCGATACTTTTGCACAGCATAGCGGTCCTTGTGCAACAACTGGCGACAGCACGACCACCAGCGCGGCCGCGGCCAAACTTACTTTTGAAGACTATCCTATGTAAAAACATCCCCACCCCATAGTCAAGATGTGGAGTCGGCTAGACAAATCCACAAGCTTTGGCTGTTTTGCATGACAAAATTGGACTCGTAGTGTAGATAGTGCTGTTTGAGCTAGCTCAGCAGCGTCACAGATCTAGTTCATCATGTGGATTGGAGCATGACAAGTTTCAAAACACGACTAGAAACTGCTTCGCATGGTGCTCCGCATGAGGAACATTTTTAGCATGCAGATTTGCATTGCAACTATGGCTAGGGGTCGTTTTTAAATGCGATAAAGACTACGTCAACCAGTCCAACGAGGTCTTGGATCTCCATGCGGAGATCCTTTTCCAAGTCGGCACGCTATGGATTGCAAAAATGTCTGGGTCTGGAAACTTGTAATGCCAAAAGTGAATGACAGACACACTGCAATACGCAGCTATGCATGACAAATTTTTTGGCTGCCATGTCTTACGTATTCCGCATGGCAAGCTGCGCTTTTGCATGACAGGTAAGAGGGCCTTTGCGTGCCTATGCAACACAGATTGTCGAGTCATGCCAGACAAGCATGACAAACTTGCACTCTTCCAGGCCCAGACATATTTGTAGTTGATAAACGCTGTTGCACTCCAATCTGAAGATCTCAAAGCTCCACGAGCTGGCGCTCGCACAGTTCGCGCACTACGTGCTGCCGTTTCAAGCGCAGAAGGCGAATTTAGACGAGGTGAGGGAACTGCAATCCGGGGGCACTGTGTATCAACTGCAAAAATGTCTGGGTCTGGAAGATCAGAACTTGTCATGCTAAATCTAAATGGTGCAAAAATCTGTGTTGCGTGAGTGCCAAAAGCTGTCCGCTTTTGACCAAGTTGAGAGGCAGTTTCTCAGGCAGGAAAGGCATGATAGAGACCTCAAAGATTCTGTCATGCTGGGTCTCGCATTCCAGACCTCATGGGTCATGGAAAACCTGCAGCACAAATCTTGCATTCTTCCAGACCCAGACACTTCTGCATTTCATACTGTGAGTGGTAACACGGGGGAAGCCCTGCGAAGCATGACGCATTTCGTGTCGCAGCATTCCAACTACCTAGATTTCCTTTTCGCGGAAATGATGCGCCAAAGCAACAGCGACGAGATGAACGGAATAATTACAACCAGCGGCCCGATGAATCATAGGGGCGAAGGCGGCAAGGTCTACTTCAACAGAGGAATGAATAAGATTGCCACCCTTGACGACTACCGCAATTTGAGCAAACCACCGTCTACCTTCTACTACCTTTCCAACACCTACAACAGCGTTTTCGGCATTTCCACGAAGAACACTGACTTCATCACGTTTCGCGACGCTGAGCCGCAGAGCGCCTTTCAGACCCCGGTTTCGAGACAGCAAGCGTACGAGTCTTTATCTCCGGCGGACATGCAGACCTCTGACGTGTTCCTCGATCGGAATCGCGTGAAAGGTGTGATCATCAGCCCCTTAGGCGCATCTTCTTCTACCGAGCAGCGCGAGGCGACATTTTTGTTCGATCAGTCCGGCGGAGCCGGTTCGACGGAGCAATCGCAGCAGGGGGGGTTCGGTCGTAGTGGGTATAGTCAAGCATCAGAATCTGATGCGATGAACCACAGCCAGAAGCGGGACGTGCTGGAACAGGCAGTTAGGAGTTTGTGGAAGTTGGCTTTCGCCCAGCGAGACGGCAAAGACCTCCAGGTTCGCCCGCTCCTGAATAACCAGGACGTGGTCCGATTTGATACTGCGCAGGCTGGCGAAGAGCCTGTTATCGCGCGGGACCAAATCAAATTCTACCAGGCCTTGTACATCCGCTGCTTATCCTTACTGGTGTCGGGTTTATCCCCGTCCAACTCTGGTTCCGCGCAAAGAACGTCGCAGCTGTCAACACCTGGTCAACAGAAATCGAGTTCATCGATTCTCCCCTCGGACATCGTGCTTGGGCAACTGCTTCCTCTGTTCCAAGCTTGGGCGCTGAAGGACCCTGAAGCAGGTACTAGCGGTGCTGAATTCAAGTTCGCTGGTCAACACCCTATCGCTGCGGCCTACATAGTATCAAATGTAAAAATGTCTGGGTCTGGAAGATTGCCAGGTTTGTCATGCACATTTTGCATGACTCCTGATGTCTGTGATGCATGCCCTAGCATCACAGATTTTGTGATGGCTTCCTGATGCCTATTCCGCATGACAAATGCCCTCTCCGCGTAGCAAAAATTGCACTCCCTTTGCTGCTCATGCAATACAGATTTTTTTGGAATCCAAATTCAGCATCACAAGTTGCATTCTTCCAGACCCAGACACTTTTACATTTGATACATAGAGGCGTTCTTTGATCCATACGTGGACACGGAGCGCGGCCCATATCAAATGCAAAAGTATCGTACTCGTAGCAATTGCAGCCATGCATGACAAATATCTCTCTTAACGGCAAATCAGCATTACAAATTTCTTTTTTCATGCTAAGGAAATTTGTAGTGCAATTCATACTAGTACGGTACTTTTGCAGTTCATAGCCCCATGCGGAATGCCATTGTGGATCTGATCCTCGGTCCGGCTTTTGCTCTCGAGAGCGAGGCGGAGAAAATGCGCGAAAATGAAGAGAAACTGTCGCTGACTGGCGGAATAAATGCTGGTGCAACTACAAGCTCGAATGCGGCTGTTAGTGAAGGTATTCCAGGTGTTACGCAGCGGGCAAAAAATCCGCAGTGGGAGAAAACGTTGGAGTTCTTGATGAAATACTTGATGAACAGCAAGAACCGAAAAGAGGATCGAACATACGATGTGTGGCGGGAGGCAAACGAAAAGATCGCCGAGAAAAACGCGCCGGGAGGTTGGCAGAAAAAGAAGTCCCAGGCGGAGAAACAGCAACAGAGAGAAGCGGTACAAAAGAATTATCCCCTCCAGCTCCAGTTCTGGACTCTGCACGCGAAGATGCGGGCGGTCATCGATCCGAACATTTCAGACGAGCAGAAAAACTTGATTTTGACGGGCACCGATGTCGCTGCTGGGTCGGGTCAAGAAACGGACAAATCTGGAAGTAGTGCTGCTACCGAAAGAAAAACGAAGCAGTCCAGTAGCCCCCGCCTCACCTGGTCCGAAGAACTGGAAAGAGCCGGGCCTGCGGACCTGTTGCAGATCCAAAGCCGCGATATGCAAGAAAGTGGAGCTGCCAGTGGAACAAGCTCCTCCTCTTCCAGAACGAGTAGCAACATGAGTGCCAGCATGGTGGCGCGCATGGTTTCTGTCGTGCAGGATTTTCAGATCAAAAGCTCGGGCTCCGCCTTATGGAGTTCTCAATCGTTACATTCTGAACTGTTACATGAATTTGTGATGCGAGAATGGCGACAGGGAGAGGCCGGAGCTTACAACTCTTGCATTACAAATAATTCGGCACAGATTCCTGTGCTGTTTAGCCCTTGCAAAATTTGTTATGCGAAGTAACTTCACCGTGTGGACGTTGGTGCTCTTTTTGCATGACAAATCATGTAACAATTGAGAATGTAACATTTGAGAACGCCATATGCCTCCTCTGGAATGAACACCGCAATGGGCGCAGGAGCTGCCCAGCAGACGAGTCAGTGGCAAAAGGAAAACCGCCGGGTGCGGTTCTTTCCCAGTCGGCAATTCCGGGCAAAAATGATCAATTTGGCGACAAAGTTGACGACAGGAGTTCCAGGTGGTTCGACCAGTTCCCCTCCTGCAACAGCCCGTGGTAGGACTCCGGCTGTAGGAGGTGCCGTTCGTCCCAGAATGAACCGGCGCGCGACGCTGGACCTTGGAGGTTCCCCGGGACAGCGGCTCCAGCAGGTAGAAACCCCGACACAGACGCCGGGTGGGGCAGATTTCACAGCCGGCAACAATCCGTACGGTTTGATGTCCGAAGGCCAACATGGAGGTGGCGGAGGCGATATTGTCATGCGCATTGCGGAAGGCCAAGGCGGTACAACTAGCGGTGGAGCCACCTCTTCAAGGGTAGTTACTCCCCCAGGACCGCTGCACCAGCTGCAAGGAACACGGTCGGAGCGACAAGCAATCAACGTCATGCTCGGTGGCCACGGAGCTGCTGCAATCCCCGGCGCTCTGGCAGCTGTGAAGCAAACTGCGTTCGCGAATGCTTTCAACTCGATCAAACAAGACGCTAGATCAAATGGCGTGATCAAATCTACCTGTGGGTATTTGAACCGCTTTTTGCAGTCCTGGACCGGATTTCCGGAGCAATACCACATAATTCAGAAGGAAAACTTGGACTTATCAGCGGTGAGAAATGTTGCGAAGCAGAAGGAACAAATGAGCACATCAATCCCGACCCCTATCACCCCCGACATATCCTGTGTAAAAACGTCCCCATACCAGAGTCAAGATGGGAAATCTGCTAGACAAATCAGCAAACTTTGGTTGTTTCGCATGACAAGTTCGTCCTCGTAGTGTGATCTTGTTTAGCTAGTCCAGCAGCATCACAGATCCATCATGTCATGCTATTTCTAGCATCACAAATCCCAAAACACGAATAGAAATAAAAGCTTCTCATGGGGCTTCGCATGAGAAACTTTTTTGGCATGCAGATTTGCATGACAACTCTGGGGTTGGGGATGTTTTTACTCAGAATACGACATTGCGGAAGACCTGTTCGAGTGGGCGGAACGCGTCGCGGGAAGTGGTATGGAGTTCTCAGATGTTTTACATTCTCAACTGTTACATGAACTTGTAATGCAAAAGTGGCAAAATTGAAAGGGCGAAGATTGCGCCCTTTGCATTACAGGTTATTTTGCGCAGATTCTTCTGCTATCTAGAAGCGAGTCGAGAACTTGTCATGCGAAGCAGCTTGATCCTGTAGATATTGCTGACAATTTCGCATGACAAATCATGTAACAGTTGAGACTGTATAACATTCGAGAACTCCATAAGTGGTGGCGGAGACTTCGGGAGCGGTGGAAGTGAGACGGACGATGACGAGTTTGACTTGTGGGAGACGGCCTCCCAAGCCCCGACGGAGATCTCGACGCCGATGGGAATGAGCAGCCGCGGAGGGGGCGGCAGTCATGCTTCTAATCTTCAGGGATCTCCAACGATGTTAACCCACCAGAATTCGGACACAGGTTTGCCGGACCACCAGACTCTCTCCTCAGGCGTGCTAGACGAAATGAGTCGCAGACAAGGAGAATTATCTGGAAACGCCGATGCGAACTCTGCGTTCTTTGGCTTCACCGCCGATCCCAATGTCGAAAAGCCTTTACGTGACCGCTTTCTGAAGCAGCTGTTATTGTTGGCGGAAGATCTAGTCGCGCGGTTAGCGGTGGTGACTACGAGCCACGCTTTCGACAATGAAGCGAAACTTGTGGAAATCGACAGCAAATCAGGCAGTGGAGCCGGGGGTGGAAGTACAACTTCTCCCGGAGCATCTTCAAATATGGCCCGGTCAACGACGCTTTTTTCAAGTATGCTGAGAATTTTTGTATGCGTATTTTTTGCAAATGCGCCGCCCTTCCGCCCGTGCGCATTCGGGCAATGAAACTGCAGAAGCGGGCCGCGCACTTGATTGCGCAGGCCCAATGAGGGGGGAGCCAAGCTAGACGCCCATGAACAGGCCCGCCGTGTTGGCCCGCGCGCATTGTCTGAGATCATTTCGGGGAGGGAGGGCGCCTCCCGACATCCGCCCACGGCTTCCTCGTTGGCCCCCCGTCTCTCCTCTGTTTATGGAAACCCTTGCCGACATACCAGCGGCGAAGACATTGGGCGCAGTGGGCGAAAGTAATGCCAAAAAATGCACCTTGAAAGAAAAAGCCGGACGGGGGCCAGCTTTTCCGGACACGGCCGGAAACCCTGGCCCGCCAAAGCGCGCGGACCCTACACCACCAACATTTTGCTCTCGCTAATCTGTGCGCGCCCCCTTGACAGGCGCCAGTGGCGCCTATCGCGAAGCAAAATCCCTGGCGGCGGCGCTCGGGCCAACTTTTATTTCCGAGGCATTCCAAGCACAGGCAGAGGTCCTTCGGCGCAATTTCCGGAGAATTCTCTGCCCGGCGTCGGGCAATTGCTCCGGGACGTTTGGGGGCCTCTTTGAGGGGCATCATTCGCTGGGGTTTCGCGTTTTTTTGGGGGGCATCTTTTCACCCCTTCCGGAGGCGCCCCCCGGGGCTTGCCGCCGACGCTTTCCTGGTAGTGCATTTACTGGCCCGCAGTCGCCTGGCAGGTCGCGCGGGGCCCGGCAGGCTTGCGCGGCCGCGGGGGCATACCCCGGCAAAGGCTTCGGCGGGCTCGCTGTGGATTTTGCCAAGAGGCGGCGGGCCCCCTCCTGGTTGCGTGGGGGGCCGGCCCGGCAAACCCAGCTAAGCTTCGCCACGGACGCGGGCGCGCCGAATCGATGGGAAACCAAAAACGCGGCCCAATGTTGCGCGGCATCGTCGAGGTTTGCCCAACCTGTGCAAGGCCTCTATTTGCTCGAAGTGTGCCCGCGCGGCGGGGCATGCGCATTACCAACACATAGGGGCGCGCCCCTTGCTGCACTTCGGGACGCCGTGGCGCCTCGCCAACAGCGAATGCCACGCGGCGGGCCCTCCATGAAGTGGGTCCCGGAGGAGCTTGACGTGGCCAGCCTCCAAGCTGATAGACACAGGCCCTGTGGGAACGGGGCGCGATGTCTTCGAGTGTCGCCCAAGTGCTCGGAACCCCAATCGTCATGCGAAAAAAAATGCATATCAAAATTTTCAGCATACTTGAAAAAAGCGTCGTTGACGCCACCATATCAAATCAGCAGAGTCGACTAAATCCAGATGCTCCTAACACGGACGCCGCTACGGCGAGTGAGAGCAACATGAACTTCCGCCCGGCAAATCTGAGCCCCATGCAGGAGCAATTGCGGAAGACAAAAATTGAGGACCAATTGGACTTTTTGGAATCCGAATCGATGCGGGCCGAGCAAACGCAGCAACAGCGATCGGAATCCGAGCTGACCAAGCAACTGCAGGCGGAGGCGAACAAGGTGCTGAAAAAGGAGGTGAGGTCGGCCATTGTCCCGGTCTATTACGACAATCTGAAGCAAATGACCGTCGTGCAGGACATGCCGCTGCCGTTAGATGACGCGGTAAAGTTTGAGCATCTCGGTCAGGCCATGATGGACCTCAATGATTCGAATGAAGAGCTCGCTGGGCTCGGCTTGTGCGGTAACGCAGACGACTTGGAAAAGATTCGTGGGATGAACACGGGGACGAATAATAATGCGCAAAACAAGAACAACCCATTTGATAGTGCGCAGCAGACGAGTCAACAGTTAAACGACTTGTACAAATCGAACTTGCAACTCTACGGGGAATTCGGCAGTCCGTGCACCGGCTTTATCAGCTCTTTACCCGCACGAAAGCGGTTTGACGCGCTGCGGGTGCAGACTGCTCTGGCGCGGACATTGAGGAAGGTGTTGGAAATTTTGCACAACATGCTCTTCATGAATCCCGGGTTCTTTGCTAGTAGTGGTTCTACTTCTGGTGCACCAGCAGGAGCAGGACAAGTAGGCGGGTCTAGTACCGGTAGTGCAAATGCAGAAGCATCGTCTTTTGTCGGTGTGACGATCCAGGATCTACTGCTTCTGTTAACCAAAGTCCACGGTCCCGATTCGGAGTTCATTCCGTGGGTGCCGCGGCACGAGATGGAACTTTTGGAGGTGCTGATAAAAAGAGAAGTGGAACAGAGAAAGAATCCGATGAAATTTGTGCAAAGGGTCGATGAAGTAGTTGCAGGTCCTCCTGCTAAAGACGGGCAGGACCACGCGGCGTCTACAGTTGGTCCTTCTGCCGAAGAGGTTGCGGCTGCAGAAGCTGCAAAAGCAGCTAAAGCTGCTGCTGCTGCTGAACGCGCTGCTGCTGCTGCCGCTGCTGCTGCCGAACACGCGGCTGCTGTCCAACGTTTCGAGGAACTTACCCAGTTGCGCGGGGAACTCCTGGAGGCTGTCAAAGCCGCGGTTGTAGCGTACAAGAAGTGGTGGGGTTGGGTGGACGACAGTGAACTCATGGACGAAAGCGGTATACCAGCTTACATGAACGAGAAGGACGAAACCTACAAACCTTACGAAGAGATGCCGAAACCAGAGAAAGCACTCTGGTGGGCCCTGTATAAGGTGCAAAAACTCGTCGATAAACTCTTCAGTGCCGAGACCAGTGTTATCCAGGACTTCGTAAAGACGGCGTGGAAGGAGCAGCTTGACATTTCAGAGGTGGCGGAAGATGTTGACCTGGCTGCTAGAATACTACCAAGACCAACGGGCGTGAAGCAGTCAGTTGAGAATCGCAACCCTGCCTATTTGGCCACGAAAAAGACGGAACTGAAAGCGTTAGAAACGGGGTTAGGCGAAATTGTTTTGGAAGAACCTCCTGCCCCTCCCGCAGCTGAGCCAGAAGATGTTGAAATGGAAGACAGTGACGATGCTGCGTCGGAAGCCGCTGCTGACGGTGCAGCTGTAGCGGCAACCACTGGTGCTGGTCCCGGGGATCAAGTGCAACAAGTTGTAACGGGGGCTCCTGAAGCAGATATGAACCAAGGCCAAACCGCGCAACCAGGTGATGGCTCCGGCTACTACCCAACAGCAGACCACCAAGGTGACAACTTCGAGGAATCAGACCAAGACTCTGACGGTGGTGATTTCGAATCTATCCTCGATGAGCAGGAATTGAATGCTGAGTTGCAGCTCGACAGCATGATGGACGGCCAGAATTTTGACGAGCCCACCCAGAACATCCAAATGGCTTCGACCACCGAGCAGAACGGCGCGAAACTAACCGAGAAACAACTGAAGACGAAGAACATTCAGGCGGACTTGCTGCTACTCGGACGCCAGCACTCCATTCTACGCTCTGAGTTGGTCCAGTCTTTGACGTTTTTGCTCGAACGGGCGGTGAACTACGTGCAGCAAGGAGCTGCGGGAACTGCCGCGTCTGGAGGTGGTGCAGTTGTTTCTGCAAAAACGATGATGCAGCGCGACTCGGACTTCATCAAAGCGCAAACGAAGATGCTGAAGTTGTTGCCGGAAGATGATAAATCTTCTGGTAACGACGACAACAGCGCTGCTTCGTCGGAGGCATCGTTCGACTACCTAGCGGGAAGTACTACAACCTCTTCAGCCAGGTATAACAGCTATCATGGCAGAAACAGTAAAATGGAGCAACTCCAACTGAAGATGCGTCCGCACGATTTCAATGAGGTGTTCTTCAACAAGTTCGTGTTGCACGATGTCACTGCGAATTTGGAGCGCGAATCCTGGAAGAAAAATCTCCTGAAACTTGCCGCAAAAATCTACAAACCCGATATGATGAAAAGTGGTTCGGAAGGTACCAATGGCGACGATGCCATGGACGGCGGGAGCCACAGTGGCGAAAACACTGACCCCTCGCCTAAACATGGTCAACAGGACGGAGGCGAGAACAATGGTTCATCTCAAGCGGCCAATAATTCCGAATCCGAAGACGATGACGACGATGAAGATGAAATGCGGGAATTGGATAATTTGTTCGCAATGTTTTCCGAAACGTTTACCGGGAAGAAAGCTGAGCTCCACCACACCTCGCCCGTTGTCCAAAAGGCACTTGAGGAATCGAAAAAGGAGCTCTCTAAAGCGAAAATGGAGATCAATGAACAGATTGAAAAGCTGATGGTGGAGAACAAATTGCTTGCGGATCCTGGAGCAAGTGCAGCGACAGGAGATGCTGCCGCAGGGGCAGGAAGCAGCAGCAATACTAATATCCTCCCCCGTATCACAAAGTGGATGATATGGCGCTCTCAAATGTTACATTCTCAACTGTTACACGGATTTGTCGTGCAAAATTGTCATCAGCCTCCACTTGATCAAGATGCTCAGCATGCCAAATTTTCTAAGGGCTAATAAACAGCATGATAATCCGTCCCAAATTTGTAATGCACAAGCTGCAATCTTGCCACTTTCACTGTTGCTGTTCTTGCATTGCAAATCCATGTAACAGTTGAGAGTGTAACGCTTGAGAGCGTCATAGATGAGTCCTGTCGTTTATGCCGACTCGCACAAGAACCACAGGTATCAAATGCAAAAATGTCTGGGTCTGGGAGATTCTTACATTTGTCATGCATGTCATATGACTCTAGAATCTGTGATGCATGGGCACGAAAAGCCTCGCCTATCTGTCATGCAAAAACGCAGTTTCTCATGCGGAATACGCAACACATAGCAGCTCAAAAATTTGTCATGCTGGGCTGCGTATTGCAGTCCGGCTATCATCCACTTCTTGCATCACAACTTTCCAGACCCAGACATTTTTGCATTTGATAACAGGCAACGGACCCACAGTGCCTCGAAGGATTCTCTGTCGCCGTTGATGGAGAGTCTAGCCAACGAGATTCTGAACGCGAATGCACAGGAAGGGGCAGCAGGAGCTGCCGTTCTTGGTCAGCAGGAACAACAGCTGCACAGCGAACCTGTACTATCAGGTGGTAGTAGTGCTGCCCCCCAGATGTTGAAAATGAAGCAACATGCTACGGAATTGTACCTGATTCCTATCATGCATCGGAAAAACCACGACCAGTATCCTGGTGCGTACAAAACAGAAAAGATTGACTCCTGGTCGCTACTCGGGCTGGAAGTAACGAAAGATAACCTCGGGGATGAGAACGACGAGAACCTCCTTGCCGTGCATCAATTACCGTTAAGGGACGACTATGACCAAGTGAAGAACGATTATGAGAAAATGCTGCAACACATGCGCACAACGCAGGTGAAACTGGAAGAGAAATGGCAACTACATCAAGGTGGACCACAAGCGGGATCCACCGCAGACGAGCAGGGCGGTAGTGGTGCTACTTCCCAGCCTCGATTGTTTCGAGAAACGTCCTCCCGGCGGTCGCTTCGTGGTCAGGATCCGACTCAGTTGCGCATTTCGCACGACGATTACAAGTACGAGCGGAATTTGATTTTCCTTTCCGAACGAGAAGACATCGACCCGATGGCAAACGAGTATCCGGAAAACTACAAGGAAAACTTTCACCTGCAAAAGCGAACCCCGGAAAGGATCTTGCGCGAAGCAGAAATGCTGGCCTTTGACAATGACAATTATGGAGGAAGTAGTACTGCTGGTGGTGCCTCCGATGACGCTGCGGATCAAGAACACCAGCGCGTTCTTGAGGAGAATGGAGTGACAAGCCCTAGAGCAAGTCCTCGGAGCCGGCAACAGAACGCGATGGCGCAAGCTGTGGCGAGTGGGGTGCTGCCGCCCGTGAAGGAATATTTAACAAGGTTAGACAACTTGGCCGATTTGCTGGATCTGTATCCTGTGCAAAAGTATCGTATTCGTAATGCAATCATGCATTACAAATCTTTTTGTTAAGTCAAATCCGCATCACAAATTTCATTTCTCATTCTGAGGAAATTTGTAATGCATTTATACGAGTGCGATACTTTTGCAGTGCATAATCTGAACCGCATGCTGAATCCGGCCATGATGCTGAATTTCGAGCGCGAAATATCAACTGCAAAAATGTCTGGGTCTAGGAGATTGCGAGATTTGTCATGCTAGTCTGGCATGACTCTGAACTCTGTGTTGCATGGCCGCGAAGAGCTCCTCCTCCCTGTCATGCAAAAAGCAGTTTGTCATGCGGAATACGCAACTCAGAACCATGAAAAAAACTGATGCTTGGCAGCGAATCATAGTGAGTTCACTATTCCCTTTTTTGCATCACAAGTTTCCCTACCCACACATTTTTGCAATCCATACGAAAACGCCAAGAACAGAAATTCCGAAGTTCTTTCCTTGCAAGAAATGGAGCGGTACCGGGACCGACTGGAAGCCCTGCGCAAGGCGTACCAAGAGGCCTTCGGCGTGGATGAGGGTCGCGAGGAACAAGCATCTCCCTCTTCAAGACCGTCCTCATTGCGTCAACAACAGTCCACAACCCCCCTTGCGGGGGAAGTGCTGATGCGCACGAAGTGGTTGGCGAAGCGGTTGGAACGGTTCATTGAGAGGAAGAAGGAACTGGAGCTGATCGCCAAGGCAGGAGGTGGGACTTCTACAACAAGAAACGACAACGAGGACCAGAAAATATGGAAACAAATACAGAAAGACAAGTCCCGGTCTCTGTACCGATTTGGGGCCAAGCGGATCACGATCAAGGCTTATGTTGCGGAGCACTACGACTTACCCCGGACGAGTTCTTTGCACTATAATAGCGCGAACGGCAAAAGACCACCACGCGACATGGCGGCAGGGCATCATTCGAACGGGGACCACGACGATCAAGCGTTGACCCTGTATCAAAGTGAAAAAAGCCCCCACCCCATATCGGAAACGAAAGATGCGTGAATTTGTGATGCTGTATTTGAGTACACAAACCAACTTGTATTGCTAGAAGGCCAAGAGACGAAGCTGCGGCCTAAATTGCAGGCAATCTGTCATGCTGTTTTCCATTTTCAGTTGCCTCCTGTCATCCTGGAGCTGCAAGGCTTTCCCTACTAGACAGCACTACAGTCCGCATCTTTTGCCTCCTAGCATCACAAAGCTGATTTGTGACCACAAATCTGCATCACAGATTTCCGCTTTGATATGGGGAGGGGGCATTTTTCATTGTAATACCCTCCAGCAAGCGATCACGCAGCTACTCCACGTCTATTTCCACCAGAAAGTCAACGACCAGGGGAAGAAGCTCCAGCAGGAGCAGTGGCAAAAGCTCAAAGCCGATGTGGAGACAAACACCCACCGCGACAAGCACTACCCGCTCGTGTACACCGATTTTGAGGAGGCCGAACCAGATCTGCACAGCGGCAAATTCGTCGACGAGGCTTACGCGCGGTGGCAGACGGAAATCACAACGAAATTGCTGAAAGAGGAGAATGAGGCGGTTCTGAATTTAGTGAACAAGGGATCTGGACAAGAAGATCCTCAGCGCAGCGCCACCTTGAAATCTATCCACACGCAGGAAGACGAGCGATCCTTGTTCGTGATGCAGACGGAGCTGCACTCCATCACCACGCCTTTGGATATTTTCGGCTATTTCACTTCCGCACAGGAACAGCAGAAGGCCAAGGAAAGTAAAGCATCGCCGCAGCGATCTTCACAGCAAGACCACCAGCAACAGCAGTCAATTATGGGCTCCTTTGTGAGCAACCGGTCCAACGAGCAGCTTTACCACGAATATGCGGAAGTTTTTGCCCGCTCGCCGACGTCTCCGAAGGCAAAGCAGCAGTGGCTGTCGACGTTTGAAACCCTCGCTGATCAGTATTTTGAGGAAAAAGAGGAGATTCAAAAGATGAAGGAGACCTTGATCAAATCCGATCTCTTTCAGCAGAAACTCGCGAAACTTTTGGAGTCCGCCGCCAGCAGGGAGCATCAGATGAACGCGGATAATCCGGAACACCAAGCTATATGGATTGCAAAAGTAACGTACTCGTATTGCAATCATGCATTAGAAATCCTTTTCTTAAGGTCAATCCGCATTACAAATTTTATTTCTCATGCTGAGGAAATTTGTGATGCATTTATACGAGTGCGATACTTTTGCAATGCATAAGGCAACTCCGTAGCTTACGGATTCAAAGAATCGATTCAAGATTGGCTCCTATCGAATGCAAATATGTCTGGGTCTGGAAGAATGCAGATTTGTCATGCTTGTCTGGCATGAGTCTTAAATCTGTGATGCATGAGCAGGAAAAGGGCCTCTTACCTGTCATGCAAAGACGCTGTTTGTCACGCGAAAAACGAAAGACACAGCAGCGCAAAAACTTGTCATGCTGGGCTGTGTATTATAGTGCGCCCACAATTCGTAGATTTGCATCACAAGCTTCCAGACCCAGACATTTTTACAGTTGATAGCTCCCGACGTGGAACAATGCCAAGCCACAGTTTGGCTACGATTACGACCCCGCGGAATCAAATAGTGACAAAAGCTGGAGACTACATATCTCCGAACACAAGCGGGCACAGGTGCAGGAACGGCAGACGACGGTGAACGACATTCTCGAAAACTTGAAGAAAAAGTTGAAAAAATTCAACACGAAAGACGATGACGCGACGTCGCAAGCGTTCTACCAGAAGGTGCAGAAGTCGGTGGATTCCTTTATGCGGTTGTATTCGACGGATAGGAAGAGTTTGTCGGAGATGCTGCAAGAAGATTTCCAAACGGACTTGTTAAACGCGCAGCAGGGGCTGGACCGAGAATTGGAAGGGCTGCAGAAACTGCACGATAAACAAGTCACCGGAGCAAGTGGATCAGGTTCATCTGCAACAGAAGTTCCGGTGTTAGACTCGCCGAGAAACTACGCGGTGAGTAGTTCGGATGAAGAGGAGGGCCAACATATCAAAAGGACAATTCTCCCCTACCCTCCATATCGAAACGGTATGATTCCGAAAATCTGTGTTGCTGATTTCGGACCACAAATCACGTTTGTCTTGCAAGGAGATAAGTACAGAGGCTTCCGCGCCATTATGGAAACGGTTTGGCATGCTGTTGGGCCTAGGGGAGAGCTGTTTGCAATGCTAAACAACTAGACCCAAACGCCCCTACTTAGGCTGAGGATCTGGCTGCGATGCTTTACTGTAAGACAGCGGGCATTTGTGTACGGAAATCCAGCATCAGAAACTTCGTCTCGATATGGGGAGGGGGGATTTTTACTTACGATACAACAGCAAACAACCGCACGACAGGAACCACAAGGTCAAGTTGATGACAGGTTCACTGTCGGAACAACCACGCGGACCTCCGGCGCTAGTGGTTCTCCTTCTGCAAAAAAAGTGAAAAGGTCGAAATTTTTCGCCTTGACGCAACTCGACAAAAAAGATGAAACTGTCACCACGTCCGAAGAGGGACAGACCGAACAAGAAGACGACGACTATTGGCGGTTTGACGATGAGGACATTCTCCCGTTTTTCAAAGATGATTTCACAAAAGGCGCGTACAAGCGGAAGACGATGATTTTGGATTCTATGCAGAATTCCATCCTGGCGCTCGCGGCCGAGGATCGGGCAAGCAAAATCGCGGACATTTTGATGGTGCGAAGAAACCGGCGGTGGGCGCAATTGCTACAATTGGATCAGGAGAGCAGCGATAGTGGTGGAGAAGTCACGTCGCAAGAACCTGGCACGACAGGTCTTGTGGTCTCTCCTCAAGAGAGAGTGAACCGCGGGAGCTTGGTTGAGGAATTTTTTACCTTGGTGAAAAATAATGCCATGTACAATTCCGGCTCCTCTTCGCAGGAGCAGAACTTCGCCTCGAAGCAAAAGGGCAACGACATCGATTTGTTCTTCACGAACCGAAATCGTAAGGCGCTGGCTAGGAAGGGTTTGAAGATCTTCAACACCTACGCGGTTGGGGAATCTGCAACAGAAAACCACACCTGGGCCACGTCGTTTGCGGTGGTCGAGATGGGGTTGCACTTGTCGCAGTTTGTCATGGATAGCAGCATGAGTTTGAATACAATTACCACTCCCGCGGGAGGGGCTTCTGAAGCAGAAGCAGAAGAGCAAAAGATGCAAGTGGACGAAGAGACAGCCGGAGCTACTTCTCGTGCGAATCCGTTCTCCACTTTGAAATCCGTTTTTGCGACTGGGTTTGCGGAGCGCACGATGATCAAACCGGCAGAACCAGGAACCGATGGCGCAGAGAAAGCCGCGCGGATGAAAGATCCTCTGTTCTCGATTTTCGAACAGCTAGAGCAGGTTGTGAAGAACAGTGTGCAGCTGAAAACCGTGCTCACGGCGAAATCACCGCTGGATCCACCATTGGATCGGGAGTATGTGTTTTTGAAAGTCGACGTTATGGAAAATGAAGATCAAGATCAAGTAGACCAGCAAGCGGAAGAAGGCTCGGAGCAGCAGAAGCGGAAGAGTAGCAATTCTGCGGAGCAGCTTGCGATCGAAGAGCAGAAAAAGGAGCGATTCCTAACCGCGTCCATGCTGCCGGAGTTTCTCGCGAAGCATCGAGAGGGGGAATTTCGGGTGCGACACCTGTTGCGTGACCTGCTGCCGTTCTGGAACTTTTTCAACGACAACGAATTCTACTATCAGAGCGACGCTTGTGCTGGTAACTATCAGCAAAAGACTGCTGTTCGTGATTGGTGGGTCGCGTTTCTCGCCGTGTCCCCCCAACCAGCGCAAGCAGCGTTGCTTGCGCCGCCGAGAACCTCCGAGCAGGATGAGATGAACCTAGGAGGCAGTAGTACAGGCGGTTCTTTGGATCATCTTCAAAACGGTCGTTTCTACTACAACACCGGTCCTCGTGAAGATGAGGAGCAGGAAAACATCGATGCCGCTGCTGCGATCATTGATGAGACTTCCGAGAGCCGATACTACGACGGTACTGGGCTGTTCCCGCTGACAAAGCCGGCTTCGATCTCTGAAGCGGCCGCATCTGGATCTGGAACCACAGACGATAATATGCCAGTGGATCAAGAGGGTGAAGAACCTGTGTCGCCCAATTCTGGCGACCTCCTGCTCCAACGAAGTAGTAGATCTCGTGCCGGTACGAGCTCATCTCCCCGCACGCTTCTGGACTACCTCGCTCCGTCGCAAACCTACCTCGGCACCAGATTGTCCGCTTTCACCGATCTATCCGCGGTCTTTGAGCCGAGGGTGATAATGAGTCAAAACTTGGACATGTCCTCGCACTCGATGCTCTTACTGCCGAACGTGCTGAACAGCTTATTCTACGCCCAGCATCAATCGAAAATCCTCGCCGTGGGCGGGGTCATTTCGTCTCCGAACTACCCGCGACTGGGTGGATCCTTGGCTTTCGACGAGCATACGCTGGAAGAGTTGAGGGAGTTTCTGAAAAAACAGCTCCATTCGTACAGCAGTTCCTTTTCTGAACATGTTGTGAAAAAGATACCGGCCGTAATGGACACAATTATGGTTTCCAACCGCCCGAAATCTGCTGCGTCCGCTTCCCTCGGCGGGTCTTTGCTGAATCTGGGTTCCGGCGCTAGCGCTAATTCCGACGAAGAAGCTGAGTGGGATTCTGGATCCGCTTATCAAAGGGAAAAATCCCCCCTCCCCATATCGAAACGAAGTTTCTGATGCTGGATTTCCGTACACAAATCAGATTTGTCTTGCAGTAGAGGACTGCAGGCATTTGCCAAGCCTCAGTCGCGAGGTTTTGACGTACGCGCCTAGCATGGCAAACGTGTATGCTCTAAGCCCAACAGCATCACAAACCGCCTGCAAAATGCGGGGCGCTATCTGGACTTGCCTTCTTGCAAAACAGACAGGATTTGAGGTAACAAATGCGCATCACAAATTTTCAGACGGATACGCTTTCAATATGGGGAGGGGGCATTTTTCCTTACGATGCCGCCATTTCTGGGTTCACGGGCAGTTCGTCGGAATCGACACGGGAACCGGATTCCGACGCACCGGCAATCGATGATTTGGAAGAGGATGAAGATTTGAGCTTCTACGAGAACAAAAATCAAGACGACGATGACCATATCTACAACCCCTTTAAGATTTCCTCGAGTCAGAGATTTTCCGAAATGGAAAACGCGGACGACCCTGGGTTCGGCTCCGCGGCTATGGATTGCAAATACGTCTGGAAGGTTCGAACTTGTAATGCTAGTTGTCCATACCTAGAAGATCTGTATTGCATAAAACCAACAAAAGTCGCAGCCTCTTTTGGACATGCAGCCACGCCGTTTCTCATGCGGATTGCCTATGAGAAAGCCGCGTTCCGGAAAGTTGTCATGCTAGGTTGCATTCGGAACTGTTTCCATCATCTACATTTTAGCATCACAAGTTCCCAGAGGACCCAGACATATTTGCATTTGATAGCGGCCGCGAACGTACAGATGTCCCTGGAATACGAGCAGGAGATGGAACAGGAACAGGATATCAAAAGAAAAAAGATCGTCACGATCACTCATGGGCATTTTTGCAATACAAAGAATGCCTCTCATGCGTAAACATGCATCACAGCCAAACAGCATACGGGATTTCCCTTTAGTGTTTCTGCAATACAAGGAAAAGCTATGATGCTAAAAGATTTGTCATGCAAAACCCCCAAGTTAGTGACTGTGACAAACTTTTTTCTCTCCATACAGGAGCAGGAACAATCCCTGAATATGGAGATGGAACTGGACCAGCAGATGGAACAAACCGAAACCGACTCCTCGCTCGATTTGAATATCAAATGCAAAAATGTCTGGGTCTGGAAGGATGCAACTTGTGATGCTACCTTTGGACTCTACATGAAATCTGTATTGCATGAACAGCAAAAGTAGAAGTGTAATTTGTGCTACGCGGAGACGGAGAGGGCCTTTCTCATGCGGTATGAGCATCAGAAAGCCCTCGCAAAATCTCTGATGCTAGGGCATGCATCACAGACCTCATGGGGCATGCAAAGTATGCATGACAAAATCCTGCACTCTTCCAGACCCACACACTTTTGCAGTCCATATTGAACCAGGCGATGCAATCCAGCACCATGGCGGTCGGGAAATCTATGCATTGCAAAAGTATCGTACTTCTAGTATAAATTGCATTACAAATTTTGGCAAGAAGAGAAGTAGAATTTGTAAATGCTGTTTTACCTTAGGAAGAAGATTTGTCATGCATATTTGCAATTAGTACGAGTGCGATACTTTTGCATAGGATAAAATCGCTGGAAGTGCAATTGGAGCAGGACCCCGAGGCCTTCGGCGCGGAGGCGAAAAACGCCGACGAGTTTGATGATAGCGAGAACGAAGACGAGATGAAGAAGTATGGCATTCAGAGCAAAGAGTACTTCCGACCCTGGTCGGATTTCAAGTACCTCGAGCGGCTTTCTACGCAAGACGAGCTGGTCAAGGCGCTGCAAACCGCCGGGATCCCGAGCGCGCACACGGAAAACCGGTGGGTCCAGGAGTATGCGGTAACGAAAGAGCGCATTTCCTGGGCGAAGGCGTTCGAAAGGAAGCGGTTCCTGACGGATTTGCACAAGGTCTACGACCACCTGCTCACGGACCACACGTCGAAGAAAATGCTGGAAAACGCGTCGGGCATGAAGGGCAGCTACTGGCAGCGACTCGGTTGGTCGCGGAAGAAGGAGGGGGATGAGACCTACCGTGTGCAGCAGCTGACCGTGGACCAGGTCAGCGTCCGGCTGGACCGGCACTCGCGGTCGCTGGCCATCCCGAAGCACAAGAAGAATGTGAAGCTGGAGGACCGCACGCGGGAAAACCGCATGAACCTGCCCCGGCCGTTGAAGCGCAAGCTGGTGGAGTTGCTCTTTTCCCAGTCCGGCCAGTTCTACAACGCGCGGCGCAATCGACACTTCCACGCGGACACGAGCGTGCGGGATTGTCGTGCACCGGAGAAGGATGATAAGGATAAACAAAACGAGAGCATCAAGAAGCAAAATGACAAGCGAACCGACAGGGACAAAGACCTGTTTCCGTACAACTGCGATCGGTTGACGACTGTGATGCAGGAAGAGAAGTATTTCGACGAGTTCGGGCGCGGACGGATGCGCAATTGGCTGGAAATGTACGACCATTTGGCGCTAGGTGTCAAGGTCACCACTGGCAACACGAAAGACACCTCCGCTGGAGGCGTCCTGTCTGCCCCAACGTTAGATCGGCTCACGTCGATCACCTCGGCGCACTCCCAGGGAACAACCGGGATTCCGTCCTTCGGCTCCTCTCAACCAGGAATGGCGCCGGCTGGGTCGCAATCGGACCTGGATCCCCAGATGCTTTCTGTCGACAGTTCTACCTTGGACCAAACGAAGGGCTACCTGTCCGGGAAGGGCACCGCGAGCTTCATCAACAACAACCCGGACTACAGCGATACCGACAACGGTGGGGGCATGACCATATGGTGAGCAAAAACGTCCCCACACCAGAGTCAAGGTGGCGAATCTGCTACACAAATCAGCCTGCTTTGGCTGTTGCGCATGACAAATTTTGGCTCGCAATGTACCAGTCGCGTTTAGCTAGTGAGTCAGCATCACAGATCTAGCATGCCATGCGTATGCGAGCATCAGAGATCGCACAACGCCAATGGAAACTGCTTCTCATGGGTCTCCGCATGAGAAAAATTTTCAGCATGCAGATTTGCACTACAACTCTGGTCTGGGGTGTGGCTGTTTTTACGCATGATAGACCAACGAGGCGAATCAGAAACAGCTGGAGGCCCTGTTCCAAGCGACGGTGGACCAGCAAGCCGACGTGAAAACGATTGCGGACTACGTGACGGACGCAGTCCACAAGGACGTGCCCGTCTGGAGCGACCCCAGCAACCCGAAGGTTGCGCCCCCGGTGCGGGTGATCGATGGGAAACATTCCGGACTCTACCGGCAGGGATTCCACCTGATGTACCCCACGGCGGATCGGGGCCTCGACGGAAATAAGGACGCGAAGGCGAAGGAAATGGCCCGTCAAAAAACCGGGATCCTGGATCACAACGGCGCCATCCGCGCGGACAATTTAGTGCCGAATTTACAGCTGGACCTGAAGCCCGGAACCAGCTCGGAAGACAACGTGTTCACCAAGAAGAGCCCGCAGCTCGACCTGGGCGAGAACGTGCTGGAGCAACAATTTGAGCATTTCGCCTTCGACTTCGAGACTTTGGAGGTTCTCAAATACATTGTCACGGGGCGGCCCGCCAACTACTCGCCGAAACCGGTGTTCATGGAATACAGCCGGGACACGCTGACCACGGGGGAGGACGACCCGAGCGAGGCCCTGGCGGACGAGTCGCTCACCGGAGGCCCGGACCACCGCACCTTCGAGGCTGCGGAGTTGAAACTGATTTCGAACAAGGCGATGCAGTGGGACCGGGAGTTGGAATCGAAGCGTGGCGAGAAGCTCGTGCAAAGCCACAAAGTTGACCTGGCGGAGCTGCGCCTGGAGAATCAACAGTTGAAAACCGGTGCGGTTGTCCAAAGCAACGCAATCGCCAAAAACACCGACCGCACGCAGGCGTTACAGAAAACGTACGCGCGGTCGGCAGGGATCGTGCGCGAGTCCACACTTGCTGACGAACTTCTATGGGATGATACGGACATGGAAGTAGGAGGAGAGCAGCTTCAGACGGGTGGTGCGCCGGCGGTCGCATCACCGCCCGGGCAGTCCTCACAATCTACTTCCGGTGCCGGTGGAGAAGCTGCGGCGACTGGTAGTGCGACACCAAATCCGGGACAGCAGGAGGCCCAAATCGCCCGGGAGAACGCGGCGGCTAGAAGCAAGCGGGATATGAAATGCAAGAGCATCGTTCTAGTATAAATTGCATATATACAAATTAGCTCAGCACTACAAATGAAATTTGTATATGCTGTTTTACCTATAGGAAAGATATTTGTCATGCATAACTGCAATTACTACGAAACGAGTACGATACTTTTGCACAGGATACGGGATTCCCAGGAACAATTTTTGGACCAATTTGACCGGGAGGGCGATTTCAACTTTTTGCATAGTGGGTCGGTTTCCTCCGCAAAGAAGCAGGTGTTGATCATGTGGCGGTGGCTGCGGTACAGCAAGTACATGACCCTGCGCATGGGCCACGGCACGGACGGCGGCGGCGCCTACGAGGTGTTCTATGAAATGTAAAAATGTCTGGGTCTGGAAGAATGCAAGTTTGTCATGCTTGTCTGGCATGACTCGGAAATCTGTGATGCATAGGCACGAAAAAGCCTTCTTACCTGTCATGCAAAGACGCAGTTTGCCATGCGGAATACGTAAGACATGGCAGCCCAAAAATTTGTCATGCATAGCTGCGTATTGCAGTGCGTCTATCATCCATTTTTAGCATTACAAGTTTCCAGACCCAGACATTTTTACATTTGATATGTTCGGTGGGCGGTCGATGTCCGCGGTCGTGAAGGAGGATACCTATTACAATGAAAAATGCCCCGACCCCAGAATTTGTAAAAGTTTCTGATGCAAAGTTTCCAAATGAAAACTTTCTGTCTTGCATGAACGGACTACGAGTGTTTCTGATGCAGAATCTAGACTCGCAAGGTATCTTTTGCATAAGAGACCTGGCTTGTTCTGGGCTCTTGGCAATACAAATTTGAGCTATTCAGCATGGAAATTATTTTGTGATGCTGATATATGCATGACGGGGAATGTTTCGATTGGAAAGGTTTGCAATACAAATGCAGCCAAGCTCTAGGGTGGGGGCATTTTTCATTTTCATAATACCCGCAACGACTTCACGCAGGATATGCGGCAAAACTGGGGCCCCTTTTCGGAAGAGGCCATGCGGCACAGCTTCCAAAAAATGGTGGCCAAGCACGGCCAGTTCGCACACACCTTCGACTCCGCGCATGTGAAGGACTGGCAAATGAGCTTTAACAAGAATAAGGACAGCTTCGACCTGGGGCTCCCGGTGGCGGACACCTGGCGGTGGTGGAAGATGACCCGCGCCCGCGGCCCCGTGCTGCGCAAGCGGGCGGAGCATTTGAAGGTGTCCGAGGCCGCCTACAACGAGCGCAAAACGACGACCTGGGCCGAGCAGGTGACCCGGTTGGCGCACGGCACCCAGGGACTGTTTCAGCGCTTGTTGGGCGGGGTGACCACTTTGCTCAGTACGGTCTGGGACACCCGGAAACAAGCCTCGTTTCAGAACTGGGCGGGCATGCGACGAGCCTACGGCGCGGTGAAGGCCCAGTTCGTCGACCTGCGGCACCGCTGGGGCGGCGTGGAGACGGCCTCGGCGGAGTATGACGCGGGCCGCGTGTCTGGCGAAACCGAGTTTCGCCGGTTTTGGGGCAACCACTTTGAGCGCGAGCTGTTTCTCAAGCCGAAGAACGCGCTGACAAACATCCGCACCAAGGAGCTGTTAGTGGAAAAGATGATGACGCTTTTGACCTTCGATCCCGTGGTCGACCAGTCGTTCGACTCCATCCTCGAACTGCAGGCTAAGGTGGAGACGAAACACTTACAGCGCACGGAAAAGACCGAGAAGGAGAAGCTCGCCGAACTACGGGAGCGGGAAGGCAAGTCGCTGAACGATTTGAAGAAAGAGGTGCAGCAGCAGTGCGTGCAGCGGCTGTTACTCTCCCGCGACAAGGGCGTGGCGAAGATGCTCTTCGCGCCGCGCATCGACAAGGAGGAGATTCCCGGCTCGGCACGGAACGTTAGGGAACCGCCAGTTAGATCCGTTTACGATGGGTCAATCGACCACGAGGCAACGGCGGCCGCCGCACGAGAAAAGCGGAGGAAAGTCGAAATGGAAGAGGAGGAGGAGGAAGTGTTCCTAAGACACGGCCAAGCGGCATCTTCGCGAGGACCCGCGGCCGCGAGGGGTCAGGAAAACTATGTGAAAACGAACCTGAACGCGCCGCCAAAGTTCCGAATGAAGGTGACGAATTCCCTGCTCTACCAGCAGATGCACTTGATCATGAAGCGATTCGAAGAGGACGTGCTCAAAGTCGCGTTTCCTTTGCAACACGAAAACATGCTGGGCGATGCCGATGCGACCGCGACCAGCAGAAGTGGGGCTTACCGCATCGAGGTCGAGAAGGCAATGAAGATCATCGAGGAGACCATCCATTTTGCGCAAAACCCCCCGGAGCCAAAACAAGCACCTGCTGCGCCCGCCCCGACCCGGGAAACCAGACCGGCCGCGGTGGAGGCGCAGCCGGCTTCCGCAAACCCACAACCGCAGAGCGGCTGGCGCGGGTGGGTGCCGTCCATGCCTTCCGTACCCAGGATTTCGCTGCCCTCGGTGCCCCGGATATTCACGCGCTCCGCAGAGCCGAAGCCGGTCGATAAGGTCAAGTGGGAGGAGGATCACCTGGCGGGCAAATTCAGTGCGGAATACCTGTTGACCAAGATTCCGAATCTGAAGATCAAGTACGACCCCAGGGACGGCAAGACCTATGCGTATATTACCCTGGAGAACGCCATGGCCTCGGGCACTATGGATTGCAAAAATGTCTGGGTCTGGAAGGTTGCAACTTGTCATGCTGAATCAGAATCATGCAAAAATCTGTGTTGCATGATTACCAAATGCTGTCCACTACAGATCAAGGTGAGAGGCAGTCAGTCTATCATGCAGGATAAGCATGATAGTGATCTCACGGAATCTGTCATGTTAGGCACTCCATTACAGATCATATGGGTCATGGAAAACCTGCATGACAAGTCTAGCAAAGTTCCAGACCCAGACACTTTTACATTTGATAGGCATGGTCCGGGAGCAGATTCTGGACTTCGAGAACCGGCTGGCGGTGGACGAAACGGCCGAAGAGGAGGGCACGCGCGAGAGGCTCAAGCTAGCTGTCAAGAACGCCAAGTCCAGGGAGGAGAAAGCGAATGCTCAGAAGAAAATGGATGAGAAAATGCAGGAACTTGCCAAGAAAAAGTGGGCGTTTGAAACGCATTCCGGACACCAGGTCTGGGCTGGCTACGACGTGAAGCGCATCGGCCGCACGGGTGCCGTCGTGTACAACCGGGCCGAGAACCTCGCAGACGCGAAGGAAAAAGCGAAGAAGGACAAGGAAAAACACCTCGCGACCCTGCTTTCTAACGCGGCCATGCGGGAATACGTGGCGACCCTGTTCTTCTCCACGCTGCCATCCGTCCTGTTGGGGGACGTGGACAAAATTACGCATATAATCACGAAAAACTGCGAATTTGCCGCGGAAATGGACTTTCAGTGGTCGAAGGCCGATCAGGAAAAGGACAAAAACAAAGAAGCCTTCGTCCACCTGCGCAAGAAAGACTTCTCGGACGAGATGGTGACCCTGAGAAACAAACGCGATGCCCTCACGGAGGAACAATTGGTGGAGAACCTGCTCGAAGAGCAATTGAAGAACCAAAAAGACCTTCCTGACCTGGAAAAGCGGGCGGAAGCCTACCTGGACAAAATTGCTGACGACGCCGTCGACCTCACGTACGGATATCAGGCGGACCGGAAGACGCCTCGGGTTTTGAAACCTGGCACGGAACCAATGATACTCACCCCAAGCACCTTCGAGACGGTTCGGCGCGACACGTTCGGGTACGATTTGAAATCGAACTTGCTGGACATCCAGACCTACAAAATCTTCGCAAAGCCAGCTGACCTCGATGAGCAGAGCGGGAAGTTTAGTTACCTGTTTGACCGGTGGAACAACCAACGCAGAACTGATAGGATCTACGGTCGGCAGCACGTGGACCTATGAATTGTAAAAAAGCATCGTACTAGTATACTGTTGAATTGATGATCGCATCACAATTTTTTTTTGAAAGCGTTGTTAGCGTCCCGTTCTTCCGTCTCTGACACTAAGACATAGAACCAACCCCAATTTTAGAAAGAAAATGGAGCCGTGATTGACCTACAGAAAGATAGACCTGTCATGCATGATGAGTGCAATTTAATATAGTGTTAGTAGGAGTGCGATACTTTTGCAGATGATAGGAGCATGAGCAGGATAAGATTCCGCAGAAATGGACGATGGCCTCGCTCTCGGAGAGCGACCTGGAGAGGATATCTGCTTCAGTTACGACCGGCGAAGCCTTGGACGCAAATGTGCCGAAGCTGCGACTGGAAATGGACCTCCACCAAGTGACCCCGATTCTGGACCTGCGTGGTTTTACGGACCGCTGGAAGGCGAACCTGCACTTGCACCCGCCGTCCACCAAGCCCGCGCGAAATCGCCAGGCCGCGTTTCAGTTCGTCATGAAAGAAATTTTCCATCGCAACCTCCTTGCCCCCGCCAGCACCTGGACGAATCAAGAAGAGGGTAGTGGTTCCGCTGGTGCCCCCCGTGGGAGGTCCACCTCCTCGGCTACACCTCCCACAGGAGGACCCGCGGCGGGCGGGGAAAGAACCTCCGCCGCTAGTGGTGCATCTCCGGCTCCTGCGCCGACTGCCGAAGGAGCAGAGCAGCAAAGACCCGAGGCGAAGAAGGGCGGGTATGTCACTTTGTTTCAGCACATCAACGTAGACTACTTCGGCAATGGGCCCGTGCGGTACACGAAAGACAAGGACATCATCCTGAACCTGACGCTGCCGGTATCCTGAGTAAAAACGTACCCACACCAGAATCAAGATGGGGAATCGGCTAGACAAATCCACAAGTTTTGGCTGTTTTGCATGACAAATTTGGATTCGTAGTGTAGTGCTGTTTGAGCTAGCTCAGCAGCATCACAGATCTAGCATACCATGCTGATTGGAGCATGACAAATTGCAAAACACGACTAGAAAATGCTTCTCATGGGGCTCCGCATGAGAAACATTTTCAGCATGCAGATTTGCATTACAACTCTGGTGTGGGTACGTTTTTACTCAGGATAGCCGGACGCGAGCGCTTACGAGGGAAAACTGGTAGAAAATAAGCCGGACAACCCGAATATCAACTGTAAAAATGTCTGGGTCTGGAAGAGTCATGCTGTTTCTGCATGACACAGAAGGTCTGGCATGGAAGCTCTAGCATCACAGGTTTCGAGAACCCTCCGCAATGCCGAATCCGCATGACAAATCCCCCATTTTGGTGACAGAAAGTGAGCAGCCTTGTTGCCTATGCATCAGAGATTTTTGTGTGTTCTGAAATGCGCATCACAAGTTACATCCTTCCAGACCCAGACATTTTTACACTTGATACCGAAAGCGGGAAAAAATCCCCCGAGCGCGGATGAGGAGCTGAAAAACAAGTTTAAGTTGGGCCGATTTAGTGACGTTGATGGCACCAGTCCAGTTCTCCTGCACCACCACGAATTCGAAATCCCGCGGCCGACCGGGCCCTGGCCACTGAAGACGGAGAAATATCAGGGCCGAACTGGGATAGCCAAGGCCGACCACGACAAGTACGCCTACGTTGACAACTGGTCGCCGCTGTCCAGCTCTTTGTTCGCGGAGGAGCGCCAAGCAGAGCTCTTCCAGCTGCCGCCGACGGTATCAAGTGCAAAAATGTCTGGGTCTGGAAGGATGCGAACTTGTGATGCATGTTGCGGATCGTACAAAAATCTGTGATGTGTGACTTGCAAAAGGTGCCCATTTATTCTGTCCATGCTGAGAGGGCATTTCTCATGCAGAACAGGCATCACCAAGGGGCTGCAGATCCTGTGATGCTAGCCGCTGCATTCCAGACTTGATGGATCTTGGATAAAACTGCATCACAAATCTCGCAATCTTCCAGACCCAGACATTTTTACATTTGATAGACGGGTCAGCTGCACCAAAAGCGCGGCCAGGTCTCCAGCTCCGCGGGCGTGTACCGTGGCGGTTACAACAGCGCGACGGACTGGACGCAAAGTGTTTCCTCCCGCAAACCCTTTCACGGCGAGGTGTTCTCGGGCATGGACGAAGGCGAGGGCCGCGACGGTCGGTACCGTGCCATCTCCTACCACGGGCTCTCGGCCCCAATCACCCCGTCGCAGGCCATCTTCGCGCAGAGCGTTCCCTCCCCGGCCGACTTCGAACTGCGCGACGAATTTAAGAATATGGGTGGTGCAGTTGAGCACGGAGGACAGAAGCGCGCAAACGCAGAGCTCGAGCGGAAGATTGACGTGCCTTTAGATTCCGCACCGTATTTACTGCTGGACAAGCTCGGTTTTTCCGTGATGCAGTTGTCAAACAAGCAGCGGATGGACAAGGATTTCACGGGCGAAATGGAAGACACTGGCGAAAGAAGCTGGCGGGGGGAAAAAATCGGAAGGCGCATCCATGTGTCGCAAAAGGTCGAGACATTTCTGGCGGAAATCTGTCCGCCAGATCTACACGATAAAGAGTTGTATCCGCCTTCGGTGTTCGGGAATCGTCCGTACAGACCAACGCCAAAAGAGGGAGCAGATGGAGTAGCGCAAGTGCGAAAAGATGAGGAGCATGTACGTGAAGACATTAAGGATGAGTGCGCGCTGCTAAAGAAGAAGCTGTTTCGCCTGGAGTACGAAAACAAATTTTCGCAAGCTGTTGGCAGCAACACTTTCGTCACGCTGCATTCGTACTTCCCGCACCTGGCGGAGTTTCTTGACAATAGCATCATCGATAATCCGGAGCTGTACACTAACACTTCAGGAGGGAGAAAGAACGGGAGAAGGCGCGCGAACGTGGGGCAGTTTCCGCTCCAGCTCAAAGACGAGAAAACACCCTACTCGCACTTTGCCTCGAACGATTTTTCGGTGCAGGCCTGGAGACAGAGCAACGACTACCAAAAGCCCGACGCAGGCAGGCAGCCAGGTAGAATGAGTCGAAGTCGAACTACGCGCGAGGCGACGTTTCGCGGGACCTTCCAACACGCACTCCAGGCGGAGCTGCTACAACACGCACAGGCCTGGGAAGCTTTCTCGGTCAAGATGCAGAGCGAAAACTTCGCAAAGGAACTGGAACTGCGCGGCAAGCCAGTTATGGCCGAAGGAACAAACGAGGAGATCAAAGAATATTTGTATAAGAAGGACGCCTACGCGCGTCGGTACGTCAAATACTATTCCGTGGCGGAAAAATATCCAAGAAAAAAACGTTGTTAGTGTAAATTTGTGATGCGCAACATGCAAGATGATTGCGTATGTCATGCTTGGCATGCGTCGCAGGGTCGATTAAAGGGCGTTTTCACGTACTATCTGCGCATGACAGGTTTTTGCTGTCATGCCAGACAAATTTGTATTGCTGTTCCTCCAAAAAAGTTACACCTACAATGTTTTTTTCTTGGATAAAAAACGGAAGTATCTGCGAGAGATTGCGAAGCTGGGAGGCGAGGGAGGTGCTAGTACTGCAGCAGGAGCAGCAGCAGTGCCAGCAAAAACCAAGCCGGGAGGGGCGTCGAAGAGCAAGCACTTAGCCGATTCGAACTGGGCGGCGTTTCTTCAGAGCCAAGAGCTTGATGGCACATGGCCGAGGGAACCTTATCAGCCTCTCAGTTTCGAAAATCTCAGGCAGGAACAAAGACAGAGCCCTCCAAGTACGCATCCCAAGCCCCGGACGCATGGGTTTGTCACAAAGGCGCAGGTGGATGCCGAAATTGCTCAGCGGCTAGAAGCAGCGATTAGCGAGCTAAGAAGTAGAATGCAAGTAGAACCAGCCGTCCACCTCGTCCAGAGAGAGAAAAAGAGAATCGCAGCAGAGGTCAACACGTCGGCAAAGGCGCACAACCTGAGCTTTTGGAAAAGAGCAAAAGAGAGGCGGCAGCACCTGTTGAAAGAGCTCACCACGTTCGAAGTGCGACAGACAGGACAAGGTGCAGCAGCCGAGGGGGACAGCGGCAATCAACACGCGGAGGCAGCACTGCAGAAACAGCAGGAGGCCGCGGTCAAGGAAGCCGCGGAGCTCCAGAATTTGCTCAAGATGCAGAAAAAGGCGCTGCACCGGTTTCACCGTAAGCGCATGTGGCAGATGCGGTTATTGAGAGGAAAAACTCCCCCTCCCTATATTGAAAAGGTATGTTTGTTTCCGAAAATTTGTCTTGCTGATTTGAGGTCACAAATCACATCTGTCTTGCAAGAAGGCAAAGGCAGAAGGTTCCGCCCTGTTATGGAAGCGATTTGTCATGCTCTTGGGCCTAAAGGGGAGCCGTTTACCATGCTGAGCAACTTACCAAACCAAGACGCCCCTACCTAGCTGGGGATCTGGCCGCAGTGCCTCTCTGCAATACAAAGCTGATCTGTGTACACAAATACAGCATCAGAAATTCCGTTTTGATATGGGGAGGGGGGGCTTTTCCTTTTGATAGCGGTTGAACGCCATCCAAATTTTGGAGGTGTTGGTCGACAAGCAGCGCACCCTGCTGTACGCCGAGGACGAAGAGTATGAGGGCGAAGAGGACCAGCCGTCTTCTATCCTGAGTAAAAACGTACCCACACCAGAGTTGTAATGCAGATTTGCAAAGACAGGAAGACTTGTAATGCGCATCCCCATGAGAGCCATTTCCAGTCGTGTTTTGGAATTTGTGATGCTGTGAACAGGATGAGCAGATGGATTTCTGACGCAGCTGGCCTTGCGAACCTGCACTACACTACGGACTGCAACTTGTCATGCGTGACTCACAAAACTCCTAGGCTTGTGTTGCAAAATCCCCATCCTGACTCTGGTGTGGGTATGTTTTTACTCAGCAGGATATCTTCTCGCGGAGGCAGCAACGGGGAAGGTGGTGCCAGTACAGCGAATGCGTCCCACCTCGCGCGCGAGCAAGAGGAGATGCGGCGCGACGAGGCTTGGTGGCGCGCGGATATGGCGTTCTCAAACGTTACATTCTCAACTGTTACATGAATTTGTGATGCAAGAATGGGAAAAGCAAAAGAAGGGAGCTTGCGCCTCTCGCATTACAAATTTGGCACGGATTTTAGTGCTGTTTAGCCCTTCAAAAATTTGTCATGCGAAGTAGCTTCATCGTATGGATCCTGATGTGCATTTTGCATGACAAATCATGTAACAGTTGAGAATGTAACGTTTGAGAGCTCCATAGCGGAGGCGCAGGACATCGGGGAGAAGGAGAAACAATTTGACGACCGCATGTATGTGTGGATGGAGCGGCCGCGCGCCAAAGTATGGACTGAAAAAATGTCTGGGTCTGGAAGATTGCCAGATTTGTCATGCTAGTCTGGCATGACTCTGAACTCTGTATTGCGTGCCCGCGAAAAGGGCTTTCTTTCTGCCATGCAAAAACGCAGTCTCTCATGCGGATTACGCAACTCTGAACCACGGAAAAACTTGTCATGCTGGACAGCGCATTGCAGTGAGCTCACTCTTCCCTTTCTTGCATCACAAGTTTCCAGACCCAGACATTTTTGCATTTGATACAAAGCTCGCGGCGACGAGTCTCTGAAGGACTTCGGCAAGGACCGGCTGAAGGACCGGTCGCCCGGCAGCCCCGCGCACCGCTTCCCGGATCCGTACATCATCAAAAAAGAAGATGCCGCCCAAAATATCTTGAGTAAAAACGTCCCCACACCAGAGTCAAGATGGGAAAGCTACTAGACAAATTAGCCAGCTTTGGTTGCTTCGCATGACAAGTTCTTTGTCCTCGTAGTGCAATCCTGTTTAGGTAGTTCAGAAGCATCACAGACCTAGCATATTATGCTGGTCATAGCATCACAATTTCCAAAACACGACTAGGAGATGCTTCTCATGGGGCTCCGCATGAGAAACTTTTTTCTTTTTGGCTTTGGCATGCAGATTTGCATGACAGCGCTGAGGTGGGGACGTTTTTACACAGGATACAAAAGGAGCAGATTGACGAGTTGGAACTCGTGGACGAAAATTACGGCAACTTCAACAACCGCGAAACCTCCACCACTCTGGTGGACAACAGGCTCACAAGCATTGGAGCAAAAGCGGCGCAAAATACGCAGTTTGAGTTTGCCGGCTACGAGGTGGAGGACATCATGTGGCTCCGCTCGGAGCTGAAGCTCGTGAAGCTGCAGGAGCAGCGCGACGCGCGGCAGCGGTTCGAGCACCTGCGGTCCTTCTGGAAAGCGTGTACAACGGACATCAAGAATGCCTTGGCTGCGGAAAAGCGGGAGCTCGACGAGAAGCTGCGGGGCCTTACTCCGGGGGATAAGGAGCTGGAGCCGCTGCGGGAGGAAAAGCGGGAATTCGAACTGCTGAAAAAGATCTACGACAACGTCACCATATCAAATGAACATTTTGGATTTCGTCTGCGTCTGGAACAAAGAACTTGTGATGCTGCAGGTACGGAATGGACTTGAACATTTCTAGTGCAGCAAAGAAGCATGACAAGTTTCTAGAACGTGTTGCTGTCGCCCCCCGGACGATGAATTCGCATTTTACAAACTGCACCTTTGCGTAAGAAAGGAGGAAGCCGAAGCAGCGCTTTATTCCTAGTCAACAGAGCATGTATTACACAGATTCACCCGCAGAGTTGTGGCAGACAAGCATCAACACTACAAGTTCCATATATATTCCAGACCCGGAAAGAACACATTTCCACTGCATACGGCAACCGGGTGGACAACATGATCGAAAAGATCTCCGCGATTGATCTCCGACAAATGAAGGAAACCTTCATCGACTCGGTGAAAACGGTGCAGACCGAGGTGAAAAGCTCGTTGGACGTGCGAAGGCCGGAGAACCTGAAGGAAATGGTGCGAAACAAGCGAAACTTCTTCCAGTTGCAGCCTTCTCAGTTGAAACCGCTCGACAATTTGCGCCGCCGAAGGATGATCGCGGAGAAAATCTGGAAGGAAGCGAAGCGGCCGGTGCACTGCAGGATCTTCTTTTGGGGCGAGGAGCACGACCCTGCGAGAGTGAACAGGGGTCGAGATGGCGTGCGAAACATCGGTGGGGTCATTCCCGAGGACCCGTGGAGCGACATTTGGCCGCGATTGCTCTCCGCCGTGGCGCTAGAGCCGGATCTGGAGATTCGAAACCAGTACTGGAACGCCGTTTGGAATTCCTTTTTGATGATCTCGAGAGAGTTCTTAAGCTCTTCCTCAGAGGCAACGGACAGCACTGACGGTGCGGTGTCCTCGACAGACGGCGCTGCAAAGAAGGACATCTTCAAGGAACGATTCGAATTATTGCCCCACCTGGGACAGGATTTGGAAACTTACTACGTAAACGTGAAGGCAGTCGAACTGCAAAATCGAGCGGAGAACCGGCTTGCGAACCTTTCACAGACTGGCGCAGGTTCACAAGGTCATGCTGGTGCCGCGGGGCCCGCTGGGCCTGGGGGGGAATCGCCCGTGCGCGGTCGAGGAGCCAGGGTTCAGAGGCAGGCTAGCACGTTCTCGAATGCGGGCGTGCCTGGGATGGCAAATGACGACGAAGAGCACCAGGAACAAGACCTCCGGGGCGGGACACTAATGTCGAGAGATGTGGAAACGATAATTGCCGACCGTGAGTTCACTCAAAAGTACGAAATTGCAAAGAAGCTGGAGGTGGCTTTGTTGTCTATCCTAACGCTGCTTGACAAACCTAATGTGGACATCGAAATGAAGAAAAACATCCTCTTCCTTGTCCAATTGGTTCACGATATTCTCCGCGGGCTGCCGGACAGCATCTGGTCGCGGTTTTCGCAGTTCATCGAGAACGCGCACACGGAACTCGTGCAGCTCGCGGTCGACCAGCGCATTGCCAACAGCCGCGTCGTGAACCAGGAAATGCAGAAGATTTTGCAGCAAAAGCTCAACAAGAAAGACGCCGAGATGGCGACCAAGAGAAAAGAAATCCAACAGGCCGAAAAGCGAGGACCCGGGGTGGAGCAGCAGTCCTCTGGCGTCGCAAGTAGTCCACTAAACGGCGTGCGTCGCCGCATGTCACCAAGAAGCGCCAGAGCAGCAGCTGCTGCTGCTCAGGCCGGCGCTCAAGGTGCTGGCTTTTTTGGTACTACAACAGCAAACTTGGACAGAAGCCAAGAAGATTTGTTGGAGGAAGAGGCTTTGCACCAGGCGGAGAAGCAGTTGAAAGACGAGTTATCCAACAAGATGGACCGCGTGATTGCGAAATTCAAAACCGAGAACCACGTCGATCTGAATCTCTTCGCCGTCCAGGAGCACCCGACGGAGCCGAGCCGGTTCCTCAGTGCAGCAGCGGCTGCTGGAGAGGAAAGGAAGAGAAGCTCGTCCGGTGTTGACCAGGCTAGCGTAATGTCTGGAGGTGCGTCGAAGCAACAAGGCGAACCTGCCGCGGAGCTGCTGCAGTCGAATTCCGGCAAGATGTCGACGACGCTCGACGCCGCCGACTTGTCGCTGAAGTTCCTCTGGGACCACCTGCGCAACCACAAGACCAAGACCGAGGTCACCGACGTGCTGGAGCATTTCAGCAAAAAGGAGGAAAGGTCCGAGTCCGAGCGCCACACGGAGTTCTGGGAACGCGTTTTCCCCAAACCGCCCGAAAAAGTGCAACAATTATCTGGTGCTGACCAAGTGAACAAGAACTTCCCGCGGGAGTCCCTGCTCTCGAAGTTTGAAGGCCTCCTTCGTCTGTTTGAGCCCATTCTGGTGCGGCTGCAGGACGATCGGTTGCTGAAGATCGGGAGGTCAGCTATGGACACTGGCGACGAGGACGAGGATGGTAACGAGACTTTTGGTGGCACAGCAGCCTCGACGCTCGAAAACGTCGCAAGCGCAGCCGCCGAAGGGATGGGGCAAACCTTCAGCCGGGACGCGGCTCGAAGACTTTCCCAGGCTAACACAAACACGTCTTTACCAGATCGCAGCGCGAGAGGGAACCAGCAGGCAAAGATGAAGAAGTCCTCATATGCGCAGGGGGAATCCGTCCCAACTGGGGACATCCTCAGCTACGACGGCCGCGCGTCCCCCGGCCGTCCGGCGTCTGCGGCGGAAAGAAGGCGTGCGAAGTTCCTGGCAATGATGGTGCCGCGCGCGTACCCGTTTTCCGTGATCACAGTGGAGATCTACCGAGAGTTAGTTGACACGCACTGGAAACTATCAAACGCAAAAATGTCTGGGTCTGGAAGATTTCTAGACTTGTCATGCATATTTTCCATGAGCCGTGATGTCTGTAATACATGCCGTAGCATCACAGATTTTCAGAGGGCTTTGTGATACCTCTACCGCATGAGAAATGCCCTATCCGTGTAGCACAAATTGCACGCCTCTTGCTGGTCAACATGCAATACAAATATTTTTAGAGTCCAAAAACAGCATGAGAAGTTGCAATCTTCCAGACCCAGACACTTTTACAGTTGATAGAAACTGCTAGATCAGACCGAAATCGCACGGAGAAAGCTCCACAACTACTGTTCGGTGGCCAGAGCGAGTGTGGAGGGGCGGGGAGCGAATCCGATGGAAGTGGATGTTGGGGACGTGGATAAGAATATGGACAACTGGTGTGTGAAACACGATTTTCTGCAACCTCTCCCGCAGTCGGAACAACAGTTCTTACACCGGCGTCGCTCTCAGAGCATAGACTCGCAACAGGCGGAAACTTTTGATCTCTCGGGATCGAAACTTTCCTCGTCGCAGATTCCTCCCGCTTTCACGAAATTTGCGTTCAAACTCTCGCCCCAAATTCTGCAGCTGCTTCACAACGTTCTACTCTCTGGCCAGCGGTGGTCGGATTCTTCCGCCTGGGAAATGAAGACGCGGATGCAGATGAAAAAGGAGAAAAAAGAAAAGGAAAAACGGAACCAGCGGAAAAAAGAGCAGGACCTTGCTCGCGCGGGAGGCCTGCAGAGGCAGAACAGCAGCGCGTCGAATTTGGGAGGTAGTAACAATGCGGCGCGAGCAACCTCCGCAGCGTTTGCGAACGCGGAGGCCATGATTGACGAGAATCTGCAGGAGCTGGACGAGATGGAGAAACAGTCAAAGGCCTTCAAAGAGAAATCCTACATGCTCTCGAACCGCGGGGAGCTCGCGGAACTGTTCCCCCGGCCGAAAAATTTGATCATCAACGCGCTGAGGATTCTCTCCCTCCACGTATGGGCTGGCAAAGACGTCTCTGGGACGTCGAAAAATCTTGCTCCGCAAGCGGGTTTATTATCTTCCGCCGGGACGATGAATGTTTTACCCAATTCCGTTTCTACTGAGCTGGTCGTGACGTTATCCGAATACGCCCTCGGCGCGTCGGTTTTCCCGAATCCGGGCAGAATCATCTACGATTTGATCCGCCCGGAGATCTCGCTTTTGTTGCACAAAACCATTGAAGAGCGGCAGATCTTGCGGCAAAATGTGCGGGAATTACGGGAGAACGAACAGGAACTAGATCTGCACAAACCGCGGCTGCGCAGCAAGGAAGGGGAATACTTCCAGGTGAAGGATGAAATGGATAAAAAGCGCGACAATTTTCTGTTCGAGATCGGGGAGATCGAGAAGAACCTCCCAGACATGCATGACGCCGAACAACGACACAAGATGGAAGAGAGAAGGAAGATGGTAAAAATCTTTCTCGAGAACCTACAAGCTCCTGCCGAACAAGCGCACAATGCCGAATACGTAGACGAGCTCCGCTTGAAGCAGGAATACGAAACCTTGCAGACCAAGGTTGCAGCCTTGGAGCAAAACGTGCAGCAAAAACGCGTCGAATTGAAACGGAAAACGAACAAGATCAACAGCTTGGAGAAGCAGCGACACGAGATCGAACGCATCACCGCTTCGAAAATTGCCATTGCGACGAAGGACTGGGCCAATGTGGTGGATGAAGAGACCAATGACGAAAGACGGAGTGGCAGCTCGGTGATGCTCCCGCAGAACCCCACGATCGCATTGACGAGCGACAATGCGTATGGAAGAATCCCCAATGTGGCGGTGTACAGTTTGATGACACTCCTCGGGTCCGTGCAAGCGCTGTTACACGATCAGGCGGTGAAAGCCGCGCAAGAACATCATCAAAGCGCGGACGGTGGATTATCCGGTGCAGCAACGTCTGGGCCGAAGTCCTCTAGTAAAACTCCGGAGTCCTTAGACGATGTCCTCGCTTGGGCGAGATTTCGGCAGTGGGAGACCCAGATCTTCAGAAACACTGCCGGCCACACGGTGTCGTCTGGTGGGGGCAGTGCGACTGCAGGTAGTAGTGCGAACTACGGTCAGCAAGAGACGACGGGAGGTGCTGTTCAAGGAAACAAACAAGGATCAGCCGGTCAAACGAGTAAGGACACAGTGATGCTCTTGGATGGCGTTTCCTTTCGACCGAGCAACAACGACAAAGCCGAGGCCTTCGAGAGTGGTAAGCCGCAGAACCCGCTGCGGACGAAATTCGCGTTCTACTGGACAAATATTGCCTTCAAAAACACGTCGGATGACGAGAATCTGCAGATGCGCAACAGCATGCTCCAAGGGTTTTTGGAATTGCTAGCGCTGGATGGGGGTGGGTCAGTTGGGTTTGAAAGGCTCGGGTTGTTTTTGTACGCAAAACTGAACCGCCTGCCCCTGATCACCAAAGGTACACGGAAAGACGCATATCAAGCTTCGGGAAGCTTCTTTCAGCAGGTTGAAGTGACGTCAAAAGCGACAGAACGCGCCTCTACTGACACTGGTGGTGCCGCGCAAAAAGAGCAAGCAGAAGCGGCAGAAGTACGGACACCGACCATGGCTGTGCCCGAAGACGGGCCAGCCTACAGCACGGTCTCATCTCAACAGTTCAATTTTGCAGCAGAAGCAGTCGGCGGTGCTGGGGAAATGGCAGCTGCCGCGGCCGTGCGTGAACGAGCCTCTGCGGGACCGGCAGCTGCAAAAGCTATACCAATGCAGGTTGACGCCGGTCCGGTTATCCAGGAGGCTCCTGACGGCGCCGCAGACGCGAAAATGCGCGACGCCGGGGCCGATGGTAATTCCGAAGAAGGTGAGGAAGTGGAAATGGAGCCACCACCTTCTGCGCGCCGTCCGAAGGAGCGGGAACTTGACCCTGCCGACCTGGCTCCAGCGCCTATGGTGCTGGAGGAGCCGTCGCAGATGCCGGATTTACCGGCCGAATTTCTGACCATGTCGGGCGAGCCGGTTTCCATGCGCCCCGGCGGTCCACAGATGGAGCGACAGGTCAGCAATACGCCAACTTCGTCCAGTATCACGAGAAAAAACTGTTTCACTTTCACTGTAATGTTTTTGCAAGATCTGCATCACAAGTTTGCTACGCATGACACTGAAAACCTGTCGTGCGCGGTTCCCAAGGGAAAACACGCTTGGAAATCCAATGCCTTGCAGGTGTAGCAAGACAAATAGTTCTGTGTTCCATTTTCTGCATCACAAGTTCACAGTGAAACAGTTTTTTCTTGCGATATCCAGTGCGCCCAGTAGCACGGCAGGAGATGTTGACCATCGTGTTGGGGATATCCTGAGCAAAATCGTCTCCACACCAGAGGCAAGATGGGAAATCTGCTAGACAAATCATCCAGCTTTCGCTATTTCGCATGACAAGTTTGCCCTCATAGTGTGATCCTGTTTCGCTAGCTCAGCAGCGTCACAGATCTAGGACATCATGCTGATTCTAGCATCACAAACTCCAAAACACAACTAGAGAATGCTTCTCATGGGGCTCCGCATGAGAAACTTTTTTGGCATGCAGATTTGCGTGACAACTCTGGGGCGGGGACGTTTTTACCCAGCATAGGGGAGGAAGCCGCTCCAGCCGCCTCGCCCCGCCAGGGAACACCTTCAACTAGAGCTGCGAGGAAAGTTAGCATTAGCGAATCTGGGGCGGAGCAAGTTATTAAGTACGATGCAGACGGAGCCCCCGAAGATGCCATGGATGTAGACGGAGGACAGGAAATGACGGCCCAGCCAAGCATCGGCAGCGCGTCTTCCTCCTCGGGCCAACCAACCCCGACGGCACAGCGAACCGGATCTTCTGCGTCTGATCCTCGCATTGGAGACGGCTCCACCTCCACTCCTAAGAGCTTCAGCAGAAAAGACAGCATCAAGTCCACGGCCTCCAGCGAAGCAGAAAGGTCGCCCGGTCTAATCGCTGGTGACGCGAAGGATATTGGTGAGGGGGCAGAGGAGGAAATTGATCAGGAAGACGAGTACCCGGTGGTTTTTGAGCTCTTTCCGCTTTTCCGCACGCTTCTTACCGGTTCTCCCAACGCGGAGCTGGAGAACAACTGGCGCGACGCTGTGGCGAAAGATAAGGAAGACTTGGAAAGCGCAATCATGACGGCGGCTTGTTGCACCAACAACATGGCTGCGAGGGAACAGGCGGCCGTGATTGGCGGTAATGCGCAGCAAGGTGGCGCAACAGGTCAGCAGCAACAGCAAGGGCCCTCGGGTTCGAACCCTGGTGGGGCGGGACAACAACTACATCAGGCGTCAGTTGGTAGTACAGCTCTTCCCACCTCCATCGTCTTTCTCGACGATGTCGAAGCGAAATACTTCGAGTCAAACAACGCTCTGCTGGCGATCTTGGAGCAGAACCGCCAGCACTCGATTCTGAAAACCCGGGAAGCGCGACACGAATTTAACGAGATCGAGAAGCAGGCGCTGCAGATGTCCAAACAGATCATCACGGGGTTGCAGCAGTTCGTTTTGAAGCAGTTGATCTTCGTTGAAGCGCAGAAGAAATTGCAGAAATTCGCCAAAGTCGCGGAAATTGCAAAGTGGAAATCCTACGAAAAATCCGAAGTGATCCGGTCCGTGGTATCGGGGACGCAGGAGGCCGGTATTGCGAAACTCCCGTCCGCTGCGGTCATTGAGATGGACATGAACATCGTCGACATCGTGAAAAGCGACGGAAACAAAGCGGACGACGAGGTGGATTACAGCAACCTGCCCGTCGGACACCATTTGACAACCGCGGCGCTGATCGCGAACAACAAACCGGCGGAAAAAACCTTCTTCGGCGGGCAGCTCGCCACCATCGATTCCTTGCACCAATTTGCGCAGCGCCGCGCCGCTTTGGTCTTGGCGATGCGGACGAACCTGCAGCGGACTTTGATCAACCAGAGTTCCTTGGACTTTGGACAGGAGAAGGGGAATAGTAGGCAATCAAACGCTGATAACTACGCTGCAGCCGCTCGCCGAGGAGGATCTTCGCAGGCAGCCGGCGCAGCACTCAGTGCGGAGGAAGCCGCTATGAAAGAGCGGGAAAGACGGGAACGGCAGTACGTGTGGCACTATCTCTTGCAAGCCACTGCGGTCCCGACGACCCGGGAGATTGCGAGCCAATCCGCCTATCTCGAGCCGACGCTGTGGCTCCTGTCTCTGGAAGAGGCGCTACCGCAATACACCGAGATCATCCGGCACGTCTTGCGCGAAGAAGTGTTCCCATCCTACCCTACTAGCTGGACTTCCGGCAACAGCAAGCTCTCGTCTTCCGTGAGCAAAATGTCGAAAGCCGCCATGGCGATTGCGGGTGGAACTTCCTCGTTCGGACCCGCTGGGGGCTCAGGTAATGCCAGAAACAAGAAGAACAAGATGAACCAGAACACGGATGACCTCCACAGGTTAGAATTGCTCTGGAACAGCGAGAAGTTGACCACATTCCTGAAAACCTTGCAGAAGTTGCCGTTCATGAAGTTCACCACGGAATTCTGGGAGGAGATCATCCACGCGGTCGTTTTAGTATCCTCCGACTCCGGGGGCAATAACCTGGTGAATCTGAAAGGGCAGGTGAAGTTGGAGTTGCTGAAGTTGTTGCAAATCCACGTGTCGGATGATAATGTTGTGGATGATGAACAAACAGAAGGCGACACTGTATTAAAACACTCTTCATCCACCACCTCCCCCACTCAAAAACTCTTCAACGACCGAATCGCGAAGATTCAAAAATTGAATCTCATTCTCCCGGAGATTGCGTTGACGTTTTTAAAGGACATTTTGTTAGAACGGGCAGCCGTCACGATCTCGGTGTCTTCCTCGTCCGGAGGAGGCGCTGCGTCATCCGGCATGATGAACATGCGGGATACGAAGATTTACGCGCTGAAAAAGGAGGAAAGGAGACTGGCTTTTGAGATTTTGATGTCCTACGTGACCAACAATGCGTTCACCGTTGCCGGGTTGAATACTTCTAATGCGGGAAGCAGTGCTGCAGGTGGTTCCGGACTTGGTACAACCGCAACCACCTCCGCATTCCCGCTCCCAGCAGCTGCTACCGCGGCGCAGAACAGCCAGAGTGTGAAATTACCGGAAATTTCCATGGATTTAGCTCGACTGCTGCAATTCGAGGCGGCCGCGCGACAGATGGAGCACGCGGCGAGAGCGACGGATGTGATTTTCTCCTCCTCCTCCGCCGGGGCGGGAGGCCAAAATCCAGGCGGTGTTTCGGCAGATGACGACAACGACGACAGTTCACCGCAGGGCCGCCGTGCCCGCGGATTTTCGGAATCCGCAGGCGCGGACGCGTTGATGCGTGAGGGGACCTTTCCAATCCACGAGGGGGACGAAGAAGAGGAATCTTCCCAAGCCGGACAGTCGCCGGACTACAACACGTCGGAAGCGCAACGCTTGGAGCAGCGGGTGCAGAGTACGCTCAGTGGCGGTTCTACTGGTGTTACACGTCGTGCATCCGAAGAACAATCTCAGCGGGCTGCAGGAATCCGCCTCCCCATTCGTTCTGGCTCGAGTCTGTCAGCTTCCTCGGAACGAGGAGTGGGACGTGTGAACTCGGCCAACTCCCCAACAGGCGGCATAAACATGGAGGAAACAGACACTACGCCACAGAGCGACGCCGGCGACCAGGGAGAATTCATTGACGAGCAGACGCAAAATAATCCAGAAGTGGTTTTAGCAACCCAGTTGCAGAAGGCGCTGTTTCTCAAAACCCACGAGCCGATCTCCTCTATTGAATTAGAAAGGATTTCGCAGAAGAAATCCACGCCGGTCTTTTTCCAATACCTGAAGAACAAATCGCGCTCGATCCCGGATTCCATGATAGATGTGATTGACGCGTTTCTCGACCGTACGTTGAAAGCCTTACCACGGCTTGACAACACGCACACTTTGTCCAACTGGAACTTGCAGTCCACGGACAGGTTGTTGCATTTGCTGCGCGTCATGATCGAGCAACGGAAGCAGAACATTTTGCACGGGTCCTATTTCCTGTTTGAAAAATTCGCGCAAATTCTGAAAATCGGCATCCCGATGATGCGCAGCCAGGTCGAAACGATTTGCAAACGGACTGTGGAACAACAAGAACCTCCGCAACAAGTACAACCTGTTGAGCGAACGTTCATTTCCGCGGGTGGAACTACAACCGAGCGCTCTTTCCAGCAATCGCAGATCAACCAACCGGGGTCTCTGCCCAGGAGTGATTCTATTGACCACGCGCTTGTGAGAGAACGTCAACTGGCGGCACAACAACTACAACAAAGCCCTGCTTACAGTGCCGCAGCGTCGTCTATGGGTCCGGCGACTCCCATCCCGCGCACGAATGTAATGACGCCGATTCAAGAAATGCCGAGGTCCATGGGAATCTCAATGGACGGTCTCGAGGATATGACCCACCAGGGATATCAAATGCAAAAATGTTTGGGTCTAGAAGAATGCAAGACTTGTCATGCATATATCTCATGACCCATGATGCCTGTAATGCATGGCCTAGCATCGCAGACTTTTAGAGGGCGCCCTGATGCACCTTCCGCATGAGAAATGCCCTGCCCGTGTAGCACAAACTGTAACTGTGCCCCTCTTGCTGGTCGTGCAACACAAATTTGTTTAGTAGAGTCCAAAAAGAGCATGACAAGTTGCAATCTTCCAGACCGAGACACTTTTGCATTTGATAAGGGAATCATCGAGGCAATTAGTCCGAAAAGACGCGGCCCGAAAGCAACTGGATCTTTGACATTACCGCAAGGGCGAACGGGAAATATGAATATCCCGGCCCTCATATCCTGAGTAAAAACGTACCCACACCAGAGTTGTAATGCAGATTTGCAAAGACAGGAAGACTTGTAATGCGCATCCCCATGAGAGAGAAAGCCATTTCCAATCGTGTTTTGAAATTTGTGATGCTGTGAACAGGATGAGCAGATGAGTGTGAATCTGTGATGCGGCTGCACTTGCTAACCTGCACTACACTGCATAGCGCAACTTGTCATGCGTGACTCCCAAAACTCCTAGGTTTGTGTTGCAAAATCCCCATCTTGACTATGGGGTGGGGACGTTTTTACACAGGATACCTCAGTCCGCGTATAATCGGCGAAGATGACGACCTGGAGGACACCCAAGGCGATAATTCCGACGAAGACGATGCAGGAACGTCCCCTGTTCCTTCCCCAGAGATGCCCAGCAGCCCGAGTGGAGGAGGAGCTGCACCCGGTGCATCAAACAGTGGCTCTGCTTCAACCGCCGGCGCGGCAGATTTGTTGCGCTTGGATGTGCGGTCTACGGAGGCCTTGTTTCACCTGGTCGAGTCAATCGTCTCCCTACTTTTCACGTTGGAGCAGACCACGGGCGGACTATCCGCCACGAGTCTCTCCGCAGCGTCCGCGGCTACCGTTTCCCCTTCCACAGCCGCAAACTCGGCCGCCGCTTCGAAGATTGAGGGCGACAAAGCCGGACAGATTTTCCAGGAACTGCGGCAGCTGATCCTGAGCATCGCACCGGTGGCCGGAACGGTGCAGTCGGAGTTTTTGGGGAAGGTGTTCGGGGAACATGTGGTCAATATGCAGAAAAAGATACAGATGAGCCGTCGGACGACAGAAGAACATCAAATGCAGCAAACAGGAAACGAGGGACCGCAGCTGCAAACGACGCTTGCGGTACAACAACAGCAGAATCAGTGCACGAAATCCTGGGACCGGTATGCAAGACTCCGGGGCAAGGTGCTGGCGGAGTTTTTCGTGCCCAAAATCTCCATGGCGGTCACCTCGTCCGATGACCTAGTGTTGGATGAGCCTCTGGGCAACGAAGTGATTCGCGAGTACTCCAATGTGTTGTCCCATCTTCGGGAGCAGGAGAGACGGAAAGAGCAGAAATTCCTGATGCAGGAGATGGCGAGAAGAAAAGAGGCTGCCGATCTTGCCGACATGAGTATGAACGCGGGGTCTGGTGATGATGATGATGAAGATGGTGTTCCCGATGAAGGGAGTGCGTCCCCGGTAAAAAAAAGTACTTCCAAGCCCATGACGCCAAGCGCTTCAGCGGCGAAAAATAAACCCGCTGAGACGACAACCGGATGGGTTTTTCTTTTTCGCACAATGGGAGAGAAATTAGGTTCTCAAACGCTGAAAGCAGCTGGTGACGCCGCTGATGCTGCGAAGCCGGCATTCGTGAAACAAATTCGATCTGTTACTGGTGCTGGCGGCGGTGGCGACGACCCGCCCCCGGAAACAGAGACCCAACGGGCGGAGCGCGAAAAGCGGGAGAAGATCAGTAATCTTGAGACTCTCTCCATGTACGAGACCGCCCGACGGCTGGAACAGGACCACTCCACCACGAAAACCATCGAGTACGTGCAGAAGCTCTGGCGGAGCGTGCAGACCATCCTCAACCTGCGCTTAACCGGAACCCGGCCAGGCAGCTTCGAAGCGTCGCCAGATGTTCTTGACGCCACGATTACGTCTAGTACTTCCCGGGGTGGAGGACCTATTTCTCCGGAAATCGGCGCATCGCAACTCGACACGCGCTTGGTGACCCGCTTTCCGCTGCCAACCTCCACGAGCGATGAGGAGCGGAGAAGTCTTCTGTTATCGTCTGCGCTGTTGAAATCGCTAGCGTTTTGCGACCAGACGACCACCGTAGCGACTAGTACTGTGCAGGCGAACGGTGTAGTCGAAGAAGATCATGCCGAAGCGACAATCATGCAGGAAAAGAACCAGAAGCCGTGGCAGCGCAAGCACTGCAGAGAGACACTGAAGCTCTTCAACACGGTCCTGTTTCCGGTGTCCACTGCTAGTTCCTCGGCAAAAAAGATTTCCCTCGCGGCTGACGCCGAGGTGTCGCTCGTGGAATTGAGCTCTATGGCGGAGATTGTGCACGCCGAGATCATCGAGTGGGGCGACAAATATGCGCAAGAATGGGACGAGAAGGTGAAAAATAAGGACAGTGAGTTGCTCAGCCCAGAACCGGAGAAGAAAAAGAAGTTTGAAAATGACAGGCTTTTGCGGAAGCAGTATGCCATTTTGCAACTCGGGCCCGACGCTGACGAGGCAGGACTGCTCTCCGGTGTGATTGACAGGGAGTTGGACTTGAAATTCTACCAACCGGGCGGGCCCGAGCAAGCAAAGGCGTTGAAAGAAGCGATGGATTTGAAAAACCAGCTGTGGCGGGCCGCCCTGCAAAACGAAATGGACATGAGCGCTGTCGCAGAGGAGTGTGCAAGAGTGTGGGAAGACCAGATGCGCAGCGGAACATTTGCAGGGGGCATGTTTTCTTCTTCGAGTAGAGGCGGCCAAATCCCGAAACCGCAAATGTCCATCTACCTGATTAATCTCCACCGGCACGGCTTCCTCCGTAACTTCGGCGTGGAATTTCTGCAAGCCGCCGGCGCCTTGCAGACGCGGATTGTCGAGGTTCCCCTGGAAAACGGAAAAACGCAACAAATGGAAGAGCTGTCGCTGCGGTCCGACATCTGGTCACGCGGGAAATTGTATCAGGACTTTGTTTATGCATTTTTGCAGATCTGTCTGGCTCTGGAAAGATGCAACTTGTCATGCAAAATTTGAATCGCACAAAAATCTGTGTTGCATGAACGCCAAATAAAGGCACGCTTCGACACAGTTCCGTGGCCGACGCAGTTAGGGTTTTAGGATTTAGCATGTTCGGGATTCCTATTTTGATTTTTTTACGTAGCGCTTGACGCACAACTTACCATGCGTCTGTGTGCATTCCAGACCATCTGTGAGTGTGGTCGTCCAGCACGAGAAGATGCATGACAAACACGCGCATCTTCCAGACCGAGACATATTTGCACTTGATATCGTGAAGAACATGCGGAAAATTTTTCCCCAAAACGTCTTCCAACTGAAGATCGTGGAGAATCAAAGCCGGGATGAGTCACTTTTCGGCCTTCTTGGTGACTCCATGTCCGCAGTTGCACGAGGACTATTTGTACCAAATGTAAAAATGTCTGGGTCTGGAAGATTTCTAGATTTGTCATGCATATTTTCCATGACCCATGAGGTGTGGTATGTAGGACATAGCATGACAGGTTCTGCGGGTCCTTTCTAATGCCTATCCTGCATGAGAAACTGCCTCCCGACTAGGTCAAAAGTGCACAACTTTTGGCAATCATGCAACACAGTTTTTTCCCTGCTTCAGATTTAGCATGACAAGTTCTAATCTTCCAGACCCAGACATTTTTACATTTGATAATTTGCCGGTGGGCAAACGCCGGCCGGGGACTTCTTGCAGCAGATGGTAGGGGGTAACAGCACTAGTGGTTCTGAACAAACAGCACGTGCTGGGGAACAAACGCAGAGGAGTTTGGAGGAACGTAACAGGATCGAGAAGCACAAGCAGGAGTTGCAAATTGCGTACTGCGACATGCTGTCTCGCCCCATGGATTTGTCGGCGGAAATGATCAAGAATTATGGCGTTCTCAAACGTTACATTCTCAATTGTTACATGAATTTGTAATGCAACAATGGCAAAAGTGAAAGGGGGGACCTGCTCGCGCGTGGTGCATTACAGATCATTTGGCACAGATTGTAATGCTATTTAGTTTGTCGAAAACTTTTCATGCGAAGAAGCTTGATCGTGAGAAGCATGATCGTGATTCTGCATGACAAATGCATGTAGCAGTTGAGAATGTTACGTTTGAAAGTCCCATAAGAATTTGATCCTCTTTGCGGATTGCGGGTTGGAAGAGATTATCGCGAAGAAGTCGAGCTCTAGTTCCCCGAAAAGCATATCAAATGCAAAAATGTCTGGGTCTGGAAACTTGTGATGCAAGAAAGGGAAGAGTGAGCTCACTGTAATGCGCTGTCCAGCATGACAAGTTTTTCCGTGGTTTAGAGTTGCGTAATCCGCATGAGAGACTGCGTTTTTGCATGACAGGTAGAAAGCCCTTTTCGCGGGCACGCAATACAGAGTTCAGAGTCATGCCAGACTAGCATGACAAATCTGGCAATCTTCCAGACCCAGACATTTTTACAATTCATAAAGCAAAAACACAATCAATGCTGTGTTGCAGCGGCTGTACGACCTGAGCGTTCTGGTCAGCCAAGACGTGGAGTTCGAAACCGTTTTACCAGTTTTGGAGTACATATGCAAGAAAAAAACTGTGTAAGTGTAAATCTGTGATGCAGAAGATGCAAAACAGTTACACTTGTCATGCTCGACATGCATGACCGGCTCGCTTCCTATGTGTTTTCCCTTTGTATCTGCGCATAACAAGTTTGTCCTGCCATGGCAGACAAACTTGTGATGCTGTTTTCCCAAAAGACTTACACTAACACAGTTTTTTTCTTGGATAGTACATTTCCGACGCAAACCGGGAAAAAGCGCAAGCAGCTCGGGAAAAAGCACGAACCGCAGTACTGCAGCAACAGAAGCAACAGGAACAGAGCCCATCTGGACGAGGTTCTACTTCTTCTGCTGGGTACCCATCAGCCGCGACTAGATCAGGTGGCAGCGCCAGTGGGGGTCGTTCATCTGTAATTCCGCAGAGCACAAGTACCGGGAATACAGCTGCAACAGCGGCGATCACAACAGCTGCAACAACGCCGCTGTTCGTTCCGCTTCCGTTGTATTGGCTAAAGCGCATCGCGTTTCTGTACATTGCCGTATCGAACCACTTGGAAGAAGCGCCTTCTCACACGACGGGAGATGAGCAGGACGAAGACGATGTTGACAAACTCGCAAAGCAAGCTTCGACGAAACTCACGCTCGGGGAGGAAACACCACTTGAAACTTGGGTGAAAAAGCTGCAACTTCGGCTGCACAAATTGTTCACGAACCAGGTGGTCGCGCTACTGCAATCCGTTCTGCAGGTCTACCCCACGGTGGATCTGAGTAAAATGAAAAGAAAGGAGTCCGGCGAAGGGGCAGCGGTTTCTTCAACTACTTCTACCGGGGCATCGATGATGCTCTCAACATCCCGGGAGCGATATGCCGATCAGACGAACGAAATCAAGACCGCGTTCGACACGTTGGTAGAGTTACTGCAAGACCCGTTTGCCAAGCGCATCCGGGCATTTGCCGTACCGGTCATGAAAGCACCAGTACCAGAAAAACTGTCTTACAACCGTGCGCTCCTGTTAATGTTGCAAGATGAAATGCACAAGAATTTTGTCCACCTCGTGACTACAAAGACTACGCAGATGTTGACCTCTTCATCGGATAAAGGCTCACCCTCCTCGCGCGATCAAGCAGACGCGGCGGAGGAAGAGAATTTTTTGAACAACCTGAAAGTCGCCAAGAAACATCAGATTGAGGCGAAAACGACGAAGCTGGAAAGCGAATTGAGTGAGCACGGAGTCGAGCCTGGGGTGTTACAAGCCACTGTTTCGCTGTCGTCACCAGGGGAAAATGTTGCCGAAACAAGCAAAGGTATCCCCATTGACACAAATACGGACATTGCCGAGTTTGCCGCTCTGTTCAAGAAGATCGCTAGTCCGGGATCCGAATACCACCGGCTGGTCGGAACTTCTTCCAGCGTCGAGCTAACCCTGGCACACCTCCCGACGACGACAGCTGACGACACATTGGCGCTTGGAAACCTGTTCGACAACATGGAACAACTCGCCGAATCGGTTCTGCTGGCGGAGAGGGACGTAAACACGCGACTGAAATTCTCAACGATCCAGTGGTCGTCCTCGCACATGATCATGGGTGGCAGCTTAAACGACAACGACGAGCAAACCTTGTCCACACTGGGTCTGCCGAAGGTGCTGCACAGGAAGCTGTACAATTTCCTTCTCCAATCCATCCCGGTGTTTATCAAAGCCTTCTCGAAAGACGCGCTTTATGAAATCAACGAGAAGACAGAGGCGGAACTTAGGAATACGATGCCGTCGCAGGAGAAAATCGAGCGGAAGCAATTACTCGCGAACGAGGAACTGGTTGCTGCGTTGAAGGAAAACGTTCAAAAGCTGTTGATCGAAAAAGATCCTGCGACCAAGCACCTAAGCGGCCCTGTATCCCAGAGAAAAAAGCTACAGCTTGCATTTATATCTTCACATCAATTTGATGTATAGGCAAGAGTAGGTACACGAAAGAATGTGTTTCGCGCATCCATCGAAAGCCGCATGCTCTGGGCTTGCCCATGCCGTCGCGGCTCTGTCGGGAAAACAAAGTCATGGCTTGGCTTGCTTGCTGCAGATGACGTTGCTTCGGGATTTTGGTGTGTGTCTTCCCGACGGCACAGCAATTTCTCGCCACTTGCCGGACACCCCGGACCGGAGTGGCGAGAAATTAGCATACCGTCGGGAAAACAAAATCAGGGCTTGTGTTGTTGCAGAAAGCA